>OZ038382.1:54755808-55003859 GCA_964036045.1 Eutreptiella sp. 'Long Island Sound 2002' | reverse complement strand
GGTTCGCAGGAGCTTGACCTTGAGCGTGAAACGCGCGCCACTCTTGCTAGCGCCATAAGAGGTCAGGGCCACGTACTTTGCCGGGGAGCAGCCGAGGGCCGCTGCGATGGGCGTGAGGCTGTCCTCTCCGAAATGGTAGTCTACATGGCGGCGTTGAAGGTGCTGCCAAGTGTGCTGGCACACATGACTGAGGCTGGGGGACCCCAAGAAGTCAGCAATGGACAGCAGAATGTGCGCGGGAAGGGCATCCACCATGAGATTGCCGAGAAATTGGGCGACCGCAGCAAAAATGAACCTGCGGAAGGGAGGGTTCAACGTACAAGCCCCTTAGGCGCCCTAATCCAGGGGTACCCCAGCCCTTGAGCACATAGGAAAACAGGGGGGAATAGGGGAAAGGGGGTGAAGGTGGTGGGGGGCAGTACGTGTGCCATTGGTATCCCTGGGGCACATAGGTCCCCGATCACGTGCAGACGGGCGCACAACCAAAGTTTCGATCCTTGGTCAGGAAAGGAACCTCTCTGGCATCCCCACACATGTACCCCCCTGCCCCCCCTTGTCGAGGCTACACAAACGTGCCACATCAATTCAGTCCCTGCGCCTACCGTAGCTTAGACAAGGCCGTGGCCTGCACGCAGCACATGGAAATGGCAACTGTTGCGCTGGTGCAAGCAAAGGGGCAGAATAATGCCCTAATGCCCCTCAAATGAGCATTTGTGGGCAAACAAGAGCAACTCAAATGTCCCTCAGCCCACAAACATGACATTGTAACCGCCAGGCCCTTGTCTTATGTCGTTGCAGCAAAATTGGTGCCGAATTAAATCAGGTCCCAAATTAATGCGGTCCCTACGCCCACCCACTGTAGCAGCCGGGCTCCAGCCCGCCAGAGACAGTGGCGTTGCCCTGGCTGTGGGTGGAGTATGTCAGTGTGTGGGGTGTTGTGGGTAAGATTTGGTGAGCACCCCCCCACCGTCCCACCACCTCAGAGACGTAGCAGCCCAGCCCCTCCCCCTCCCTTGGTTCCTACAGTTTGTCATCACAGCTGACACCACCCCACAATTGAGACATATTGAATTCTGTCTTGTATGTCAGTATATGTCAGTACAGTATGGACCTGAACCCTGCCGTTAGTAGTCAGTGGTTCACGTACTCCCGCTTGCATTGTATGTGCCTTCGACCCTCAGGTAAATGGTCGTGGGGTGTTTAATCTTCAGCGTTTGTCTGCAGCCACACCCCCCCGGTGGTGTGTGTACCTCCTACTCTCTCCCCCCCCTTTTTTCCCTCGCCTGTTTTGCCTGTTTTGCTACCCGTGCCCCTATTTGTGCCACATTTTCTTTCACAGGCCCAGCCGGTGAACACATCAAGCTCTGCAAAGAATGCACAACCACAGCCACCAGCTCCGCAATGAATGAAGGCCCATTAAGGGCAGAGCCCCGATAAGAAGTCACCAAGAACCCTCGTGTACATGGGGTGTCCGGCAGGCCGTCGTAACGGACGAGGACCCCTTCTGGATTCCGAAAGTGCTTGACTCCGTCTACGTGTCTGCTGCCGCCCTGCTAGGAGAGCTGGAGGTGCTGGTCCTTTTTCCGCCCTCCCCGTTCCTTCTCCTTCTCTTCTGGCCAGTCGAAATTCGTCTCTAGCGGCCTCACGGAGCCCCCCCCCCCCCCGCGGGGGTGGAGGCCGGTCCAACGATAAGACATTTTGTGCGCAGGAAAAAGCCCCCTTGCCGGTTCATTGGTAAGTCATTTTGCACTATCTCGTACATATCTGAACCGCTCATCACCCCAATCCCCAACCAAAGTGTACACCACATCCCATTCCAACTCCCGATCAAATGGCACACAAGCCGGGGAAAGAAGCGCATAGCCCTTGGAGCCCCTTCCCCAAGTCCCCCCCCCCCCCCACCCGCCCCGCCCAAGGGGAGCCCGATGCGCACTGTGGTGCACGTTGTCCTCTGCATGGAGCTCCTGATAATCCTCCTCTCAGCAGAAGCACTTTGCTTGTCACAGCTTCGTCTTCTGCTGCACTATTGACTTCGCTGGAGACGGATCCAACTGGGGTCCGGACGGGGGCTACAATTGGTCAAGTGTGGAACGGCCACTTTACCGCAGCCATGCCTGCCTCACGACCTTCACTGCTTTCAGTTCTTTGAGTCGGTTGCTCCAGAGGTGGCATGCGCATAGTTCTGCTGCATGTGTGCTTTCGCCGTCCCTACCTCCCTGAATGTGGGTTAGCGCCGACCGGGTAACCGCCGAGGAGGGTTGCCCGTCCTTACCTGGCCCCCCGGTAGGTGTCGCTCTTTGCTGTTCTTGGGTGTGGTGCGTATGTGTGCCGCTTCCCGCCTTCCTCCGTACCCGAGGACGCACTTGCCTGTGGCTGGCCCCATTCGGCCCAACTACTCGTGGTGTGGGTGTTGGTCGTGGGCGGTGGGGTTGCGTGGGCTACGGGGAGTTAAGTGTTAACCGAGCTGGCCCCGTTGTAGGGCCATGGCTTTGTGTGTAGGCCTTCGGGTTCAAAACCCCCGGTGGGTACTGGGTTTTATGAGATCAAATACACACAACATGGCGTGGGCGATGAAGCAGAGGTGCGGTGCTGGCGTTCATTGAATGTTCTGGCGTGAGGCAGCACGATCCGTCCGTGCTGCATGTTTCCATGGACGAATCATCCTTGTCTTCTTCCATTATGGAAGACTCCAAGCCTTGAGAGTGGGCCAGAGAGGAGTGCTTGGAGTCACAAGGCATCGCTTCCAATTGCAGAGAGTCTGACAGGCGTAATGCCTGTGTAGGGGATAGGTGTCGTTGCGGGCTGGGTGAACGAAAGGTGGTTCTGCGTGGGACGACGTCCCCATGGCGTGCATAGCGGTGAGGAAGCCCTTGCTGTGGGCGTTGGTGTCGAGGTGATTGGCATGTGCCGCCTCACTGACACTCGTTGTGGGGTGAAGAGGCGTGGATATTTTGAATGACGGATTGGGGTGCAAGCTTCCACTTCCAAATCCACCCGGGGGGGCTGGGGGGGGGGTGTTCGTTTCGGAGTCTGGGGCTCCTGCCGAAGACATATTGGGGTGTTTGGTATTTCTGGTCCTGAGCGGGGGGGGGGTCATCATGCTCTACTGGAATGCCAGACAGTCCAGTCATGGAAATGGAGATGTGTCCAAATAAAAGCGGGATTTACGGTGTCCCACATCCGCCAGGTGGTCTGCCTTATCGTTGCCATCTATGCCCATATGCAATGGAATCTGGAGCCGGTGGACCTGCACATCTGCCTGCTTCACGGGGGAGCGGGTTTCCGTCCACAGAAGTGTGTGGCACGCCATTCCTGGGCTTTTCCTGGTACACCGTCCACCACAGGCAAGGAGTCAGGACAGCTTAGGGTCTGCATGCCCCTCGTGCGCGTCTGCAGTGCACACAAGGCCGCGCGGAGTTCCCCTCGATGATTGGTTTGCTTTTCATGTATCCGGATGGGGAGGGGGGGGTCATTGCCGTGGGAGCTGCAGGTTCAAGATCAATAACACATTGCGAGCACACCAGCAGCCTTAAGGCTACCAGCAGCCACACGTGATGGCACTGCACAGCCCTTATCCTTCAAGATACACGCAAATGTGGTCCCAACACAGAACCGGTTCCGCGGGCGGTGTGGTCAATCTTTGCGCAGATTGTTTCGACTTGGCAGAGGAGGGGCCTTTCTTAAGCCGCCTCTTCTTGCGCAGGACGCGTTGCGCAAGGCGGAGCATCATACAGTCCCCCGCAACAGGTCCACTGGCAAGAATTCTCATCATCAGGTTCGAACACTGTCGATAAAGGCTCTTCCCATCCAAGGGAATAGTTATCCCATGTGTATCCGCAATAATGGTCGACAGCACTGCCCCAAATGATGTCCTCGTTGTCCGAACGATTGATGCCATTCGGAGCCGCACCAATCCTCCCGGGATGCCATCTTGCACACTGGCCTTCCTGCGTCTGCCCGTTTGCTACGTCCCTCTCCACCTCCTCCGGTGCATCCTGCGCCAGCAATCCCTCTTCTTGCACAGGCCGCGTTGCGCAGGGCGCAGCATCGTATAGCCCTCCGCAACAGGTCCACTGGCAGTCACAATCATCTTTGGGGCTGAACACCCGAGACAAGGGCTCTTTCCATCCCTCGTGGTAATCATCCCACGTGTATCCCCCGTTGGTCGCTAACGCGTTCGCCCAAAGGACCTGCCCCCCGTCCAGACGCCCAATGCCGTTCGGGGCCGCTCCAATCCTCCCGGGATGCCATCTCTCACACTGGCCCTCTCGCATCCCTCCGGCTGCCCTTTCCGCGTCCTTTGCTGCGTCCACCGCCACCTCCTCCACCGCATCCAGCCCCATCGCACGCTCCAGTCGCCGGATCCGGGACTTGAGGCGGTCGTTCTCAGTCAACAGAGCCATGATGTGCGTGCCGGCGCTCTGCTCCATGTGCTGAAGCAGGTCTTTGCTGTGTACCGCCTCGTGGCACAACGGGCAAGGCACGGACCGGTGGGTGCATGCGACTCTCCGATGGTCAGACATCTCTCGGTATTGGACGGACAGCCCACAGTCCGGACAGCGGACCGTGCGGTGACTGCACTCCGTGTCCCTGTGCTGCTGCAGTGTCGCAGGGGTTGTATCCCCCCCGCACAACGTGCACGGGATCGACCGGCGCACACAGGCCGAGGCGACGTGCGCCTCCTTGTTCCCGAGCCGAAACGCCTGGTCGCACTCGAGGGGGCACCGAATGTTGACGTTGAGGATGGCCTTCCGGTCGCGATGGGCGGGGGCCGCCTCCCCGCCCTCTTGACAAAGCGGGCAGAGCTCTTTTTGCACCGCACATTGCGCCCAGCAGTGGGCACAGAACAGCTTCCCGCACGAATGAGCGACCGCGTCTCGGGCAACGAGCAAACATATTGGGCACCGGTAATCCTCGTCCACCTCCTCAGCCCACTGTTCATCGTGCCCCGCCATTACGAAACGGGCACAGGAATGCGTGCGGAGGATGCAGGGGGGCCCTGAAGAGCACAAAAGACAAAAGTGCTGGTGTCAAACGTCGTCAAACGCAGCTTGCGGTTGGAGGGTAACCAACGGCGGTTGGAGGCAAACCGATGGCGGGTAGAGGGTAACCGACGGCGGTGGGATGGGAACCGACAGCAGTTACTTCGTAATGTGCAAAAACAAAAAAGCAATGCACCACCAAAATCCATGGGGCATGGTACATGGTACATCTGGTGTTGTTTGGACATGAGGGTTGTACGGACAAAGGGCCTGGGCGTTGCCTTAGCAGAGGGGAGAGGCCATGATGTTAGGGTTTAAATTAACTAGAATGATGCTGACCTCATGCCAGACTTACTCAATTCTTTGTTGCCGGATTGTTTTGATCAAATCGGCTGAGATAGTCCCATGTGCCGCAAGGGCTGAGTGCAAAGCTAAGTAGAGGTTTCGAGAGGTGCCCCCCCCCCCCCCCACCCCTTGCCCTTTGGGTCCCTGGTCAGGGCGACCGCCGCCTCATCAATCGCCTGCTGCAGGCGCTCCTTGGCCTCGGCGTGTCCAGGCTCTTCTGCGACTTTATTCATTGTATTCATTGTCCAAGTAGCAGCCCTGTGCTAGGGGCCCTGAGGTGCCAACAATGGCATAGTTGTGGGGACCCGTAGCACACCACTCACAAGGCACAGTTGGTGACCGGGCCTCAATGTTTGCTGTTTATCAAATAGGCGTGACTGAAACGGTGCTGTGCGCTGCAGGGGCGGAGGGGGGGCTGACTCCTCGGGTTTGGACACCAACCCCCCCCCCCCCACTAACTGTTGTGCGAAGGCGCCCTGGGGGGGGGGGGGGGTTCCGGGAGGGGCGATGGGGAGGGGCAATATGGGGGCCGTGGATCATTAACACAAACATCAGTGCGTGGAGCAGGTATGTTCGACGGTTCATGACGAGGGACTCCATCCCCGCATCACGTCTACTATACACCGCGGGCACTGCCATGCAACGTGCACACACGTTCAGGAGGTCAGCCTACGTGACTTAAACGTCGGAGGCTCTGCGCCGGGCGAGATTTCTGACGGTTCCGAGCTGGACTGTGACCCTGGCTCACTCACTCGTGCTGGTGACTCACTGCAGCACATGCAGGCTGTACTGCACCCGCCACTGCGTCGCCCATCCGACCCCTGCCCCTCACTCGATCTTGATCTGTCACTATCACTGACTTCCGAATCTAGCTCGTGCAAGCCCATGCCTGCCACTCCGATGACTGCCTCTGCTGCGCCTCCCTCACCCACTCATGAGAGTAAGCCCAATGCCTAACCCTCCCTCCCTCTGCCAACTGGTCTGCCTTTTCATTACCCTCAATCTCAATGTGGGAGGGTACCCACTGGATGGAAAACATATCACCCCTTTCTCTCACCAGATCTAGAAAGGGCTCCCACAGGTCCCTGTGTGCCACTTCGCTTGTGGCTGTTTGCCACCGATGGCGCCGCCAGACATCCCCTCATTCTATCACGCCCTTGTACACCCATTTCGAATTGACTACCATATGGAGGGGCTTACCCGCAGGCTGGTGTGACAGGGTTTAATGCGCGGCCCTGAATTCACCCCGATTATTCGCCTGTTCCTCGTGATTGGACAGCACAAAGGATCTGTTGCGCGCATCTGCCTCTCCATACCAAACACCATACCCCCCTGTTAGGCGCTGATATGCTATTTTGGAAGAGCCATCGGTAAACACCACATCCCATCCCCCTTTTTGTTTCCTTGTGAAAACCGCCTCAAATAATTCCTTATCCTCGGCTAGGCGCTGCTTCTTAGCTGCGCGCTGCTGCTGCTTCGAGGGCGGTGTGATTACCGGCCGCGGAGCCTTGTGCTCAATGTTCACTCCTGGTTTGAACCAGTCTTCCAAAGTATCCGTGAAATGCCATAAATCACGCCGGGATATGAAGATCTCCCGCTGTCGCTGCCAAGAGCGACAGGCTGAAAGCCACTTGGCGATAAAAATCTCTTTTGAGTATGCCTCCCCCCGAAACCTCCTAGCAAAATGCAGGACGCACTGTGCTCGCAACCCGCCCAGATCAGCAGAAGCTGTGTCGTTCCCAGGGAGAGAAGCGGAGCGTCTACTACTAAACGACTTGGTTCTACTACACTGTCATCCTTAGCCTGCACCACTCCAAAGGACTATCCCTCCAGGTCAAACATTACTGATGAGGTTAGGCAGCCCTGGGGAAATGAAGATGCGTCTCCTTACGATGATCTATCGGACAGAACTTCTCCTCGGGGTACAAGCGACACATCCGCCCCCCCAGCTACAGTTTTCGCCACAGGACCCTCTGAATAAAGTCCCAATTCGCTGGCGGCAGCTTCGGTTGTCGCCATTGTTCCCACACTGAGCGATCTTGCCTGGTGTCATGTGGGCGTTTGGCTAAAATTCGCTGCAGCATTGTCTGTTTCTGCCAACCCCGTGACCAAGTCTCCTCCAAGTCCCATCTTTCCTCCCCCCGAGGCACAGGCTTTGGCAGATCCTTGACCGAAAGGACCAAACAATCATAGCGCCCTTTCCAGGTCAGAGCCACATGCTTCCACAAATTTGAGTGCATCCCTGTGTCCCCAAAGAGATGAAAAAATCGGAGCTTGCCCGCCCGTACCAGCCTTGGGCTGAAGTACGTTTGCCCCGTCTTCCCCACCACCAAAACATTCTGCCAAACCGGCATTTCCTCATATGACACTGGCAGCGGCAAGTCCTGGTATTGCGACCTGGCCGTGGAGAAGGAACACACTCACCAGGCCAGGAAGCCCATATTGTTATGGCGAACGGGCGCCAATTGCAAAAACCGTAAGAAACGCATATCGAGGACCAAACCCACCGATCAAGCCCACCACCTGCTCATCAAACATGTGCGGCTCTTGCATGGCCGTCAAAAAGGCCCCAGAGTGAACCCAGTGTAGGTATACATGGGGGGGGGGGGGGGGCGCATAGCCCCCCTCCGACTCGGCTACCTGGTACACTTTACGCAGCTCGGCGACTACTCTATCATCCGGAAAGTAAGCTCTCGCCGGGGCGATATTGGGGGGGGGGGGGGGGGTCCGGTAGGGTCAATCGGGGGGGGGGGGGGGTCCAAGCGGGGCCATTTGGGGGGAGGGGGGGCTGGGGGGGGGGTACATGCCCCCACTCCTTGTCGTCGTGGGGACTCACACTGGAGAACCTAGCGAGACCGGCACAGGGTCCCCTTACCTCCCCTTGCCCTCCCTCTAACCATAGCACCACCCTAAACCTAACCCTAACCTTTGTAGCGACTTGGTTCGGCCATGCCAGCCATGTTGATTAGGCTGAATAAGATGCCCCAAATTTCGTTCGGGGCTGCTTTTTGCCACATGATTGCTCTCCATTTTGGACCCCAACACTAACTCTAACCCTTGCCTTGGGTTCGGGTTAGGGTTAGGGCTCGGCCTTTCGCGCCCATGGTCGTCCTGAGGCCGGCACCTTTGGCAACTAACTGTTGGCCGGAGGCCCCGTGGGGGCCATGAGGCAATGTATACTGGGCTCACATATACCCCCGTGTCACATGCATGTGGTCATTGCCACAAGCCGAGATTGTTCTGCTGCACTGCAGCATTCATTCATTGTTCATCTGCACCAGAGCACTCGTGCATTGTCCATCTATACCATGCGGTTTCGTACCCTTTTTCCACAGAAAGTGCCACTCTTGATGCTTATTGATCGTGCCCAAGTGAAGCGCGGGAGTAGGAGTCCAGGCTAGTTCAGGGCAACATGTATCTTGCATCTCTGTGTATGTGCCAGGAGACACAAACACCTACGCCTACTGCTCCGTAGAGAAACTCCTTGGTTTGGGTTGAGGATTTTCAGCCACAGCTGCTCGCTTCAACAATTCGGATCACAAGGTCAGCTCGAACCCCCTCCCATTGGCGCCGGTTCGCCGAATATTCCGGTTGTTGTCACCGGCTGTGACAACACACATGCCGCATGCCTGCCTTGAGCTGTGACGGCACATAACCCACTCCTTGCAGTGTTTGCTCACTCTTGCCTCCCTCTGCTTGGGGTCGGTTCCGGCTCGCATCACCTCTCCCACTTCTACGCCCTCTCCAAAAAGTATCTCTTTTACTCGGGGCATCACTTGCGGCGTCCCCGTGATCCGCACCGTGTGGGCCTTGCCGTCCCACGTTGTGCCAATCACCACATCCCTTGCCCCTGTGGTCAGCCAGATGCGTACCCTTGACCCCCCCCCCCCCTTGTATCAGAGCTATGCCGGTTCAAATGGGTAAACACTCACAACAAATGTGTCAATGACCCTATGTAACTGGCAAATGTGTCACTAAACCCATGTCTTCTGTGGCTGCACTACATTTGTACCGAATCAAATTAGGTGCCAAATTAATACCGTCCCTAACGCCAACTGTAGCTTGCACAAGGGCGTAGCTTATACAAGGGGCGGGGGGTACCTCCCACTCGTACAGGTGTGTTGTGCGGCTTTTTGGGCACCAGTGCACTTGTGCGTTTTCATGGATCTCCATCTTGACCCTCCATGATAGATGTGCCAACAGTGAAAACAGCTCCCTCTTGCGCATCATCTCCGGCTCTCCCCACTTGTTCACCACTCTGGCCACCAGCCGTGACATGGCACACTCCACAATCGCACACCACACCAGCTGGTCATCACACCACCGTGCCACATCCACAATGGTCTGTCATCCTTGTGCCTCTGCACCTCTGCACGTGCGACCAAGGCATGCTTCTTGAATCCTTGTCGCTCTAGGTGTCCACGACCCGGCATGTGCAGTGATTGTGCTTGTGAGCAAAGAAAAAACTTTTTCAGGCTGTGACAACACACATGCCCGCCCTTTAGTTGTGACAGCACACAACTCTCCCCTCTCTGCTACCATTTCAGTCTTGGTCCACTCTCGGGGATACATAGCGTACCTCCTCCGTTCAAACTTCTTGGAGCAGGTGAAACAAGAAGTCTTGATGTTGTGCGGGGCCAAGGAATTCATACACCAGCATTGGGACCCTGAGCCGGTTCCATGTTTGCGGGAGTTGTATGTGAATCGTCCCTTCATGTTGGCATTAGTCAACGAAATTCACTGAGAGGGCAGTGCATTCTCCACGCACGTAGAGGGCCCAATGAGGCACCCCTGCTGCGAGAGTGGTACCAGACATGATCGCCTATGGTATACATTTGTGTCTGTATGAGAAAAGGACTCTGATAGTGGGGACCGGCACACAAAGGACAATAGAGCACAACAGAACAACCCCTTGTCAAAGGAAAATCAAAGTGACGGTCCCCCATATTTGGGGGGGATGCAAGGGGTGGGGGATTACAAGTGGGGAGGGGGGGGGGGTAACCATTGAGCGGTTGTGCACGTGATTGTGCTATGTGGAGCACCTGTAGAGAAGCTTCACACGTTGTGACATTGCCCATCAACACTCCCAAGCTCTTCACGTTTTGTGTTTCTGTCAATCCCAGAGAGACTACTAGGTCGCATACTTTTGATCGCCCTTCAACACCACTGCACGGTTATCAAAATTCAATCACAGCCCTGATGCTGGGGAAAACGAGTGGGAGAGTGCGCCACCGGGCTCCTGAGGTGTAGCTGGAATGAGAACCGTGTTCCCAATGTGAGGATTGTGGGTAGGGGGGCTAGGTATCGCGGGGAGAACGGTGGTTTGTGTCCACTGACCCCTGGGGCACCGTCATGCGTGCGCTGGTTCCTTTTTTTGGAGACTCCGATCACGAAAGTGCCCCAGAATTACTTCTACGAACGAGCACATGTCTTAATGAATGGACCGCGCCAGAAATTGAAAAGAGCATTTCGAAGTGGGCCGTCATTCACAAAGGATGGCGACGCAAAGGTCCTCTTTCCCATGACCATTGCCGCGTTGCTCTGGGCATGGCCTGTGTCCTCTAGCAAACCGCCCCTCCTCTCCCTCAATTATCCGCCCACCGGTTACGGCCCCAGCGCCCAATGATTCGCCCCGGTTGCTCGTGATCCCCAACCGCAGCATGATTTACACAGGCAAGGCACAAGAACTGTGATTAGACCAATTTCACATTTCAGTGTCGTTCGCATCATTCCATGCCAAACTATCCAACAACAGCTGCATGAACACAATCAAGATCCTTATCGTCATCGTTGCAACACATCGGGTGTCTTTTTGTTTGGCCCAGACCAAGCTGAGCTGGTGTAGCCTGCTCACCCGATGGTACCCGAGATAACCTCCCAGAATCACGGTTCAGAGCTGTCCAGTGCTGCGATGATCCGACAAGGGCTATGGTAGCGGATCTGTCACGTCGTGAGGATTCGCTGGGTTTGAAATCACGTCATGCGTTGGAAACCTGCCACGCCCGTAGGCTTTTCAGTGTGTATGACGCACAATGACCGGAGGCTGAAACACACCCCGTGTTTGTTTAATTTCTGTGCATCACAAGTGCAGGTGTACACAAAAATGAGCCAGATGATTCCCCTCAACAATTCATCCCCCGTGTCTGCCAGCCCAAAGTAGATTTGATTATTCTCCTGAGGAACTATTACCCCCGTGTGACATTCCGTCCGGTTGTTGTTTCTTTACGGGGCCCTGGACAGTCACCCGTTCTTCCCTTCGCATGTTGCGTCGGGTCGCTGCGTTCTGTCGGCCGCTGCGGCCGGTGCTCCTGCCGGTGTCGTTTCCGCGTTCGCAGAGCCCAGTGATTGGTGTGTTGGGGCTGTGCTGAATGTGGCATTGGTGTGCCGTTTGCGCGTCAGCGGCGCCCAATAGTTGGCGTATTGGGGGTTGTGCTGGTTGTTGCCCCCCCCCCCCCCCCGCCCCTTTGAGCGCCCTCCCCCCGCCCCCCGCCCGCCCCCCCGCCCCGGGGGGCACATCCCAAAAGGCTCGGATGTCCAGCACCAACTTCGCCACTTTGGATTCCACAGCAACGCTCCTCCATCTCGATCCATTGCACTCGTCCCGTAAACCGATGGCATGCGGCCTGAGACCCTCTTCGATCACCGTCCTACACACCTCCGGGGCACTCACACCCGCAGTCGTCGTGGGGGGTCATCGCCGGGGGTCCTGCGCTGCCCATCGCCGTTAGGCACGGCCCGTGGGACTAGCCAGGGCTTGTGCGATCGCTGCTCCAGTCCGCAGGTGTGCCCGTCGCGGCTGTGCCCTCGCCGCTGTGCGTCCCTGTGCCCGCGCCGCCCACACAGTGTGACCCTGCCATCGAGCCACACATGTACACAGGGCTCCGTTCTCGAGGGGGGGGGGGGGGGGGGGGGCAGTGATGCTGAGGACGCCCTAAATGGACCTGCGCCGGAGGTGCCGGTGAAATTTGGTTGTCCGAAAGGCCCCGAAAAGCTCTGCCGCAATCCCTTGAGATGAGGGGGGGGGGGGGGCGGTCCAGAGGGTGTGGGGGGGGTGTGGGGGGGGGGTGGGCGGAGGGGGTGTGCCATAAAGGCCAAACGAGGACGCCGGTCGCGCCGGGGGGGGGGTGGGCCCCCCATGTGACATTCCGTCGGGTTGTTGTTTCTTTACGGGGCCCTGGACAGTCACCCGTTCTTCCCTTCGCATGTTGCGTCGGGTCGCTGCGTTCTGTCGGCCGCTGCGGCCGGTGCTCCTGCCGGTGTCGTTTCCGCGTTCGCGGAGCCCAGTGATTGGTGTGTTGGGGCTGTGCTGAGTGTGGCGGGATGTGCCGTTTGCGTGTCAGCGGCGCCCAGTAGTTGGCCTACCGGGGGATGTGGGGGTGGGGGGGGCGGCCAAAAAAAGGGGTGCTGAGTTGGTAGACTGAGCCCCGCATGCGCAGGGCACGCAAACCCGTCGTCGTCTGGAAGGAGCCATCAGTTGGGGACGACGAAGCGGCCAGGCGACGGTCCCCGGTCGCCCTGGGGACGGGGGGGGTGGGGCACGATGTGCGGAACTGGCGTCCGCGGTGCCGAGCCTGCGAAGCGCCCGGTGAGCGCCCGAGCGCCTCACGTCGGGAGTTGGGGCGTGCCCTGGCCTAGTCAAACCCATCGCCATCCGCCGCGGTCTGTAAGACGAGCCACGTGGTTTTGCGTTTGCTGTTCCAATCGACAGGAGTGCCCGTCGGGGCTGTGACCTCGCCGCTGTGCGCCCTTGTGCCCGTGTGACCGTGCGCGTGCGCACCACTGCCATGCGCGCGCGCACCGCTGTCATCGAGGGCCACGTCGAGCCGGCGCATCTGAGCGGCTGTACTCCCGGTGTTGACCACGAACGCGCTGCGCAAAAACTCGCACCACCGCCCAAAGGGGTCGGGTGCTGCGGCGAGGGCGCCGGCCGTCAACTCCACGGCAGCGGCACAGTCGCCGCCGCCGGCGTCAGGCGCTGCCGTCGGTATACGGAGCTGCGCGCTCCTGAGCGCGTCGTCGAGTGCGCGCAGCCGCTGTTGCTTCCCGGCCCGCACGTCGTTGCCCGCCGCGCTGGCAGCGCCGCCGCCACTGCCATTCCCGGCGTCCCGATACGGGCAGTCTCGCTTCGCATGTCCCGTCTCACCGCAGCGCCAACAGGCGGCCCACCGCGCCGCACGCGCGGCCTCCACACAGGCCTCTTCGTCTGCCGCAGCCCCTGCCTCTGCTTCTGCGCCGCGTGCGCGCGGAGCAGCCGCGGCGGCGGCGATGGGGCCGAACCGCGTGCGCACTCGCACCGGTCCATTGAAGCCTGGGAGGCAGCACGGCGCCAGGACGGCGAGCGAGACGCCGGGCGCCGGTGCGGCTGCCTGCATGAGGTTGCACAGTTCGACGAAGCGCGACGAGAGGCGGCGGCACAGGTGGATGCCGACCAGAACGAGCGCGCGCGACACGGCAACACTTTTGTCGCTGGCCCCCGGACCCCCGGCCCCAGCGCCATCGTCACCAGACCCACCGCCGTCGCCACCATCGCCGCCGTCTTCCTTGGCTTCCGCGCCGCGCACGCAGCTGAGGATGCGCTGCTCGAGCGCGACGTCGTGGATGTTGCACCCCTTCCACAGGCTCAGCGGGATGGCGGCCTGCTCCTCTGCCGCCATCTGCGCGCCCCCGCCCCCGCGGCGGCGCTCGATGTCCGCGTTGGCGGCATCGATGTGCTCCCAGCGCACGTCGCACCGCTTCTCCAACAGGTACACACGACGCACGTGACGGCGCAGCGTGCAGAAGGGCTCACGCGACGACCCAGCGACGTACGAGAGCAGCATCCCGAAGAAGCCTTTGCCGCAGCAGAGATCAAACACTACGAGCGCCGGTCGCGGCGCTGGGGCGGCGTCGCGGCGTCGCGCGTGCTCGATCAGAGCGGAGAGCGGCACGATGACCTCCTCCACTTCGTGCAGGAAGGTCTTGCGGTTGAGGAAGGTCCCCAGCAGATGCCGCCGCCGGTCCCATGATCGGAGCACGCGCTGCAGCTCGCGCACCAGTTCCCCGTATCTGCCACGACCCTCCGCCGTGGACAACAACGGGATGTGGTCCAGCGCATCCGCTGCACGGCGCACGTGCCAGCAAGACGAGCTGGCGGGGGCACTTTCGGTGGTCATTCTGGAGCAAGTAGTTAATTGCACGGCAAGAAAGGCATTCTGCGAATGGTATCAGATCGCATTTG
The DNA here is from genome assembly GCA_964036045.1 of Eutreptiella sp. 'Long Island Sound 2002'. Classification (NCBI taxonomy): domain Eukaryota; phylum Euglenozoa; class Euglenophyceae; order Eutreptiales; family Eutreptiaceae; genus Eutreptiella; species Eutreptiella sp. 'Long Island Sound 2002'. Next base: position 54,989,315 of record OZ038382.1, on the reverse strand, counting down.
AGCCTCTTGCGAGCTTCTTGTGAGGCCACGACCGTCCCACTACTGAACGAACGCCGACGGTGGCCACAGAATTCAGTCCAGGCGCAACTGTTGAGTTTTTTGCGTAACCGCTGTGGCATTCAACTTCATGTCCATACAACAACTGACCCACCGCAACGAACTCCTGATTTGTCCTTCATTGTTTTGCTCGCTACTCATGCTTGTTGCTTGCTAAAAGGGAGAAGCTGCCCCCTACACCCCAGGAAGAGTTATGAAACGTTTAGTGCATCCGTGACCCTAGCCTCTTCCAACTTCTTTAGCCCCCTCCTGTGCGTAGCTCCCCAAATAAGCCCACGAAAGTCCTGAGGTTGCTTCATGTAGATCTCGCAAATTGAGCCCTTTTGGGGCTAGGGGCACAGGGTTTGGCTAGCGGGCTCTATGGAGCGCCACAGTGCATGGTGCACCATCTTCACTACCAGTTGCCTATGCCACCGTGCCCCGCATGTTATTACAACACTAAATCTAATGCACGTGGCAGCTGGTACTCATTGCTCCTATGCCTGCAACTGAGCTCCCATGTCCTAGCCAAGGCATGGCTGGCATGGCGTGGCATGGTATGCATGGCATGGTATGGCTTGGCGTCGGAAGCAGGCACTTTCATACTTCACACTTTGAATGTGTGTTGTTGCTGGCAGGGTGGGCGGAATGCGCGTGTGGTGGGGGAGGGGGTGGGGGGATCGTGGTCCACAATTTTGCCGCAGTTTTTACTGCAATTTTTGAGTCCTTGGCTTTTTGACTAGGTATAGTGACACTGACAGTGATAGTGACAGTTTGCTGCATTTTGCTGTGCCACTGCTGGGGTCCCTTCAATGTGGGGGACCTAATCTTCATAGACTGTGTGCAACCCCTGAATCGTGCGCTTGACTCCTTCCCCGCCTTCTACTACACGCAGCATTGATGTTACACAATTCAAGAGGTGTCAAACACGGGGCCGTAGATGGCGTCATGTTCTCGCATTCCGTATGTATGTCATGTGTGTTTCAACATATGCCTGCGATTGAGGTTGTGCACTAGGAATGTTATACAATGCTACACGGCTTCAATAGTGGGTACTTTACCAGATTCTGCATAGGTCCACACAACCTTCGTGGGTTCAGCGCGCAAAGCTCCATAAAGAATGGCACTTGCTGGACCTCTTTTTCCATCAGATTTACCAATGGGGTGTGCAAACACCTCACCGCTTCTCCGATGAGACGGCGGAAGCCATTCACATTGGGACTATTCCGAACACATGCACAGCTCAGCACATTTTGGAGGTTTGGAAAGCTTTGGTTCCCAATAGCTCTTTCCCTGTGTGCTGTATTTTCCCTCACCAAAGCAGGAAAGCCCAAGTGGGAGGAGTGTCATAGCGGGGGGGCAGGGGAGGTTCTTATAGGCATTTCAGTGAAAAGTTCACCTGTCTTGGGCACCCAAACGACCCAAAACAACACACCATGAGACGGTCGAGAATGCGTCACACAACACCTCGTCACGCGTCATGCGGCATATCTGGTGCAATTCCGCCTAGTCACACACTGAGTGCACAAACATCACAAGACGTCCGAAGCAGAATTGTACCAAGAAAGCAAGAGTGGACTTCTTTGTTTTTGTGTTCTGGCGCTGCATCAGTCCAAGTGTTCAGGAAGTTTCAAGAACAGTCTGGGGCGCACGTAGGCGTGAAGCCTAGCATATGTACAGCTGTCATTGCCATGGTCACAGGTTTCATGCGGGTGAAGCCCGTCCAATTCAGACACCTATGGGGACTGGTTTCCGTGTACTCAGCTGCCATGTTGCAGTGCATGTGCAGGCACAGGCACGGGCATGGCGTGCCCTCCACACAAGGATTGATCAGTGGTCCATGGAAGTCGCGGGGCAATCTTCTATTGCGGAGGGTCACTCACTAATAAGCAAGAGTGTACTCCGCCTGGAGAACCAAGCACACCACCACATCAAAACACTACGCAACACGACATACACCCGCGCCAAACACGCAACAAACATGTGCAGCCAACAGGCGCAATGGGCACCACGAATGAAAGAAGACTAACAATACCGACAGCACAAGGACGTAGGGTGGAACCATGACAGTGTGCTGATGAGACAGGAGCTGCTTTACATAGGAAGTGCCCCAAGGAAACCTGGGACTCCACCTTGTGGGAAATCCAATTGGTTCCCCAACCAAAAAACATAAGGCGCAATGGGACCCTAATGAGTGGGAAGTCCCCATACCTTGACCCTCTCCACGCAAAGGGGAACCAAGGGGAAAGGGGAACCAGTCAAGAGCTGCATGACGTTTGCTGACCCAAGTACCCTGCTGAAATCTGTACTAAGCGGTGAACTTCTCACGCCCAAATGGGCATGGTACTTACGTAACTGAGACCTTCTGATAAAAAACTTTCAGCGAAAAGTTGAGATGTTCCTTGCTCTCTTGGACTCTCTGGGTGCCAGGGCGCCCCCCCCCCCCCCAAAACGGCCAAGGAACCCTTGGTCTACCTTGGCACCCGACCTTGAAGATGATGTCCTTTAACCAAGAAAGCATGAAAAACCAGAAAATTTCCTAGTGACGTGGCCGATTATGTCCCTAAATGTTGTTCCAACACATGCCTGCCTGCCTTTGGGGGGGGGGAGACCAAAATGAGCCAACATAGCCTACTCACTGCATTGTGCTGGACATAACTTCTCGGAATCAAGCATCAGAGCTGTCTAGTTCTACCATGATCCAGTGGATCTAACGTGCAGTGAGGGTACGCTTGGGTCTCAGATTATGCAGTGAATGATTGCCATGCCCGTAGGCTTCTTGATGCGCGCAAGAGGTAAAAAACTATAGGCCAAACACAACACCAGGTTACGGATCATGGCGGCACCATGGGGGACACTCAACGTGTCCATGTGGTGCCAAAATGATATTGTTATGGGCAGCATGTGCATGGTACAGCAAGATAGGGTGTGTGATGTATGTGTCACAGGTTTCCTTAGGGGTGGGGGCGTGCATATTCGGTTGGGTCCAACTTAAAGCTGACACTTGTGGCGGAGCGTTTCCTAAGGTGGCGAATGGTGGCTATGTCGCTTCAAAAGTTCCCTCTAACGGGCGAGCCTTCGTCCAATAATTGACTAGTAACTGTGGTAGGTGGCCGCATAGATGCATGTCTCTGGGTTCACCCGGTCTAGACCGAGAGTGACTCTTTGAAGGCCACGCGTATGCCCACCAATGTGGTATGATGGTTCCGTAGCTGGTTGCTTTGTAGCCTCCAGGTGCCTTTGTCGCCAGCAGGTTGCAATGGTGGCGTGCAGCTTCTGTACCATTGTTCTACCTGTGTGCGAAAGCACCGGTGCAGAGAAATTTCAACATACTGGAGGCATTGAACAAAACGCCTCCCTCGTTTAATGCCATAACACCACTGTTGCAAAAGTGCAAGGCCCATCCCCTCCTGCAGTGGTGGGTGGCCCGCCAGGGATCATCTTTTAAGCTAGAGTCCGTTTCCTCACAACCAGGGTGATGGGGACTGGCTGTGTTGAGCGATTCTTTTCCTTTTGCAAGTACATCAACACCATTTGTTTCCCTTCTTTTATTGATCATCACATAATATTATGCGGAATTTCTACTTTGGTGACACCCAACGTATTGGATTTGCCCCCCCCCCCCCCCAGCGCCCTTTGTCAACATTGTTGGGGAATAGTTGTGGGGGTCGGGCCACCGACCCCCCTTGTGCCTCCTGTCAGTGATTTAACGATGTGTTGTGGGGGCCGGGGGTGCCTACCTGCCTCTACGGACTTCCACGTGGTTGTTTGTGTGTATGTTACAGGAAAACCAACGAACCTCAGTATTGTGTAATGTACCCCGGCATATCCACAATACGGGAGGGATGATCGGTAACAGCCGCTTTTAGGAAGCCCTGCCAGTCCAGCCACCCCTAACGAAGGGGTATGTACCACGGGGTATCCACACAGCGACCACCACCCTCAACTGACATGCTTGGCTAGTGGGGGGGGGTCATGGTGGCTCGGTGGCGGCTCAGTAGGGGCGTAGTGGGCACTTCGTGGGGGCGTAGTGGGGGCGTAGTGGGGGCTCCCCTTGTGCGACTGATGTGTGACGTTGAACGGGTTGCAAGGGCTCCGGGCACTCAAGTCGGGATCAACGCAAACATAGCTGTCCACAGGTTACAAAGCAGTCCTCCCTCTTGTCACGACAAAGCAAGAGCAGTGCGATCTACAGACGCACAAGTCGATGTAGCCCACGTTGTTTTGATATTGCACACGGCTATGACATGATACTATTTGGGGTAGCACGGCACTGTACAGATGTTAGTGACGTGTGCTCGGCCCCGCCCACCCATGGCCCTCACCGCAGTTGTGGCCTGCAAACAATTGTCGGGAGGGCGATACTAAAGAGGCGGTGAAGGATTCCCGGCCGGGGTATCAACAAATGGGCATTCAGGCGGATTCCAGGCATCAACGGTCGACACATTTGAAATGGGGCAGAGCGTTCCCCCAAGACGCTCCACTGACAACGGGTGTGGCGGTGATCCACGAAGTGGGGGCAGCAGCAGCTTCGACAAGATAAAGACAGAGGGACCGGCAGAGGACATACCCTTGCAACTCACGGGAGCTCAGGGCTGTGTCTGAGGACCAATGGGGCCAAGTATGTGTGCCCCGGTGGAGGGCGCAATGATTGCTGTTTTGCAGGAGCCTTGGGGCAGCTCCGCCGAAGGTGGGCGTGCCCGTCCGCCAATATTTACAGAAATCTTTGCACAAATGTGGGCGCCACGGCGGTTAGAAGAGGGGAGGTTGCATCCTGTGGAAGGTACGCCCGTGAAGGTCTGTGCCGCTGTTGTGTTGTGAGGCCACGTGGATGATGTGGAATGATAAGTGCGGGAGCGGGCGTGCGCTCGAAATGTGGTGGGCGACCGCCCAAGGGACGCAAAGGGGCGCACTTCTTCTCCTGTCGTTGGCGCGCTATGCACAGGACGAGTGCAATGGGATGGGATGGGATGGGATGGGATGGGGTGCGATGGGGTGCGATGGGCTGGGAGCGTGTCCAGCCCCAGTCTGGACAACGTCTGGAGATCGGGGCACGCTCAAATTCAGAAGTGTCTTACGCCATCACGGTAACAATAGCTATGCTTCATTCCGCAGCCGGGATATGCACCGCCAAAACTCACAGAGGACGCATTCATGTGCTCGATCATCTGGATGGCAGTCCCCAGCCTCAGCCTCGAGAGTGCGTCTCGATCCACCTTCGGTCGTTGACATTCTTTTTCCCACCCCACGGTCATGTCCACGACAAACTTCATGACGTGTTCAGGCCACATAAAATCGTCCCCAAGCAGCCGGTCCACTGCCACGACGTTGGGCAAATTAGGGGCCTCTATGACCAAGTCGACCACCAAATGGAGAACACCCTTGGCATCATATTTCTCAATGAGCCCCACGACCTTCGTGGCATCCAAACCATGTGCCAAGTCTCCAAAGCTTGGGGGGCGGTTGCTCGGGTACTCGACCAGAGCGAGGAACCGCGCGATGTCATCTGCCTCAAAATCCGCCATCTCCAGAGATTTCGTGTCCCCCTGGGACTCCAGAAACGCTTCATCAGCAAACATCTTCTCAAAGACCACCGAAGCAGCAATCAATGCTCCGAAGGGGACCCTCCACTCCTGACCACTGGGCGGGTGCGTGATGACGACCGTCTGGCCGGCTACAGGCGGAGGGGGAAGCGAAGGGACACTCGCCATTGTGAAAATGCTGCCTATTGCGGCCTATCACAGAGGGAAGACGATACAGTCCGTAGGACAGAGCAGAGGTCAGCACAGCACAGCACAGCACAGCAAAGTACTGCCCAGCACAGTACAGAGCATCACCGTTGAGCACAGATCATAATCTGCCAATGCCATCATGCAACTCCTGGGTCTCAGACACCTAAAAGGGGTCCGCAACACGTCACACGGGTGCCACAGAGCACAGATGCCACAGAGCACCGCTCAACCTACACCCTTTCCCCCTATACCTCCTCTCCTCCTCCATCGAAACCTCCTTCCTGCTTCCCACCACGGGGGGCGGGGCGACTACAACTGGTCCCCATGCGACCCAGCCCCCAGCTATCTGTCAAAACTCGGGGGGGGGGAGGGGGCAGTTGAGGGGGGGGTCCGTGGGAGGGTGTGACGTGGGGGGGGGGGGGAATGGTGGTTCGGCCGGGGGAGGGGGTTCCCCACTGCTACCACATGCATACCTCCAGTGGGGATGCGTGTCTGGGTGTTTGGGGTTTGGAGATATGTATGTGATACTCACTTGGGAGCGGGGGTGCAAGAGGCATTGGGTGGGGCGAAGGCACCTCGTCTTGCTAATCTGGCACTCAAAGCATGGATGGTTTGATGAAAGGGAAGCATGCACAAAAACAATTCGGCGCCGTTGGCACCATGGCCCCAACACGACTGTCTCAAAACCCGGGTGGGGGGGTCGCATACAAGGACCGGGCCCAGCCACCCCCCCGTGCTTCCCCCTAAATCCCCTCCACCTCGACCCCCTCCCCGCAAACCCGCCCCCTCCTGATAAACCGTCTCCTTGCCTCCGCATAAACCCCCTTGTGCCCTTTTGCCCGCGCCCACCCCACAGGTCGCCAGGACCTACTGCCTCGATCGAGGGGGGGGGGGGGGGCAGGGCAACGGCATGGTGGTTGGGTCCTAGATGCGGAGTGACCGTCTTTGCTATGTTGTCCGCCACTCCCTGTACCCTGAGGACCTTTGCCCAGGTGCTCCGATGCCACAGACATACCTCCCATGGCAGCAGGCCAATCCCCGCAACAGCCTCCCACAGGACGGTTCCAGGTGACAGGCCTCACTTCCCCACACTGGGCCGGGGCTGTTCAACCACATGGCCATCTGTTTTGTGGTCTGTGCAGCGGCCTGCGGCTTAGCGCCAGTCTGCAAACTCAAGGTGCACCAGCCGCACCTCAAGGGCCACCACACCGGCTGTGGCACAGGCAGCCTACCGTGAACCCTGGGACCCTCGGACCAATAATGGGGCGGCTTCCTCCTGGCCGGCATCCCCATGGTGATTGGGGAGCAGCCTACTGTGCCTCTGAGCAAAACAGAGGGTTATGTGGACAAGATCCAGCAACAAGCACTCTTGCGCCCTGCCTGCATGCTATTACTGCACGTGGTCCTGGCTTTCGTCTTCTCAGCTGAGACTAGCTCAGCAATGCCATGCCATCGGAGCTGACATGTGTCCAAAAGCTCCAAGGTCCAGTGTGCCCTGGCATCATCGTGCAACCCTTCCTCTGCACCCCAACACCCCATCTGCCATCTTCGGCACACTATTGAACAGGGTTTGTCACTGATTCGTACTTTTGAGAAAAAACGTCATTCGTACATATTCGTACATTTTCATGCATTTTCGTACTGAAAAAAAAGCCAAGTCCAGGTGGTGACCTGCCGAGCCCAAAATCGTTCCTTAGCACACAGACAGAACACTCAACGGCACACAGGCATGGTCTGGCACCGGTTTGGTAATTCACAACTGCAAGTGCTTGGGTCTATTCCTTGGTGACCCTTTCCTCCACATCACCGTTACAAAACATTGCCACAGCAGTGGCCCTAAAAGCAGGGCTCATCTTTTGCCTATTTTTGGCATCAATGAGCCCTGCCAAGCTGAAGGAACGCTCCACAAGTGCAGCGGTCGTTGGAAACCATATGTATGGTGCAACTGCATCATATATCAAGGTGCCACGGGCTCGCTAGAACGTATCAGTATCATGATGACTGCGAACCCCGTGTCTCTCTAACTGTGTATACCTGTGCCACTCTGAGGCCAACAGTGCATTGACCTTTTCTTTCCTCTGTTTCATGTCATCATCATCATCAGGGCTGGGTTCCATGCCCAGTAAATCTGACACAGAAGACCATGGTGCCTCCATGTCTCGAATATTGCGGGGATCAAACACCGTGAGACGCCGATAAAACTTCACGGCTAGTGCAGGGTTGTCAATATATTGTTGCATCTTGGCCAGACCAGTCGTATAGGCTGCCTTGAAACGTGCCCGAACAACGTCAGGAAATTTCGTAAGGGTTAAGGCCTCCTCCACACGGGGATGGTACCTCCCAGATTCTGCTGTGGTTTGTATGCTTGCATGCAATTCATCAATGCGATCAGTGAATACAGCAGCAACACCCCCCCCCCCCTCTGTGACAGATTCAGGACACTGGCCAACAAATTAGTCTCCTCGATCATGAAAATCATGGAAGCAACCAAAGCTCGAGGTGACTTCTGCATTCGTTCAATCATTTCCTGTATGTTCTGGGGCACCTTGTCTGCAGCATAACGCCCCTTCTGTGAAATCAGGAAATCCAAAAACGCATCATAATACACCACCCACCACTCTGCACACGTCCTCCACACAACCCACCGCGTGTCAACGTACTTTACGGGCACACTGCATGCCAGGCTTGTGCGACGCAAGGCAGCTAACCAGCGCCTTCTGCGAGAGGCATGTCGCTTGGGGTGTAAGTATGTAGTATGTAGTGGTCATGAGTGTTACACAACGACTGCACAATACACAGGGGGCTGAAGAGGTTCTTTATATCAGCCTGCTTCGCACGCCGGAGACCTACAAAGAACACAGTGTCAATTGACACCGTGCTCACTGACGTTTCATGGCTAAGGTCATGGTGTTGGTTGAAACATACAACAGGGTATAGTCAAACGCACCCCCACCCCCTTCTCATCAGGTGTCCCAACATCCCAAAAACCAAGAAGCCAGAGGGCACTGAAAACCCCAATGAACACCCCGCAAAACCCCAGTGAGTCGGCAGTTCAAATCGGCAAAATCGTCATATCCATCATTCCCACTATTCGTACATTTTCGTACATTTTCGTACCTATTCGTAATTCCCGGTTCTCCTCTGATTCGCACTTTTTCGTACTTTTTTGTGTACGAATGGGCGACAAACCCTGTATTGAATCAAGGAACCTCACGGTGCCTCAATTGTTCAACAACAATCACGTCCCTCACGTTTGGGTCTTCATTTGGGCGATAGACTCGTGCATGGTACAGGGTGGGAGTCAGGGCTGTTGGAGCAGCACAGCATGGTGTAACTGGCAGCGCCGTGCGGTTGGCAGTTGCCGTGTATTACAGCCCCCAGGGAGATATCACCCGTGTCGGCCTGCAACCACCGATGCATAAGGCGGCATGGGCGTTGGGCTGCACCACTTGCGAGCCTAAACCCCTGGGCACCCGGGCGTCGCCACTTTCCGCAGGGGTGTGCGCCCGCCAGCGCCAGACGACGGCTCCCCGCCAGACGACTGGAATTATGGGGAATTATGGGGAATTATGGGGAATTATGGGGAATTATGGGGAATGATGGGGAATTATGGTGGAATTTGGGTGGAATTATGGGGAATTATGGGGAATTATGGGGAATTATGGGGAATTATGGGGGAATTATGGGGAATTATGGGGAATTATGGGGGAATTATGGGGAATTATGGGGAATTATGGGGAATTTGGGTTGAATTATGGGGAATTATGGGGAATTATGGGTGAATTTGGGGGAATTATGGGGAATTATGGGGAATTATGGGGGAATTGTGGCTTGGTTTTGATTCTTGATGCGTTGCTGTTTGTTCCCGATGGCTTGCCTTTGATGCTTCCCGATTGCTTGCTGTTGATTCCTGATGTGTTGCCCAGTTGCTGGTGATCCCTGCTGGTCTATTCTTGATTCCCGGTGGCTTGCTGTTGATTCCTGCTCGTTCGTTCTTGATTCCTGGTGGCCGTTCTTGATGTGTTGCTTTTGACTGTTCCCCAGTTGCTGTTTATTCTTGCTAGTCTTGATTCCTGGTGGCCTGCTGTTGATCCCTGCTGGTTTGTTCTTCATTCCCGGTGGCCTGCTTGATTCCTAATGAGTTGGCTTGGAGAAACAAAGGCAAGCACAATGCACATGCACGTGAGGACGCCGTGGAACATAATCACACTGCATCATTGTTGCAGAAGTTTTTCAAGGTGCAGCAACAGTGTCATCAAGTGCAGCAAGAGTGTCACCAGGTGGAACAGCAGAAGACGCAACAGGTTGTTCAGGAGGCTCATGAGCAGCATTGTCCGCAGTCGCAGCATCTGCAGTTGCAGGTGGTGCACCATCAGCAGCAGCATCAGACGTGCCAGCAGCTGGCAAACCAGCAGCAGTCGCGGCCTCAGCGAAAGCGGATGCACAAGCAGCACGGTGTCCGGGTGGCACAACATTTAATGCAGCAACGCACCACATCCATGCACCACCACGACGGCCCCCAGCCACACTAAGCCCAATGTCACTGGGGCTGAGTGCCTTAATATTCAATTTCTTCATTTGCTTTGCCAGCTGCCCCTGGGAAATGTATTCCCTGGGGGCCTTGTATAGGTAGGCGAGTCGCACATAAAGAACATTGTTGTGAGGATGAAAGTCTGACATGTCTGTGGAAGCAAGGGGCCATACGACGACAAAAAACAACGATCAACAACACAAGAAATGACATCCCATAATTCCCCATAATTCCCCATAATTCCCCATAATTCCCCATAATTGCCCATAATTCCCCATTATTCCCCATAATTCCCCATAATTCCCCATAATTCCCCATAATCCCCCATAATTCCCCATAATTCCCCATAATTCCACCCAAATTCCCCATGATTCCCCCATAATTCCCCACAATTCCCCACAATTCCCCATAATTCCCCATAATTCCACCAATCCCAATCATCCATCCCGCCAGCAGCGGTTCGACAAGCCCACTATAGCCTTTAGGAATTATGGGAAATTTCCCCGCCACCGCCAGACGAACTTTCCCCGCCAGCGCCGCCAGCGGTTTGGCGGCCGCACACCCCTGCTTCCACGCCGGACTCCATGCCAATGCTGGGGACCTCCACTGCATGCCACTGCCATCTGCCGTCAGGTGGTAGAGCGCTCCCAAGGCCTAGCTCCCGGTTCATGTGGCCAATGTCCGAGGGAGACATTGGTTTTTCAGGAGGGGTACACCATCAACATCACCACAGCACCTGAGATGATGCCATGGGTGCCAGTCGGGCCCCCATGTAAGTTGGCACACACTGGTTTATGTGCTCCTCGTGTCCCTTCTATTGAGTTGAGAGCGCAACACTGCCCGCGTGAAAGGGGCTGTGTTTGTTCTTCGATTTGACACCTTTTATTCTCACCGGTTCAACCCCACCCCATATGAACCAAACACTTCACTCGTTGGAACGGCTATTGCATTGGCACTAGTTCCCGGGGCAATTGAGGTTGTGCAGGATTTTCCAACCCTCCCGCACTGCAAGCATCTACGGTGCAGATGGCCATGTTACTGACAGCCACGCTTTCTCAGTCGATGTCAGCATTTGCGCACCGTTTGCGAAGAGGGTGTGCCACTGCAAGACATTCCTTGTCTGATGGATACACGTCGCACGGCTGTGCATAGTCCCTCTTGGCACCCATTAATGGTTTCTGAGCTTCAATCGGGGACCCAATTAGATCTGCTTGTGTTGCTTCTGTTGCCTCCGGGGGCCAGCCAGCCAGGGTTTTTTCCTTTTTCTTTGTCTCTTCGTTGCAATAGAAATACTACATATGCCTTGCAAGGATTTCACAAACAAATGCATAGTGGAAAGCGCGCGGCTAAGTGGTTTGCTCCAACAACCCAGGAGGCTTATGATTTGCACCATCTCATGTTCTCATCTTGTTGTCCATGCATGTTCGGCCGGGATGAGGGTGTTGCACCCTCCCAAAGGGTCCGTTGTAAATTGGCATGTACCAGTTTATGTGCTCCTTGTGTCCCTGCTATTGCGGTGAGAGCGAAACACTCCCCGGCCCAAATGGCCATGTTGCTGACAACCACTCATTCTGAGCTAATGTCAGCATTTGCGTGCCGTTTGCGAAGAGGGTGTGCCACTGCAAGACGTTGTCTATTGGATTTTCATTGCACAGCAGTGCATAGGCCCTCTTGGTACCCATTTATGCTTTGTCAGCCTCAATTTGGCACGCAATCAGACATTCTTGCGTTGGTAATAACTGTCTCCAAGACGGAGCACACTCCACATGTGCTCTGCATCCTCGTTGACGAGAATAAGTAACAGCATAATGGAAAAACTTATACCATTCCACCTGATGTGGTAAATCTATTCCACCCCCCACCCACCCTAGAAAAACGATTTGGGTGACCATCACTGTTGCCCCCCCCCCCCCCCCCCCAAGGGTAAACCCTTTGGCCCAAAGGGGCATCTGACCCACCTCTACTTAGGTGGGGTTGAGATGGGCATGTTTGCGCAAGAGGTTTGCACATTTCCCGATGTTGTAATTTGGGAGTCTAGGGCGGGACACTTCCATGCCATGCTTCTAAAGGGGGGCAGTCTTTCTTTTTTTTGGGGGGGGGGGTTCGCCGGCTGCTTGTTGTACGACTGCATGCCGCGTCCTCGCCCGGGCAGGTGCAGGTCCTTCCATTGGAACCAGCGCTACCGGCAGAGGTGCCCGAGTTTCCGATATGCCGTCTTTGCCGACATGCCATCCAGTTGCCCCAAGAACACGCTCTGCCCCCATGGTACGGTTGGTGCAACTGGACTTTGCACCCCTGAAACGCGGGACTTCTTTGACAGTTTTCTTCCAAACCACCTGCCAAGGTGGGTTCAAAGCTTTGTGCTAGCCCTGCACGCAAACCTGCAGCGGGTAAGCACATTCTTGTGGACGTGCCGCGACGAGTGTGTTTGGTGCATTTGTGGCGTGCTGCAAAGAAAATTGTGATGGTGCTCAAAATAAGGGGTGGCAAGGTCTGCTGATTACTGATCAAAGAAGGAAACAAGAACATCGGGCAGATCCTAAGTAGCCCCCCCCCCCCCTTTGCAATAGCTACGCCAAAGTCCCAAATTAATACGGTCCCTACGCCTACTGTAGCTTGGACAAGGGCGTAGCTTATCCATGAGCGGTGGAAAGTCCAGCGACAGGTCCCCACCGACAGACCCACGCTCTCAAAACGTGCAGAGTCATCAATACGGCGGCGAAGCCGCCGCCACAGATCGTTCCCAGATACGGCGCCGGAGGCGCCGCCACAGATAGTGCTGCTCTCCCTCCCAGCGGTAAGGTTCACATTCAGCCTCTGCACCTCTTGGGGTTAGCGCTGACATCCGTGCTGAAGCCTGGTGACGAGCCCCCCCCCTCCGACCCCTCACTCGAAGTGGACGCACTCTCCATGTCCTCCGCCTCCGACACTGTCGTAGACGAGGACTCTGATCTCTCTGAGCTGGACACCTCCGACGACATCTCTTCCAGCCCCAAGTCCTCCCACATCGGTTCCACCCGGGGTCTCTTGGCCACGGGCCTGTCATTGTCCGGATGGGACAGGCGCCCTGCTTCTGCCAGGGCATCCGCCTCGTCATTACCCTGTACCCCGAGGTGTACCTGTACCCCAAGGGCGTAGCTTATCTGCAGAGCGGTGGAAAGTCCAGCAATACGTCCCCACCGACAGACGTATGCCCTCATCAAGTATCACGCGGCGCAGCTGCGGCACAGATGGCTATACTGTCCAACTCGGCGCCGTCAGGCGCCAACACGCATTGTTCACAGGTCCAGCAAGGCGCCGTGAGGCGCCGCCACAGCTTGCTCCACTCTCCTGCCCCGCTTCCTGGGGTTATCACTAACATCCGTGCTGTAGTCATCACTGTCCCCCCACCCCAGCAAGTCCAAACTCGATGTTGGTTTTGCTCCGGGTGCACCCTCCTCCCCAAACAGGCTCCCCATGCTATGCGAATATCCACTGTCGCTGGCCTCCCCCTCCCCAGAGGACATCTCCTTGAGCCCCAACTCCTCCCACTGCTGCTCAAGGCGGCGCCGTTTTGGGAGGGAGTCCTCATTATACGGATGCTGCAGTCACCCCTGTTCTGCCATCTTGTCCGCCTCCTCATTCCCCGCCACCCCCAGATGAGACGGCACCCATCGTACCTGGAGTCGGTCCCCTGCGAGCTCCCGCTCCGCCAGGACAGTCATCCACAGTTCCTTGTGCTCCACCTCCCTCCCTGAAACCCTCCACTGATGGCGCTGCCACTTACTGGACCACTGTGTGATCCCTTTGAACACATAATCCGAATCTAACACGGGCGTAGCTTATACAAGGGGGGGGGGGGTAGGTGGGTGATGTTTCCAGTTTGACCTTGTTTGGTGGGGTTTGGTGGGATACCAGATGAATTGTCAGGACCACCGGAGTGTACCTCCCGAATTTTGTCAAAACCACAACGATTGGCTGGCGTTGGAAAGCCATGGTCACAGTAACGGTTTCCCTGTCAGCATTGCAATCGCCTCCCATGACACATGAAAGTTCACGGAGTGTCTCGAGTGTTTTAAAATCGGTCCCCCCCCCCCCCCGCACAGAGTCGTGACGGCCACAAATCCCTGGGACACACACAAATGAGGAAGAAGAACGCCCAGCAAATGCACCGAAATCTCAGAAACCGTATCACAACAAATCTTTTCTTGACAGAGTTTCCGCTGTGCTCAAAACAGGTGTTGCTGAGCATAATCTCAGCAGCACCCGCTGATAGCGTTGTGACAACTCCACGGGTTTCCAAACAGCGCTCTGACGGGTGCCTGGGTCACGCCCACCCCTCACCTGAACGCAACCCTAAAAACTGGAACCTACGCAAATGAGGAAGTGATTGGAGGCATGGAATTCCAACACATGATGCGGTGACCTTCGCAACATTCCACCAGCGCAGATTCACGCCCCATGCACCATTCGCTCAGCACCAGGGTTTCCTGCGAGGACTGCATTCCGTGTCTTCTCATTCTCTTTTTCCTTTTCGTCCGCAAAATCTGTGACTGTTCACTGGCAGTTGGTGGTCACGGTTGGCGTGACGGTGCACCGGAGATACTGCGCTGGGCAGCGTGGGACTGGGCTCAATGTTGGTTTGTTTCCTGCTGCATTGCAAAACGAATCACGACACGATCAACCGATTGGATCCCAAGAGCACTACATCGGCGATGCTGCCCGCAGAATTCTATTTAGGGCATGAGGCTGACACGTATGTGTTCCACCATTTGCCCATTCACTCCGGTCGCACCAGAACAGCAAAATTGTCTGCAACAAAATCCTACAACGGACCCCCGCTGCGCACAGTTGAGGGGTTGGTCATGGGCACCTCCGTGAAACGTGGCCTAGAGCGGGGGAGAAAACTTGCATTTGTGACGTGGAACACCTTTGTTCAGATGGGCCATCTCGCTCCAGGGCAGATAAGACCGCGTAGTAGGGCAGCCCTACACGGTCAGTGTGTTCCCGCAGGCGGGAGCCCTAAATCCTGCTGTCTGCAGAATCCGGCATCTGCGGATGCACCGGCCAGAACGTCACGCCCAAAGGTCGGGCAGGTCAAAACATTGGGCAAGACAAGAGCAAGCGCGCTGTGCGTCATGCTCCGGCGTGGCTGCAAGGGAGCCCAAGAAAAGCGGGTTTGCTGTTCTGCAAAGGCATCTGTGGTAGTCCCTTGGTCCCATTCGATGGACCGTCCTGGGATCACGGCTGCTTGCCTTGCCTTCCAATCCCATCCAATTGCCCAGTAAATGCAGTCGCGGTCAGATCCACCCCTCGAAATGGTGGACTGGACTGAAGTGACGGGCATAGTCAGACACATGAAGAAGCGTCTTTCATGGGGCATCCACACGCTGTGGGTGGATGACACAATGACAAAGGCACGGGGCGCCAAATCTTGGACACCATCCATTTGAGTCCTCTGGCAGCACAGCACCTGGCAAAGCAAGAATGCCGGCTGCCGGAAGAGACTCAGCCGATTGGCGACGGCTCTGAGATGATGTGCTACGCTGCTTGGTATCTGACCGAGAGGCCAATTTGGGACTCGCGGGTGATGCAGGCCCTTCTAGGCATGATTGTCAGGCCGGAAGTCAGCAAGCGGAAGTCAACATCAGTGAGCTACATCTTTCTTTTTTTTTCTTGGCGGAGTACAAACCATCGGTATGGTGCAGCGCTGGAGGAAAGCTGCAGCCAAGAGGTCGTGGACAGTTCTGAAATCTGATGCATGGGGTTGCAGCAAGACCTGCCACGCTGAAGCAAACCGAACTAATTGAAATGGCTGGCATCCGTACATTTCCCCTGCCGGCATGGCGTTAGCACCGGCTTGCGTCCTGTCCACTGCATACCATGTGCACGGGCAAATGGCGATTCGCGTAGCAGCGGGTGGATGGGACGATGCTATGAAGAAGTGCCATGGCAAGGAGGCTGATAAACTCGGGAAGGAACAAAATGGGGCATGGACCCGGTCAAGCAGCGCACAGGAAAAGCATCCCGTGCTTCGGCGCCTTTCAGAAGCAAATTGGCTGTTGGGAAAATGGCAGCTGGAACAGGTGACCCCTGGCACAGAATGGGTCAGCCTACAATTCAAATCGCCGGAGGGTTGCCGGGTCCAGCCCAAACGACGCACGCACGCGCCTGTGCGATGGGAGGCCGGGCAACCAGATACTGACGATCGAAGAGGAGTGCTGACGGCATGGGCACATGCCATATTCCACGTGGACATTGACACACACGAGGCAAAAGACTCCCAACACAAACACCGTGGGTGCAAACAGGTCAATAACAGCTCGTCAGGCCGACATGGAGTGTCGGAGTGGAGGATTGACACACACACACACACACACACACTTGGTGAAGGGGATCAGAGGACGAAACCGCGGAAGCGCACCGTCAGTGTGGGCGAGAACACGCGGGCACGGCACTGATCACCAAAAACAAACTCAAACACACACACACACACACACAGGTACGCATACTGCGTAACAGAAACTAACTGCACGCAGTACACAGCACATTTCAACGGTGTGTCAGAAGGTTTGCCGACAGCTGGAGACCCAGCTGGTCAACATCCGGGAATTTGTGTTAATTAGTGCAATTACTGTGATAACGGTCAAGGAATACGGGAGTAGTTTCTTAAAAAATCTTCACAACTTGCAGTGTTTGGGTCTCAGTCTTGTTCGAGGGTGGCAAATGTGTGTGTGGTGGGGAGCCATTCCTCTCGCCGAGAGACACCACATCACCAGGTGAACATGAAAACTAAGACAAACACCACAGCGACCACACTCAACTTCAGCATGAGAAAACCTGTTCAGCAGAGCATGAATGGTGGCTCAAGCATCCCCCTTTGCTGACGAAGGGCATAGCGAGGAACTTGAACTCAGCTCTGATCAACAGAGCATCGCATGTCATCTTTGCCGGTCTGTCAGTGGGTCTGATGAATGAGACCTGGGCTCTGTTGCGAGACGCCCACATCTGAGACAGCCCCACGCAGATCTACAAAACAGAGCGACCAGATCAAACAAAACGAGCTGCGGTACAGTGCAGGATGCATGACGATACGATCAACCAGCAGCCGATAGTCATTTGGGCTTACTGTGTCGTAATAAAAGCATGAGGCTGGGCGTCCCATTCGCTCTGTTATATGATGTTATACACCTGAACAGCAGGGCCGTCCGCAACCCAGTTTTTCCGTGGCCCGTGCCCGCAGTCGAAGGTGCACAGCGACAACCAGAAACTGCTGAAAGGCGTATACAAACAATACACTTGCACAAGACAGAACCCGTCAGTCGTGGGCGATTGGGCGAGACCAAAGCCGTATACCTGCATGCGTCACGAGGCGACATCAAGCCAATGACCACGTGGCGTTGGGGTTCAACCATGAGACAACACTGAATTTTTCGAATTTTGAACAGCTTGGCATTAAACTTATTTTGAGGTGATGATGCCTTTTCACCTATAAAACCGGGTTCCGAAGCCCCCTAGTGCCCGATATGCCGTAACTTGTGGAGCCAAGGGACATCGGCACACCGGCAGATAAACAGCCTAGTAACGTTCAGCGCTCAAGGGCTTTTCTGTGTGCTGGAGCCATCACGAGCATCATTTAAGGGTCACGAAATCGGGCAGTGTTCGGGCACAATAGATGAGTCTGGGCAGAGCAGCCAATCACATTCCCCCGTGTACTTGGGGGGCATCTGCACACGGCTGCGCACAGTCCGCTTGTCCAGAATTTGTTAGTTTAGAAATGTGTTCAAGAATTCAGACGATCTGGCTCGCGGGGTCACCGAGGGTACCCTAGCGCCTAGACTTTGTGTCACCGAAGGGTTTCTGTCGGTGGCACATACAGATCTCATTCGGCAAACATCAGCCGACATGATCTGCCGCAACAAGGCCCTGATATGGAGAGAACTGATGGAGCACGACGAGGACAGGGACCAACACAGCGACAACAAATAAAACAACAAAAACACCACCGCCAACAACAACAACAACAACAACAACAGCAACGACAACAACAACGACAACGACAACGACAACAACAGCAACAACAACAACAACAACAACAACAACAACAACAACAACAACGACAACAACAACAACAACAACGACAACAACGACAACAAACAGCAGCAGTATGAGCAGTGATAGCAATGCCACACTGTAGTCTGACCGCCTCGGCGGACACACACAGGCAGCAGACCCTAAATCATTGCTGCGAGTGTGGTCAGCAGCAACGCTCACTTCCCTTTGACCCAAGAACGCCCTCAGAACGGAAGGCCCGGTACAGAAAATGGAGCGATCCGATGCAGACCAAGCTGAGTGAAAGCCAAAAAGCGTTGCGGGCCCCGAGAGGCACGTGCGGTGCCCCTCAGGCGCGCAGCAGGACATTTGCCCGAAGAGTCAAGTGAAAAGCATTGCAATGGACAGGCTTGTGAGGGATGGTGTAAGGGGGGCCTCGGACAAGAGCGGCAGTGAACGGACAAAGGCACAATCAACTCCGCACAAATCCACAAGAGCAATCAGACAAGGGAGCCTGTCCATCAGCACACCGCAGTGCAGCTGAGAGGCTGGCGGTCCGCAGCCTTTCATCACCTCCTTTGTGTCAACAGATGTTGCTGGATCAGAGGGCCCTGAACAGCCATCCCAAGTGCGTGCGTTGCTGCCGTCCTGGACGACGTCGGGTCACTGCGCTTTCTTACGGCCCCGGTCCACTCCATGCGGTCATTGCCTGGTCAGTGGCGTCCAGTAGTTCTGTCAGGCTGCACCCGCCCCGCCTCGCCCGCCTCCTCTTCGTGCGTGATGCCTCTTCCCGCATGTGGCCGCTCTGCACACACTCTGTCACGGTCCCACGGCATCAGAACAATGACTGCTTCGCGCTGAGTGAACCCTTTGTAAATGTCAATGCGAACTTCGCTCTGGGGCGCTTTCCGGCCCAAAACGGGGATGTCGCCTTTGCTGTCCACACACATGTCTGAATATTGGCAGAAGCAAATGCCCCACGCCTTCTTGCAGCAAAGCTGTACATGGACACAGCAGCTGCTGAGCAAGGGTGATTTCTGTTTGGTACCACTTTTTTTTGTGGTGCTATCGTCTTCATGTGGTGCTATCCCATTCATGCTATCGTCGTGTGGGCGCATGCGCACGCGCGTGCGCGCGCGCGCGCGCGCGTGTGCGTGCATCGCAGGTGGAGAGTTCTGTTGTTCAAAGAATATTTAGGATTTAGTGTTACAGATGGGGAGGAAATGTGGGCGGTGAACTGACAACAAATTGTAAAAAGGTTCTGCTCCTTACTTAGTCCAGCACTAACGTTCTTGCAGGAAATCATATGCTTTTTGGAGTCTCACAGGGAACCGACAGGAGGAACCGCAACTTCGTGCAGTCCAAAGTGGGGTCTGCGGTACATTTTGTTGTCAGTGCCCCCCTGAAGGATCCGTATGAATTAGCTTTATTCGTGTTAGGGACGCCTGAGGCCGGCAGCGGTCGGTAACCAACGGCGTCTGACATTTCGGATCGCGCCGATCGGAATGTCACACGGAGGCACCGTCCCCACGCCTGAACTTGTGGACGCTGCAGAAATGTCTGGACAATCACTGTCCATTAACGGTGCGGCACATTTGCGTCGGGCCCTGTGCTCAGGGCAATGTCCGCAAGGTCCACTGGCTCCTCGGGAATGGCCCCTGCAGTAAAGCAGTAAAGCAGTTGAGACATGCACAAAAGCAACATCATCAGATACTCAAGGGCCAGAAAATCTTGGCCCAGGTGGCACGTTGAGTTCCTGGTGAGGTGTCAAGAGAAAAAGAACGGGGGGAATCGGGGAAAGAGTGGAAAATGGGGAAGATCGGTTGGAAGTTGGGGAGACTCGGGGGTGAGACCTAATTAAGGTGAGCTAAGCAAAGGTGGAGGTGGAACCTTTGCTAGACGGCCCTTCTTTAACCCAGCCACCTACCAAGAGCTACTGGATTGCAACCACTGGAAGGCACATCACTCCGAAAAGGAGCGGGAATGAATGATGATGCAAATTGGTGCGAGAAACAAAACACACTGTCAGAGGGAGAATCCACTGCAGTTCTGCTTTTCAGAGCGTTGTCTAGATATAGCTCAGCATCAAGAAAGTGTTGCGGGTCGGTGAAATTGGGGAGAGTTGGGGGGGGGGGGTTGGAAAATTGGGGGAACGACCACGAGTGGATACTTGGGACACTTTCCAGGATTGGGCCTAGATCCAACAAGTAGCTTGGCAGCCATGAGCAAAGTCCATGGCACAAACACCATGGCAAATGAAGGAGAGCCATGTGGGTTACCAAGAAGCCTCAACCGTAAGTCAAAACTTAGGGCATGGTGTAGTCTCCAACAGTTGTCACAACCAGAGGGTACGAGCCTTCTGTGCTGCATTTTTTCGCAAACATGGTTAAGACCGGTAAAAGCAGCAGCTATTAGCAAAGTCTACCATACAAATGCCATGGCGAAGGAGGAGGCATACACTATAAATGAAAAATTGGAGCACAGCTGCCGGTCAAAACTCCAGAGCATAATCTCCAACGGTTTGTCAAAACCAGAGGATGCCCTTTCCCTACGACATTTTTTCACAAAAAGGGTTAAGATTGGTACAAGTGGAGGCTACTGGCAAAGTCTACTGCATGAACCCCATAGCAGAGGAAAGAGAGGTGCATGGCTTGAGGGAATATGTGCCGCATGGGTGAGTTCTGAGCATATTTGCTGCTTAAAAACTTCAGAGCATAGTATTCAGTGGTCATCAAAACTAGATGATACCAGTCTTCGCAGTTGATTTTTTTCACAGTACTGATTAGGCAAAAAAAGGTAGCAGCTATGAGCAAAGTCCCATAAAAGGAAAAGAGGAAGGGGAGGGGGTCCTAATGGAGATGTTTTGTATGGGCTTGGAGGGGAGGGGGTCCAATGGTTGTTGGTTTAGACCTATTTCCCCCCATTTTCACCCACTTTCCCCCCACTTTCCCTCCACATTACGCCCCCCTCCCCCTCCCCCAGGCCCCGTGTAAACGCCCGCCAACAGGGGTCTCGGCGGGCCGGCGGGCTGAGGTGTGAAAGGGTTGTTTTTTTTTCGTTTTTTTTTATAAAAAAAGGATTTGGTGAAAAGATTTGGTAAACACTTCATGACTTTCCTTTTGCTTTTAGTTAAAATTTGTTGATTTTAAAGAAAACGTTTGATTTTGGTAAATTTGTTTTGATTTTGGTAAAAGGATTTTGCTACTGGGTATTGGCGACTAGGCACGACGTTGTTCCGGTAAAAACGGTTTCATTTTGGTACAATGGCTTTGGTTCTGGTAAAACAGTTTTGTTTTTGGCAAAAAGGTTTTCATTTTGGGAAAAAGATTTTGGTAGAACATTTGTTTTTGTGGGTTTTGCTCTTGGTAAAGGTGAAACTGAAAATACATTGGGTTGGGTACACATCTTTTGTTTTGTGTGACACGATTTTCAACCAAAAGGTTGACTTTTGGCAACACAAACATTTCGATTAGGGGTCAAAGACTCTGATTCTGCTAAATTGTTTTTTGTCACAAGATTGTTAACTAGGCTTTTGCTGGTTATTTGATGCTTGTTGTTGTCCCTTGCACCTGCCAATTCTCTTACTTCCTCAAGCGCGCAAACACAACCCATCCACAAAGCAAAGATGCAAAGTCGTAACCACTTCTCGGAGGGCTAGTTCGCGTCGAAGTTTTTCAAGCACCCGTACCGCAGCGGCGACATGTCCATGCTGATGGCCATGGTACGTAGGTTGCACAATTGTGTAGGCGCGTTTTGGAACCAGCCGGTCACGGAGGTCATGCCCTCGGTAACGATGTCGAGGAACACGTGGCTGGAATCCATGGCGTCCCGGAAGGCCAAATCAGCGCGGTGGCAGTTGGCGTGCACCGGAACGACCACACTGTAGCCGAGCACTTCCGCCTGCAGCTGCATCAGCAGGCCCGCCACGCCATTGCCGGTTGATTGCATGACCTCTGCACCATCAGCAAAATACCAGAACATCCGGAACACCCATTTTTCGATGGGCAATCCTGCCTTCAGCATTGTTTGCTTGTAGGCAGCAACAATACTCGGTGCTGTGCCATCCTGGAGTTCCCACAAGCCCAAGAAGGCAGTACAGAACTGGCCTTCGCGAAGCGTGCGGGTGTAGACTAGCTCCTGCTTGTTCGCTGACCGATCCGTGGAGCTGTCGGAGGCGAGCGCGAAGAAAAGCGAGGTCGGAATCGCCTGACCTTCCACAGAGCGAATGGGTGCGGCGATTGCATGCACAATCTGGCGCACCGAGAAGGGAGAGTGGTAGGCTGTGGTAACGGTGCCGCCACTTAACATTAGGGCCTCCGCATCGCCGGGTCTGTGGGCAGATGGGCTACCGCGTTTCGCCATGCGATATACCACTTGGAAGAGACCGTTGATAGCGCGGCGGATGGGCGCCGGCAAGGTTCCTATAACAGTGGTTGAGGTCCCACCGCTTTCCCACAATGCCAAGGACTTGCAGTACAAGCCTGAGTTGCCGTGTTGTTGCACGGTCGTACGGCGCAATCGTCTGTTGCCAGTCACCCAACACTGTTGCACACCGGGCTGGGGGTACTCCCGGCAGGCAGCGCACCACATCACGACATTGGCATGTTGCAACCATGGGCGACCGGCTTGCCATTCGGTTCGGAACCGACGCTTCTCCCTCTTGGCAGGCGGTGGGTGCTCCCGTGGCCGGGGTGTGCATACTTTGCAAACGACCTCCACACGGAAGGAGACGGGCACTGCACATGTGGTATGCACCAGGTGCTTGCATGTTTTGCATGCCCGCATGTCAGGCCTAGGTGGTTGATTGCACACTGTAACCGCTGTGCAGTGGCGGATCTTTCTTGTAACTGCGAAGCCCGTAGCCTTGATGCCCCAGGGGTCGTAACGCCCGACACTGCCCCTGATATCTCCGAACCCGACTGACCATCTCCAGACCCATGTCCAGCCTCTAGGAGCGACATATGCAAAGCACTTTGAAGGTCATTGAACTCCATGGTGGAATATGAATAGTCAGAAAACCCGGTCTACAAAAATGGAGCAGACATAGAATTTCATAGTGCATTCATCGAACATAATGACTCATTGCGAAATCATTCGAAATAATTTAAATAAATCCGATTGGGAAATCACGAAAGACAAATGCGACTCGACGCGCGCTCACAGGCGACATCTGGCGGCGAACGGAAAACATGAAAACAAGCGGAAAATTTACTGCACTAATGTACATCTGAGAATCATTGAAATTCTAATCACATTGATGTATAAATTGAGTGCTGTCACACTGATGCCGTTGCACTCCCCTCTGAAAACATACGTCAGTATGTCAGGCCGGGGCAAGTAAAGTGAAAGAAACGGCAAAAGTGGTCAAAAACTGACTAATCTATGTCAAAATGTGAGAAATTGAGCTGAATCTTAGGCGGCCCTATACGCACGTAGCAAAATTGCCACAGTTCCCAAATGGGTACCACCCCAAAACGGGGGCTGAAAAACCACTTTGAAAAATTGCACAATTGTGCTTTGCAGGGAACACCCCCAAAAACCTGTGAATTATCCAAAATGACTGTGTGTAGGGGGTACAACATGTGCCAGTCAAAAGTCATGTATCCCCTTCAAATTTGGGCACTGCAGTGTCCATCCGAAGAAAAATCCAATTCTTCCAAATCATCCGCTGGTGCATTTCAAACCATACCGTAAAATGCAACCTAAAAAATGAAGCAAGGAGGACGACCGGCAAACACTGCAAAACTCTGGTTTGCTTTTTGTTACCGCGTCTGCTGACCCAGTCACTGTGATTGTATGCGAAGCGTGACAAACAATGCACCACCAATGCAGCCAACAAGCAATGGAGGCGCCGCCAGTGCAGCCAATGCAATAATAAATGAGGGCAACAATGCCTGCAAAAGAAATGGCGCAAGAGGGGTAAAAAAATGGCGAGTGGATGAATTTGGGCACTGCAGCGCCCAAAATTACCAAAACATGAAAAAAGGGCACCAGTCTCACACCTGTGTGACACAAGACACATGGCAGTGTGCAGTCCGCGCCCAAAACAGAGCAGAAGGTTACACCAAGCTTGCGACCCTATTGTGAAATGGGTCGTAATGTGTTGTTGTTTTTCCCATAGGCGCTTGTACGATGTATTGAAACGGAACTCTCACATTCATGTACCCAGTATGGGCTAAAATTTGACTTTCACTACTTTTGAGCACTGCAGTGCCCAAATTTTTAAAAAGTTGGCAAATTTACCCGCTTCAATTCATTGTGGTGCATAGGTTCCTCAAAGGGCAAGAAAGGCCAACTGTGAGCAATCGAGTATACAAACAAATCAGGGGAGTCGCCATAGGGGGTGCCCTGTCTGCCCAGCTGTCTACTGTGTCGACAAGGAGCATGCGTTTTAGGGTGATTTGCCGAACTCCGAGCGTTTTCCGCCCGTGGGTCACAGTCGCGTCGATTTCTCAAGATTTTTTCGGGATCTGCAGGATTTTTCTAGACAGATCTACAGATTGAGAGCCAGGCTCTCGATTGATGTTAAAAAATCCAGATTTGGTGGTAAAAATCGCCAAATATACCGCTGGCAACAGAGCGCCCTCACGGGATGTGCTAAATGCGGCATTTGCCAAATGGTGCCGCAGGTCACAGTGACAGCTCGTTTAAGCGCGATAAAGCACCAAATCTTGTAAATCGTGGTTCTACGGGTAGCTACGGACCCAGGCTAGGTAGGAGGGACGATCCTGTGGGTTTTTTCTGGTTGGGCTCTTTTTCTGCCTTGGGCACCGGTGGTACCTCGTGCTTTTCACACGGTTTTTGTTGTTTTTCCTAAGGGTGTCCATGGAAAACAACCCCCTTCGTCTTGATGAAGGACAGTTTTCTTTGTCCTTCAAGTGGACAGATTCCATGAGTCTCTGGTTGGCTCAAAAAGATCCTTTTGTGGCTACTCTACTCGATGAAACGGAGAATAGTGTGGCTTTGAGCAGGGAGCAATCAAGCAGTTCAGAGGGACGTTTTCTGCTAGTGAGGTTGAAGAGTTGGATAAAAGTTGCCGTTGAGGTATTTGCAAGGGAAAGATCGTAGGATGAGCAACGTTGATCATGCCGTTGCTCGAATGATTGGGCAAATCACGATTCATCAAGTGTCCCGGCATCACACAACTAAATCTGCGGTCCAGGCACGAATGACAAGGTTGCGGAGCGGTCTAAGCACCCCGGGCCGCAAACCAACCTTGCCGCATGGCATTGAGCAAGCATTGCTCGAGTACGTAGATGAGCACCATTGGTGTGACAAAAAGGCCTAGTGAGAGCACCCATGCGCCGAAGGTATACCCTCCCTCCTTTAGTGTAGCAGACCACATTTGTGGCAGCATGCAGATTTCAGCTATATCTACATGCGCGCCTCATAGTTTGGGGTAGATGTGTCCATTTCATGAAAAATTGGTGTATATGAGTAGGGTGGATCGTCCTCTACAAGATGACCAACTTGGTTTTTGCGTGGTGAGCCAATGAACCCTCTCCCGAAGTGCGACCGTGACCGGTACTGAACAGAAATCAACAAAAAACTGCAGCTGGGCAGTGAACTCTTCAGCAAAACCCTCTCCCTCCATGGGGTAAATCGTGTCAAAACAAACCAACGAAGGCATTTCTGAGTAGCCTGGGTCAAGCCCTACGCGTACATATATTTAGATTTTGCCAACTCATCGGTGACATCACTCACTAAGCTTGACCGTGATCCGCGCAGTTCTGGACACGTCATTTGGCAACAGCTGGCTTATCGGCAAATCACCCTACAGCCAGACAGTGAACCAGATGCGCTCCCAGGTGACCAAATACATCACACCGTCCCTTCTCCCACACCGCCCGTTCAGATTTCGTGATAACCTGGTGGGTGTGGCACGGGGCCGCCTGAAACTACCCAAAGTGCAAGCCCTGTTTGAACACATATATGGCCTCAAGCTACAGGTGGAGGGACAGGGCCTGACACTGCAGACACTTGAATCACGCCTCACAATCGACCAACACACAGGCACCATCACGGTAGCACTCAAGGATAAAGTGTCATACCATCATAACCCAGAGCCCACCAGAAGGTATGTACGCTATCCCGATGTATACTCCCCGAACGCTCGAAGCATCCTCCGTTCCCTTGTGCCAGCCTTAGCACTAAAG
Organism: Eutreptiella sp. 'Long Island Sound 2002'; assembly: GCA_964036045.1. Classification (NCBI taxonomy): domain Eukaryota; phylum Euglenozoa; class Euglenophyceae; order Eutreptiales; family Eutreptiaceae; genus Eutreptiella; species Eutreptiella sp. 'Long Island Sound 2002'. The sequence continues at coordinate 54,962,829 of OZ038382.1, read as the reverse complement.
TGTACATACCCGAGATGGACCCAGCCACACAGCCATTTCGCGAGCGCTACAAGCCACGAGCCAAGGAGACACAAGCAAGGTCTCCTGAACGACGCACGAAACACACCGCACCGGACGCACACTAGACAGCTACTAAGCCTCTTCAACAAGGCATCCAAAGGACCCGCACGTATGACTCGCTAAACACGCCATGCTACCTTGGTGGCTGTTGGGCCACACCACCCCGATGGCTCCAAGCAGTGCGGCACGTGTTTGAGTCAATGTAAGAGAAGGCATTGTACCATGGCATATGTGCACGCATACTAATATAGCTTGAACTTCGTTCCGCAGTTGGTGACCATGGAAGGACTAACTAGAGAGCAAGTCGAGATATGTGCCCGTGGGGTAAGGCAAATTAGCCTTGCATGCAACCCCCAAAGTCATGAAGTTAGCGGTTGGGGCTTCGTCACGGTGACTTCATGAACGGGCTCCCCAACTCTCACACCCGGTCCGTGTTGTCGTTCATTTGAGTAAACCTCTACTACCAGACAGACTGGCAGAGCCTGCGTCAGAATTGTTTGCAGACAATTCAGGTCCAGGAGCTACACACCAAAGGGTACCCAGGGCGATGGTGGGAGGGCTCTTTCAAGACGAGCCTCGCCAGATTTGGTTTTCCAGAACAGTGCAGACACCAGCTGAACACATGGGTACAGAATCGCGGCAGGAGAACACAGGAGTAACAGTAGGGCGCCCAGACACACACTGGGGGCCCTGCATGGTGCAAATACAACATATGGGAGTGCAACACACATGTTGATGACCACATAACAGAATGCATATATTTGCCATGAAGTGTTCGTATGTTCTCTGGAAAAGATCTGGGGGTCTGCTGAAGCAGCGGTACGAGCCACCACGTCCTCTATGTTGAACTCACCTTTGAAACGCCGAACAGTGGGCAAGGCGTGAGAACGAAGTGAGTTTCCGTTTGACGGCACACGTACTCTTGCTGTACCGAGGCTGTGCCGATGCCCTTACCACCATTCATCGCCGAATATATACCGCCGGATGTACTACCTGCTCTGAACGAGGAATGGGACCGACTGAAAGCACAGCAGGGTGTGTTGCGTGGCCTGGAAGACTCAGTGACTGCCCTACGGGAGCAGATGCGGATAAGCGACCAAGAACGTGCTCGGTTTTGCGATCTGTCACCCATTTCTCTGTCCCCTGGGAAACATTCGTGTGGTGTCGCGCGACAGGCAGACCTGGAAAAGGGTATTAATTTTGAGCTGTCGATTTCTCGCAGACGGATTTGAAAATCGTGTTGAAATCACTAAATTTGTTGATAATTTTATTTTGTTTCAAGAGAATTCCAACAATTAAATGCAGAACTTTCTGTTTTACTTGTCTGTTTTAGCGCGATAAGCACCTTGTTGCACCCTTGTTGCGCCCCTTGTCGCGCCCTTATCGCGCCCCTTATCGCGCGATAAGGGGCGCGATAACCCCCTTGTCGCGCCCCCTTGTCGCGCGATAAGGGGCGCGATAACCCCCTTGTTGCGCCCCTTATCGCGACTTACTTTGTTCTTCTTTTCATATTTCTCTTACCCAATTGCCCTTTTCCTTGTCTTAGGGGCTCCTATCTGCCCTACACCATGTCTTTGGAGGACCTTGGGGTGAGCGGCCTCACCATCCAGGAGTGGTTGGATGCCCACAAGAGGGTTGTGGGTACAAGAAGGGTTGCGGGTAACTCACTAGTAGTGCAAGCTGCCAGCATCACAACAGTTGACCAACCTGTCAGTTTTGCTGAGACTGCTAACTTTGCTCTTATTCGGTGTTGTGCCCCCGTTCTGAAGGCAAGGGAAGGGTGCCACTTGAGTGATTTACTTTTTTCCATTCTTCAAACCAACCCCCACTTGGATGGTTTCCTATTTGATTTGTCCTTTGCTGACACAAACGATCTTAGCAAGGTGCTTGGTGAGCGTGTTGCCAAGGGTGCAGGTACCCGAGTTGCTAATTTCGTTAACCCCATGTATCCTGACAATGAGCCTGAGCAACCTGTTAAGCGAGTTGGTTGCACATTTAGTTCCCAAAAGGTTCGTGCCTATGAGAAACCAGTTGTTCATAATGAAAGAGTGTTTGAGGTTCGTGATTGCAACCGGGTTTTGCCTGTGTACTCCCTACAGAATAGTTCTGGCTTGCAGTGGAGTGAACCTTTGTGGGGAATGACAACCCCACACCTGTTTACTTCCACCAATTGTGTTTCATGGCCCGTGCATACACAGGATCCGCTTATTGGGCCAGGTGATGAACCCATTGAGGTTTCTCCTTTTAAAGGGTTCAATGTTGATTTGAAGCAGTTGCCGGAGCTGCAACATGTAAAGCTTGAGGGTTGTGTTGGTCCCCGTTTAGCCGCTTTGCAAAATGAGGTGGCACGGTTGGATATCACAAGGGCAGAGACCATTTTTAATGCTCAATTCCCCTCTGCCACTCGCTATGATGACACCCATGAACGTTTTATGTTCTATGGTAGGCATAATTCCATTCCTCAAGATGATTGGGAGGAAGGGTGGGAGGACCTGCCTGAATTGGAAGTTGTGACCATGGAAATTTATAACTCCATGTTGCAAGCCATGACCCTTCCCCTTCAAATTCTGGGTGTTGGTTACATTGGTGCTGTGGCTGGGGACCAACACTGGCATCGCGATTTTCCTAAGAATCTTGTTCCCAATGGTGACAGGGTTTTTGGGGTCTTCATTCCACTCACCTACCCCTTGAACAATAAATGGATTCCAGGTTCATCGGGTGGGTTTCCTATGCCATGGGAGGAGCAAGTGATGGAGGCTGGACTAGGTGATGCATTCATTTTGGATGCTCTACTTGTGCATAGAGGTGGTGGACGTCCACAAGACATCCCTGCCATGGATCCTGTGTCACAAGTGCCCAATGTTCGTTGGGTTGCATTTATGCATGTCGCCACATGTCAGCTTCCAAAGAATGTGACTGATGGTATCCGCCCCCCTTTTTGGGCCTCGAATCCTAAGTTTGGGCAAGGTGACAAGGTGGAAACCTGCACTACCAAGGGCTGTCGGAAAAGGGCAACTGAGGTTTGTTATTCCTGCAAGGAAGTTAGGCTATGCCCGTCCCACAAGATGAGCCTTTGCTCTACCTGTGACATTCCTTCTTCAAGTGTGAGTAGTGCTCCAGTTGTTGAGCCTGTCCCAGCATCTGCTGCTGCTGCCCCTATTGCCGATTCTGTTGCACTGGATTTCCCTGTCCAATGCTTTTTTCCTGTTGGAACCACTACTTTGTCTCTTGCTTGGTCAAGCAAGAAGCCTTGCTTGAGAAAAGATGTGGGCTCCACTGAATGCCCTGGGGTGGAAGCCCTCCATGGAGACTATGAGTTGCCTGCACCTGACCCCACCACCACTGCTTTGATCCGTTGTGATGCTGGCAGCATCCTTGCACTCAGGCATGGTCGGTGGGGGGGGTTTGGTGTACGGGCAGAGGAGAAGGAGAAGGTTCAAGTGTATGGGTGGTACCTCGTGGCACCCGACGCCCACATGGTGGACATGCAGATGCTCCTTCGCGCGGGAGCTGCCACCCCAGCCATCAATCGGAAGACCGGGGCCACCGTGGCAGGCCAGTACTGGTGTACGTGCCATCAGGTGTGCATATGCACATGATTTGTGACTGCTCTAAGGGGCGCACTAAGGGGTTGTCGCGCCCCTTATCGCGCGATAAGGGGCGCACTAAGGGGGGTTATCGCGCCCCCTTATCGCGCGATAAGGGGGCGCGATAAGGGGGGTTATCGCGTCCCCTTATCGCGCGATAAGGGGCGCGATAAGGGGGGTTATCGCGCCCCCTTATCGCGCGATAAGGGGCACGATAAGGGGGGTTATCGCGCGATAAGGGGCGCACTAAGTGCGAAACAAGCAACGTTCGTGTTACTGATTTCCACTGAATTGGACCCCTTCCCTTTTCTCACTTGTCCCCTCATTCCGCTTAGGTCACCATTGGCCAATGGCCGCGACTGGATCGCCTTGAGGTTCCTGGAGCGGGTGGAGCGGGTGGAGTGGGTGGAGGAGCAGCAAGTGCCGCAGCTACGGGTGCCCAGGCTACGGGTGCCCGCATGGAAAGTGTGGCAGCACCGCTGGGGGAGGAGTGGGAAATCCCCCCCCCCCCTGCACTGTTGGAGGCCTCTGGCTTTGGGTCGGAGGTCCAGGTTGCAGGGATGGACCCCAAAGCGAAAACCCACTGGTGTAAAGAATTTACCCTCAAAGCAAAACAAGCAGGGAAGGAAGTTGTGTCCAAGAAAATTAGGTTGCCCATCTGTGTCCGGGTTCACGGGGCTCCTGAGGATACCCCAGTCATCCTTTGCTATATATCATATTACGAAGGTGGCAGAAAAAACCAAATGAAGTGTTTGGAAGTTGATTTGGAACAAAACTGGCGTTGGATCACGTACAAAGCCCTAAGAATGTTTAAAAGCATTGGAGGTGATGAGGTGCCTGCTTTTGTGAATGAATGGATGGCTGATTGGGAGGGTGACACAACGAGGAGGTACGGAAGGGGGCTGAAGAAAGAAGAGGTCCAGGTGTCCTCTTCGGATGATGATGGCACCCCCCTGGCACAACAACCCAAGAAGAGAAAGGCCACAGCAAGTCCCAGTGGCACAAAAAAAGGCAAGACTCCAAAGCCCCAAGCAGAGGAGGGTATTAAGCTAAGCTCCACAAGTGTAGAGGCAGTGGCAGCTGCAGTTGCCAACCAGATTTCGGAGGACATGGGCCAGGGAGTGTTGGACAGCATTCAGGGGGCCATTGTGGGCCAGTCCACCAGTGCAGTTGCAGGTGCTCTGAAAGAGGCTCGAAAGAGCGAGCTGCAAAGGCAGGTTGCTTCTTTGGAGGGAAAGCTGAAATCTTCTGAGGACAAGGTTGGTAAGCTGACTGATCTGCTGAGGGCTGAAAGGGACAGTCGCCAAGAGGCCATTGCTCAGAAGGACAACTTGCATGCCCAGTTGTTGCAATCTGAGACTGAGCGTATGAGGTACAAGGGTGAGCGTGATGCCTTGAGAGTTGAGGTTGATGCATTGGCAGTAGACAAGGCTACTTTGCAAGCCAATTTGACAAGTGCTTTGGGTGGAGGGGCATTGAGCCCTAGGTCTGCAGCTGTTGGTTCAGGTCTGTGTGCCACGAGCCCGGCCATGCCTGAGGTTCTGAGCACCCCTGTGAAACAGGTGGTTGCAAGGAAATGGCCGTCCAGCCCTCACCCGCCCTCACAACCCCCATTTAGTGAGTGACAGGATTCCCCTCCCATGGGGGCCCTCTTTGCAACCCCCAGTGTGGGAGATTTGTTTGATTGTGCCATGCGCTTGAAGTGCTTCAAACATAGCACCCGATTTGGTGCTCCTATTCGTGTCTGCCAGTTTGGGTATGGAAGGGTGGGGCCCACATGGCACACCTCCAAGATGCTCAAATCCACGGAACATGATGGTGTGGACAAGTTTCTACACATTGTACACCTATGGGCCAGAGCCCAATTGCCATCGTGGTTTCATTGGTGCTCTGTTCAGGTGGCACAATACTGCACAACAACCCCCATGCTCCCCCACTGCCATCCGAAAGACCACAGCCCCTTGTCTGCAGTCTTGGAGGGAGGGGACTTTGAAGGGGGGGGTTTGTGGGTTGCAGAGGGTGGTCTCCTTTGGGGAGGGGAGAAGGGGAGGAAGACCAAATGTGCCACCAAGGTGTGCAGTGGTTGTGATGTGGTGGGGGGGGTGCACCCTGCCCGAAGGGGCGTCATCTTCAGCAGCTATGCTTTCCATTGTCCTGCACAATGGACAGGTGACAGGTGGAGCATTGTATTGTTTAATGGAGGGAACATTGATGGTGCCTCCCAAGACAGCTTGGAGAGGTTGGATGACTTGGGCTTCAAGCTCCCATGTGGACTGCCCTGTGGTGGCTGGAACTGTGGAGTGAACATGTGCAATTGAAGCTGTTGTGTTGCGTTGTGCACATGCCTGCTGTGCTTGGCAGTGAAGGAACATTAATGGGTAATGGCAGTGTTCTCAGTTTGCAACAAGGGGCGCAACAACCCCCCTTATCGCGCCCCTTATCGCGCGATAAGGTGCGCGATAACCCCCCTTATCGCGCCCCCTTATCGCGCGATAAGGTGCGCGATAACCCCCCTTATCGCGCCCCCTTATCGCGCGATAAGGGCGCACTAACCCCCCTTAGTGCACCCCTTGGGGCACCTCTCCTACTTTGTTTCCAGCTGGCACCATGAGCCTAGAGGCCATCGTTGACAAGTGCTGCACATCCCTAGAAGCCCTTCGCCAACACCCCTTTTCAACTGTCAAGGGGAAAACAAAACATAGAAGATTGAAGGCTGCTCAGAAGTTACTTCGAAGCCTGCTGCAAGATGGGGATTTGGAGTTGAGCATGACACACAAAGGAGTGGTGTTTCTACGAGGGGGCTCTGCAGCATGGCATGAGGACCAGGAAGAGAAGGACCCAAAGACTCTAGAAGCGTTACGTGTGGTAACCATGGCCCGCACAATGAAGCTAAGTGTGAGGTCCATGCTAAAGGTTCCAAGGGCATGCAGGAGGAGTGACCTAATGAGGGTAAGGGAAATGAATACACCCTACAAGGCTCGACCTAGGGCCATAAGCACAGAGACAGGTCTAAGGAGAGCCTCCGCAGCCAATAAGCTGAGGGAGGTTGTAACATATCAGGTCAATTTGGCCCAAAGGGCCAATGCCTTCAATTGTGTGGGGAACACACTTTTTGTGGTGACCTCGGCAGATGCCACACCACTTTGGAAATCTAGTGCAACAAGGTGTGACACCTCTGTCCACTGTTGGCTAGAAGTGGGAGATGCCGGGGCCCCAAACCTTTGGCCCACATGGTGGGCAATGTGGGGGGGGGATGATGCAGCTTATTTACTGGCCATGGATGCCACTCATGGCCTCAACGAACAAGTTGCTGACTTGGAGGCAAATGAGGATGTGGTTTGGCAAGGCAATGTATTAGGATTTAGCTGCATCATTACAGGGGATGGCAAGAATCTTCTTGCAGGAAATCCATCACGAGTATCCAAGTGTTGGATTTGTGATGATGACCAAAGCCTCCTTTTGTTCACCGGGTGCATGGATGGTGTTAGGTGGGGGGCCTACTTGAGATGCATCCCAGTAAGTAGAAGAGTAGGGGACTATGTTCATGCCACCAGCCGGGTCCTTTGCATTTTGGTGAAAAGACTTAGGAAGGAGCTCCATAGTAGGGGCATCCATCCAGGTGTGCGAGCATTGGATGCTATAGTGAATGATGTTAAGGAAGCTTGCAAAGGCATCCCAGAAAGTGAGCGCATTGCCCCCAGAAGGGCTAAGGAGCACACTTTTGACCTAACCATGGCACTTGCATTTATGGCAAAACCTGTGTGGCATGGTGAGATGATTAACGTGGTGAAGCACTATATGCCCGATGTTGTTAGCCCTGCAGGGCCCTATATTTGGGTGGTGGTGCACACCTTGCTCTCCAATTTGCAACAATTCACCATTTTTGGCGACAAAAGTCATACTTCAATGAACCCGAGGTCCTTTGTTATTGCAAGGCTGTTGAACAATTTGCAACTGGGTGGGGTGACCTTGGGTGGAAAGTGAGCACATGGGTCCATTGGACATGTGCCCACTCCCCCTTTTTTGCAAAGAAGTATAGAAACTTCTATATTTTCTCTAGTATACCTAGTGAAAAGAAAAATAGCCCTTTTAAAAGGGATTTGCACAATAGTTGCAAAGGTTGGGCATTGCTCAACCCCGGCCTATCAATTTTCTCCATGGGCCATGTTGTAAATATGTCTAACCTTGACTTAGGTCTCTTGGCAAGGAAGATCATGCAAGCAAAAGAGAAGGAGAGGCGTGGCATCCTCTTGGGGAGGAAGTACTTGAAATAAGGGGGCCCATTGTGTTATGTGTCATGCTTGCGAATGTGAAGGGCGTTCGGAGGGACCTTTGGGGGGGTGCACTAAGGGGTGCACTAAGGGGTGCACTAAGGGGGGTTAGTGCGCACTAAGGGGGTGCACTAAGGGTGCAACAAGGGGGGGGTTGTTGCGCAACAAGGGGTGCACTAAGGGTGCACTAAGGGGTGATGTGCAAATTTGAAAATCGGTGTTGTACCCCTAGGAACGAAGAACCCAGGGGTGCTAGGGCACAAACAAGCACTCCATGTGCCTATGAGGTCCCTCCAACCCCCCCCATGGCCTAGTAAGGTAGTTTAGGGGGCTTTGAAAAAAGGGTGCACTAAGGTACCCTTTTCCAGGTGCGCCTGGTGCGTGACACCTCACGAGCACCAGCCTGGATGAAAGCCTCTCTGAGTGTTGTGAGCCTTTTGAGTCCCTCTTTGAAGAGGATGAGCCCCTTGCCCCTTTCCTGTGCCCCTTGCCGTCGAGAGCGGCTATGGAAGCACCCAATTTTCCGTGGGTGCAGCCGATGTTGTCGTGGAGTAATGAAACAAAAGAAGTCTTTCGGAAAATTCGACTGTCTCCCACCCTGAGGCGCCTGTGGTTGTCAGCAGCTGCGGTCAACAACCAAACTACGTGGTGCGATGTGCGAGAATCTGATCTGGTTGCCTTTGCAAAGGAAGCCAGGGCGTGGTGCGCCGAACTCCCGGACAGAGCCCCGATGTGGACGCGACTAACAGGTGGTCTTGAAGACTTCCTTTTGAGTGTCTGTGGAGCCCGAGTGGCTCTGGGAACCAGTTGCCTCACGACACCGCCTGGGATGTCGTTTTGTCAAACCACAACCAATTGCTTCATGTTCGGTGCAACTCACCTCAAGCTTGAGGAAATTCTTAGCACCACAGCGGCTACGCCTTGTGTGTATTTTAGACCTGACGGCTTGTCTAAGCAAACTCTGATGAAATGCCTGGACTTGCTTGATAGAAAGTTCGTTGCCCCGTGTACCACATCACCGTTCCGTGTTATTATGTTGTACAATAGAATGCATTGCCGTGTGCTTAACCAATGGTTTGCGAAATATGAGTCCACCGGCAGGACTCATGTGTGCATCACGTGGAATCGCCTGCAAGTCAAGCACATGGGTACCCCGACGTCTAAACCCAGATGGCTGGCGCACAAGGGACCGTGGGAGCTGGTCCTAATTGATGCTGGATCGAGCCCTGTGGGAACAGGAATTAACACATCCCAATTTGCTAAGGCCATGGAGCGCCTCTCTAGGAAAGCCCAGGTATGGTACAGGCTACCACATGACACGGCACAACACCTGTCACACAGATCACGAGTGAAACAGTTTTGGGAGAGATGGGATACTTTGGCGAATGAGCGCAAGTGCATTCTTGACAAAAAACGCCTCACTCAGGCTGATCTACGCAAGCTTGACGATAGTTATAGAGAGACAAATGAAAGTCTCATTGACTGCCCGTGCCCCAGACTTTCACGCGTGGCGCGCTTGGCGCGAGTCGATGTCTCCCAGAGTTTGCTCCGCCCCACATGCGCTGCATATGCCGTGGTGGGACGCTTCCCTACCTATGTAGGACAAGTCGGGGCGAAGGCTAAGAACAAGAAGCGCCCACCGATGAGGCGGCAGAGGGACCATTTCAGGAAAGCCAAACAGCTACGAGGACACTACATGGGGAGGAGGGCACGAAATTTACGGAGGACACCATTTTTTGGAAAATGCCCGAGTCTCCCACGCCTGCTTGCCAGGGATGGCATCCACGCATGCACCATGAGACTGCTGCAGGAAACACCACCCAATCTGTTAAACATGACTGAGCATAGGTGGGAGCAGTTGCTGGGGCCATGCTCCAACGCTGTGACCCCATATGAGGGGCCGCAACGAGTTGATTGGCTCCTAGAAGGTGAGTTTAACTTGTTGGCGTCAGGAAGCATACGACAACTTGTGTCTGAGGTTCTGAACTGTAGGGACCTGAAGTCAAGGTTCTCTGTGCCTCACCTATTGACTATCATGCAAGAGTGTAGACGGCTGTTACCTGCAAAAGCGTTTAATGCACTGTACAGAAAAATCAATGGACATTTCAAGTCTTGTTATGGCTTGGATGTCCCGCAACGCATACCTGTCCATGTTCCTGTCCCGGACCAACAGCTGTCCTTCGCGATAAAGCACGATCTGGCTAAAATGCTAAGAGCTGCCAGGATCCCTAGCCCGTTGACGGCGTGGCTAATTTCATGTGTTACCCTGTGCCCTCAGAAGACCCCGAAGGTTGCAGCACTAATGCGGGGGGCGCATCCGGTGCAAGCAACACGCGTTACTGCTAACACGGTACGTACCATGAGAGGAACACCCTTTGAGAAGGGGGGAGTAGTCCTTGGAACCCTGTGCAAGACAGCCTCGCAAGCGATCAGGAGGGTCCTTCAAAAGGAAAGCCAGAGGGAAATCATGCGCCATTGTAACTGCACCCACGTTATGCACCTACACCCTGAGCTGGCTGTCCCTGGCCAACAACATATTGTCCTCAGGTCTGCCAGCAAGTGGCAAGACTTTACTGGACCCGATCTGGCGGCAGCAGCCTGCCAGAATGCACGTAACTCCTCCCTCCCTTGCCCTGAGAAGGTAGATGCCATGATCTCGAGGTTCGATGACTGCTTGGTACCGATATTCGATGCCGTTGCCAGAAACGGACTGCCTGGGGAACCAGCAACCACCACCCCCACGTCTCTGTCTGAACTTACATACGCCAGGGTACACACGTACATACAAGAGCATGCACACAGGGCCCCCCAATCCACTGTAGATGCCCTTGACGCTGTGAATATGTTGCTAGAACAACAGTCAATTACGGGATCGGCATGGGATAAAAGGTTGTCCGCATTCGGCGGCATATGCGTGGCAGTGTGGGATGAGCATATGCACAAAGGGGTGTTCTGCAGCCGTCAGTTTGACATTAAGGGTGTTTCAGACTCTGTCTGGGAATGTAAAGGCATGGCGTTACACTTGATCCTGGACTCGGCACAGCACCACGGAATCCTGCAGGATGCTGTGGACATTGGGGCCCTGAGCAAGAGGCTCTTGAGCCCTAGCCAACGAAGCGATATTATCTTGCAGAAAATCCTACCCCCTCACCTGCAGCATGCTGCCGGAGAATCAGCCCGCACCTCTGCTTCCTCCCCCTCCTCTTGGGTGAACATGGTCCCCCCAATGATATTTGCCCTGCCCAAGTGGCGCTCTGACGAGGCCAGAAATGAGTTTGCGTGGCGAAATGTAATCTCTTTCGCTGGACACCCGGTCAAGAGATATGCGCGCCTAATCAGTCGCTGTCTGTCGATTCTCATGAACGAAATGCATAAACTGTTTCCTTTCGTATCCATGCCCAGCATGTTCGGTGTCCGCGATATGTTTTTCTCACTAGTCGACAGAGAACCGGGTGGGGATGTCCTACTCTTTGAGAGAGATATGGATAACTGTTATTGGGAGATGAAAAAACGCGAGGTGGTGCAGGCCATCTCGGAGGCAGCCCAGGCGGTGGTCGAGGGAAGAGGAGTCACGGGAAAGCTGTGGTTCAGTGTGGCGAAGGGAGGTGATAAGGCTCGGGATCGTGTAGGCAAGGCAACGTGCCAGTTCTTTTATACGATCCCGTTAGATGCTGTAATGAGGTATGTTCGCTGGGACATTAGACATAATGTCTGGTTCTGTGCGGGTCCTGTTTTGATGGCCCAAGGAGACAAAGGTGTGCCAATAGGTGGTTTCCTCTCGGCACAGCAGATGATCCTGTGGGCAATCTCGAAAGAGAGGAAATTGTTCCAACACGACTCCTGTATGCGGATCATGAGCCAGATGCAGACACAGGTTAGGCGAAAACATGGTGTTAGTATGACTTTCAAGCCGGGGCCCATGCTCACATTCCCACGCAACAACGTCCTGCCGAAAAATAAACAGTTTTTTGCCACGTACGGTATGAAAGGATGGTTCGACCAGCATAACAAATGCCTGGGCTGGCTTACAGTCCAGGGGGTGCAGTTCGAGTTTTTGGGACTGGGAATGTGGGATGCCTACCCGCAGGGCAGATTGGGCCACATCATTATGTCGGCACCAAGGCGTGAACGTAACATGCTTACAAACTACTTCACTGCGTTAGACCAAAGGGCTGTGATGCTCGCTGACACGAAGTTCCCTGATGGTTGTTTGCCTCCCCCCACAGATACACGGACACCTGCACACATGCCTGCTATCCTGTTTGCGCGGTTTGTTGACAACATATATATGGGTGTCACTGGTATGGCTGGGCGAGCCCAGGAACTGCCAGCAACGTTGTCCTGCCTTGAGTGCCTTTTTGATGTGCTGTATGACGTCCCGCTTAAATGGGAAAAGAGTGGAGACCAGGTGGACTGGTGCGAAGCGAGGCTTGTGGTCAAGCCTGCCATGGCTCTGCTTATGAAAGGTGTGGCAGACCAGCATCCTGCTAAGGTGGACCCCGCGGGTGATTTCCTTTTGTGGGACAGATGGGTTGACGCCTTCTCCCCTAATGCATGTTCGGTGTGTAAGTCCATGGTGCCCATGCTGACGCATAAGGCTGTTGTCCTTGCACGGACAGACCTCAACAGACAGACTAACTTAGCCTCCCTTGTCAGGGGCTTCCACTACAAAGTGTATGAGAAAGGGTGGTGGTGGCCACCATTGAGGTCGGCCCTCATGTCCTTAGGCAAACTGGATCTGGTGCCGAACTACCTGATGCGAAAATGGGCAGGGGAGGGAAGGGCTTTCAGGATGGCCATCGGGCCGGCGAGTGCTGCGCACTTCGCACCGGCCCTCCTGCCATCCTGAAGTGGTTTGTTTTGTGTTGTTATCTGAAGGTACATGGTTTCAGAGATTGCAGTTGGAGCTGGAGGGCGCGCGCGACCGGGCGGCGCCTGCAGGAATCCCCGGATGCGCAGATGTGCCTGTGCTAAAGTGGATTTGGGGAGTGAACTCCACATTCCTTCGTGAAAAGTGAATTTCTTCAAGGTAAATCTTATTTTTAGAGTACGCTTGAATTTTGGAGACCAACAGACGGCAGCTTCGCCGTGGGTGATCCGGCTGTGAAATATTGCAATCTGCTGTCCTTCCCCTCTCTCTCCCCACAGCTATCCCTCGACAGTCGACGGAGACAGGGTACATGGGTGCAACGAATATACGCACAATTTCACGAGTGTAAAGCGAAAACCGAAACTGTGTCACTCTCTTTGGCAGGGTTTTTGTGTGGCATCCCTTTGTCAGGGCTCTGCCTTTGCAGCAGCAGTGCTTACGCTTTGTTGTGCGTGTGAGGATTATTATCTGAAGTTATGCACATACACATGCACATGCACGAGATTCATGCAATAGGAAGACGAAAGCACCATCTACACCCGCATTTTCAGCTTGGTTTCACGATGTTTCTTTGATAAGTCTTCTATTGCCTCGTTTGCCGTGCCAACCAGACAGACAAACGGACAGGCAAGCAGACAAACAGACAGATAGACAGAGAGACAGTCCAATGGACACCCCGACGAACGGACGAACATATAGACACATACACGGACGGACAGACCGACAGGCAAACAAACAGACAGACAAATAGACAGACATACAAGCAGACAACAGACAGACGGACGGACGACTGGACGGACGGACTGTGGGACAGAGAGATACAAAGAGAGAAACACAGAAGACAAACCGTCAGACAAGACAAGACAGACGGACGGACGGACACATGGACAGACGGAGAGACAGGTACAATGGCTGTCCTCCTACTACCACACGGTTGCTCCCTCATGCATCTGCACAACGTTGCGCACAGAATATTGACCTCCTTCCGCCCAGATTATCATGCAAATAGGTTTTGAGTTCATTTGGGAGCTGCAGTTCCGAAAATATTACAAACCAACATTTTGAGGTCTCTAATGTACTATGTCGGGTGCCTGCCTCAAAGTCTCACCCCCTGTAGCAACCATTATCGTGTCTTGCCATCAGTTGTTCACGATATGTGCAATGTAATCATCCACGTGATCAAATCCCCCCCTCTAAACTACTGCGTGGTTCCATGTTGATGAAATACACCCCGTATAGGTGTTGCCTTGATCTTCAACACTTTGGCACACTTATTCTAGTAGGGGCATTGTTGGTTGATGGAGTTTGGTTGTCCGTGTGTAGTGTAATGGTTGATATGATGAACACCCCCACTCTCCAGTGCACCACCGTTGCGCGGTGCTGAGGTACACTCCTGCACAAGTGTTATGCCATTGGTCCAACACTTTCACACGCATTTTTTACTAGGGGCCTTGAGGGTGGATGCGGATTCGGTTGTCTATAGGGTGTCTTCCAACACGGAGTCATTCGTGTTTTCGAGTGTTTCATCACAATTGGTGGTTGTTATTTCTAAAATGGCTGTAGATGGTGCAAGACTCCGCACAGACAACCAAGTTTGTCTCTACCTTCAATGCCCCTGGTAAAAAACGTGTGTGAAAGTGTTGGACCAGTGGCACAACAATTGTATAGAGGTCTGCTTCATCACCGCGCACGGTCGTGCTCTAGAGAGGGGTGGCATTCATCATGTCAACCATTATACTACACACAGACGACCAAATTGCATCGACCAACAATGCCCCTACTAGAATATTGGTGCCAAAGTGTTGAAGATCTAGCACAACACTTATACGGGGTGTACTTCATCACCGTCCAATGGGGAAGAAGAATAGAGGGGGGTATTTGATCATGTGGACGATTACATTGCACATACCTAGCATGAATTGTGGCGAGATCCGGTAATGCTTGCTATCGGGGATCGGACTATGAGGCATGCACTGGACAAGACATTAGAGACCTCAAAATATTGATTTCCTAAATTTTGGGAACTGCAGTGCTCAAATGAACCCAAAGCCCATTTGCATGATCATCTGGGCGGAACGCTGTCAATGTTTTTTGCAAGGTTCTGTACATGCATGATGGAGCAGCATTGTGGTAGCAGGAGGACAGATAGTGTGTCTATCTCTCCGTCCGTCCGCCTGTCCATCCGTTCGTCTGTCTTGTTTCGTATGTCTATTTGTCTTCTGTGTGTCTATCTGTGTGTCTCCCTGTCTATCTCTCCGTCCGTCCATTTGTCTGTCCGTTGTCTGTCTGTGTGTCTATTTGTTTGTCTGCTTGTTTGTTTGCCTGTCGGTCTGTCCGTCTGTCTATGTGTCCATCTGTCTACCTGTCTGTCCGTCTCTCAGGGTGTCTGTCGGACTGTCTGTATGCCTCTCTATGTCTATCTGTCTGTTTGTCTGCTTGCCTGTCCGTTTGTCTGTATCTCCGTAGCCAAAAAATATTTGGTACCATGAATGCCACCCAACGCAACGCAAGCACATGTGTTGGCCTTTCTTGCCCTTCGTGGAACCTATGCACCACAATGAATTGAAGCGGGTAAATTTGCCAACTTTTTAAAAATTTGGGTACTGCAGTGCTCAAAAGTAGTGAAAGTCAAATTTTAGCCCATAATGGGTACATGAATGTGAGAGTTCCGTTTCAATACATCGTACAAGCGCCTATGAGAACAACAACAACACGTTACGACCCGATTGACAAGAGGGGGGCAAGCGTGGAGTAACTTTGTGCAATGTGGATTCACCTATAGAGACAACTAGACACACACTTTCAATGACCCCCCTGAAAAGTACAATCAGAACGTTTGGGCACTGCAGTGCCCAAAATTTTCAAATGCTAAGATTCCAAGCCCTGAAGCGGGGGTGTATATGTGCAGCTCTAAGAGCAACAAAAGGCTAGGTTGTTGGTCCCCACGACGAAAACACAGGTGTAGTTGGCCGAAAAATGGGTATGCTTTTTTTGGGTGTAAAAACTCGGCGTTGACATCGCCAAAAATTGTGTCTTTTAGCGACGAAGTCTACGTGCGTAAAGGGCCGGCTAAGTGAATTGAGCAAAATTGTGCTGAGATCTGTGCTTCGCGATGGCCATCGACTTGAGTGAAATGCATAGGTACCTTAGGGCACACACAAACAGCGTCGTTCAAGCTCAAAAACTCGAAAATTGAAAAACTGAGTGAAGAATGTACATGCATGATCAAGATCCATGATTCATGATGAGATCTGGATCTGACATCCCACTAACAGAAAACACAAAACGAGCGTCGCCATGTCGTCGAGCATCGAAAAAATAGGGTATCCCTCCATGGAGTCCAAGATATATGCAACTGGTCGGTGTCATCTGCAGTCATGAGACCAAATGCCAGATTATGGTACAAAATGTGACTGAATTGAGACCAAAATCAGTGAATTGCACACAGATTGAAGACGGCGAAGTCTGCAACAAGCCAATATAGGTCCAATTCAATGTCGATAGGTAATGTGTGATGTGCTGAACGGAAATCCAGTTCTCATTCATAGCCAATCCAGGTCAAATCCTCATGATGATGATGATCCCAATGATGGAAATCCAATCATGTAAAAGTAATGATAGCCAAGAAAACCCAGTGGGTATGACCACACTGCCAGTATCGTCTCCAGGGCTTCATGTTGAATCCAGTACGAGTCACCAGGGGTAACCGACTCATCGTAGTCCCAGAATGTATAAGCATCCAATGCTTGGTACCAGGAATTTGCCAAATTTGAGCTGATTCTGAGGGGGATTCCAACACAATCCACAGATGAGCAGCGAGTCGACACAAGTAAGGACACAATCGTCGTCACTTGGTCCTTATAAGCCCTTTGACAGTGGTCGATTGGAAAACAAACCAACAGTCTCAATGTAAGAGCTGATTGAAATAACATTCTCAGCAGATCCGTCAAACACATGAACTGAATCGGACCTGGTCATGTGCCAGAATCTCTGAAATGAGCACGAACTCGAACGAGTCCTTCCCAAGGCGAGTGGAGAGGTCCAGCCGGCAGCAAAACACGAGGGTGTCGTCGTGGTTGAAGATAAAGGCCTCTCGGAGTTTCCGATGAGAATCATCTACAATGAAGGACATGATTCACATGATGACCATGATGAGAATGATGGACATGATGACCAAGATGACCTCAGAATGTCCCATCATCTGTTCATCGAACCACATAGACACTGCGCCAGGACTGTCTCGTCTCAAAGCCAAGGGTGTATGTAGGCCGTAAACTTTTTGGGAATTTTCGGCGATGTGAATTCTGATCAGATCTTGTCTCGAATGGGTTGTGCCAAAATTGGAGCTTCTTCTTGTGCTTGTAAGTCTTCCTTGGTGACACAATCCTTGATCAGCGAAAGCTCACGGTCAACTTCAGGGTGCTTTTTCAGGAACTTGATAAAAGTGTCCGTGTACCCATGTATGAAGCTTGAAGCTGGCTCCCATTTGTCCTCCTCTGGACCGAATCCTTTCCATCTGCACAGAAAGTACCACTTATTTCGAGCATTCTTCTTATAATCAAGGATCTTCTCCAACTCAAAACTGCTTGTGGCCATCTTCCTGTCGCTCAGGTACTTCGAGGTCCAATAGAGGGGCTTGTAATTGCCCTTGGGGCGGAGTACTTCGGTCTTCAAACGGTCAGGATGTACTTCTTGATGCCTGCCTGGCTCAACTTCAATGTTGAAGGTAGTCTCACTTAGTTGACTGTTGACTTGGAATGGGCCTTCCCACAAAGGCAACAATTTGTTGTCGTCCTTCACGGTCTCGTCTGACTTACGAAGCCAAACTTGCTGGCCTTTTTCGAAGGGTTTTCCTTGCGTTCTTGCCTGATTTTTGAATTTCAGCCAATCTGCTTGACTCTCCACTTTGGCTTGGATCCACTTGGAATCTAGCTCCTTGATCCTCTCAAACCATTGTGAGGCGTCGTAGCACTGCCTTGGATGGTACATCACTGGTCCAGGACCCATCTTCTCACGACCGAAAACAAGCTCATTCGGGCTTTATCCAGTGTAATTCTTGGTCCGATGGTATCTCCTCAAGACACAGTAAATTGTCTCCAACCAATTGTAGTCTTTTTTTAGTCGCCAGGAATTTTCTCGGAATGTTGATAAGAATTGTTCCAGCTCGTTCAGCAGGGAGGGCTCGATGGTCGTAGACTCGGGCACGGAGATGATGAACTCCCAATAGAGCACACACGTTCTCCCACCAGGTCGCAATGAACTCCTTCCCACTGTCCGTCAAAATTTCACTGGGGACATCCCAGTTACTCATCCACTGACTTGCAGTCCACTTGGCAGCCATTTCAGAGGTAAGATGCTTCGTGTTGCAAGGGAGGCCCTGGATGTAGCCACTGTGGCGGTCTTGAATTAACAAAGCCCCATCGATTGGCTTCCTCGTGTAGAGACATTCCTCTTGGATTTGTCCCAACTCGAAGACATCCGCCGTCACCTTGTCGAAGAACCTCTCAGGAATTGGTTATCCTTTCAGTAGTCCTTCTGCCATTTGATTCTTGGGGATGTTCGCCTCACATTGCTTGCATCCTTTGGCAACTCGTTCACAGGCTCCCTTGAGGTCCCGAGTGCACACTCTGTGTCGAAGCTCCTGCTCCAGAACACGAGAATGTCCGTGGGATGTCTCATTCCGATGTCAGTGTTTGACATATTTGTCAATTAGACAGTCAGGACTACAAATCCGTCCTTGCCAAAATAACTTGTCGCCTTGGATCTTGAAATCAGCCGTCTCCTCAGAGTCGTAAGGCTTGTCCCCTTTTAATTTGTGGTATACAGACCCAAAGAACCTGTCATCCTTGTACATCTTCGTCCAATCCACATAGAGAAATGAAGTTTCCTTGTCGTTCTGTTGTGGGGGGAGCTTGGATTTGGCCTTGGATCTCGTCAGAGGAAACACATTCAGGAGCGGCAGCGACGACTCAGAGTCAGAATTAACCCTTTCAGTCCGATCTGCCCTAGTAATCTCCTTGCATCTGACCAATTCCACCTTCATCCGATTTCTAATCGAACATTGGAGACAATGTTTCTTGATCAGTGCTTGTTCCTCCTTGTCAAACTCGATCACTTCGGCTTTATCCTTCGATGTCCCATGAAAACTCACTTTAGAGTAAGCCTCTGAGGCGGGGTAGGCCCAGCGACCTAGGGCGTCCGCCACTGTATTGTAGCGACCCGGAATGTAAGCCACATGGAGGTCGAATTTGCTGAGAAATTCATGCCAACGGCCTCTTCTCCCAGCCGGTCCACCAGAGGTATCCACATGTTCTGTCCTCCAGCTTTCCAGTGACTTGTGGTCAGTCAGTACCCCAACGCGATGACCCAGGATCCAACCCTCATAGCGCCGTAGGGCACGGATAATCGCGTAGGATTCTTGTTCCCTTGGACTCCAATTTCGCTGTCTTGTTGTATGCTTGCGATGGGATGCAGCGTTCTAGGGCGTGGTGCGGAACCCCCCCAATTTTGGGTGTTGTTAATATGGTTGGAACCCGGAATTTCACACGTTACATGGGTGCACTATGATGCAACAATGTGCCTTCCATGTTTCGTTTGCTCGATATTGCCCGTTTTGCACTTTTTGCGATTTGATCTTTGTGTGCTCTAACTAGTTATCGCGGGGTTAGAACGGGGTTAGAGCACTAGTTATCGCGTGGGTTATCGCGCGATAACCTAGTTATCGCGGGGGTTATCGCGGGGGTTATCGCGCGATAACCTAGTTATCGCGTGGGTTATCGCGTGGGTTACCGCGCTTCATTTTATGTTTCCCCTTTTCGCTTTAGCTCTCAAAGCTTTCATATTCTTTGATAATGGCCCTTGCTGCTGCCCACGCTTGGTGCGAGCACCATCAAAAGCTCCTTGGGGTCCGTCGCCTTGGCGGTCCTGAGGGGTTTACGATGGGTGATGCCAATGTGAGGCGCCCTGTGGCGACCCGCTTTGAACATGGTGTGGACTTTGGACTCCTTGTCCATAAGTCCCCCTTCATGGCGGACAACCGAGACCCCCTGGTTCTCAGCAACTACATCTTCGAGTTGCTAGAGGTAAATCCAGGGGTTGCTGGATTTTTGATCCAGCTTCATCCGGACGATGTGGACGCGGTGGTGGAGTCCGTCACCGCCCATGCCGAGAAGGGTGCGGGGACGAAGACGACCCTCTATGTGGGTCAGGAGGAGGAGGAGGAGGAAGTGGAGGAGGAGGAGGAGGATGCGGGGGGGGTGGGGGCTGGGGGGAGGAAGGAGAAGCCCCACAACCCCCTCATGATTAGTGTCCAGAAGGTAAGGATCCGACCGGGTAAGGGGAAGGGGCAGTCGGATGGTTGGTTCCCCCAACCCCTCACCCACAACACCCGCCGGGTATGCACTGACGACCCCGAAAACAAGCTCCCCGTGCACTCCCTTTGCCCCACAAGGGAGTGGGAGCGTGAGTGGTATGGGGTCACCACTCCCAACATTGTTTCGGGGCAGGGGGTGATTCTTTTTCCATTTGGGGCAACACCCCCCCTTATTGGGGAGGCGGAGGAGGTGGTTGCCGCCGAGCCCTTGGGGGCCTTTAATAGGGACCCCAATGACCTTGTGCTCACCGTGGGGGGGAAGCTGGTGGTCAACCACCTCCTGGAGCACGATTTTTTGAGTGATGTGCAGCTCCAAAGTCTTTTGGCTGATTTGGATAGGGTGCCTCTCTCAGAGAAGGCACCCATTTTCAATGAGAACCCCCCCATTGTCGGCAGGCCCCAAGATTCTGGGACCCGCCGTACATTGTATGGCAACTATGGGGGTGCCAACCACCACAGGCACAACCCCCACAAGCTCCATGATCTGCCATTCCTCAAAAGGGTGGCAGATCGTGTGCTTGAGACGGCGAAGAAGACTGTGGTGGGGGGGGTTGGATGGAGCTGCACCATCCTTGACATGGCCGAAATTTCGAGCTATGACCACACCCCCCAGCACCTCCATCGCGACGCCCCCCCCTACACCATTCCTGAAGGCACATTGATTGTCAATTGCCTTATTATGCTAACCCATAATCATGAGGAGGAGGATGGGTCACATTTTCTTTTTGTGCCCTCCAGCAGTTCGGGGTTCCCTGACCCTTGGGTGGAGAGGGCTGTGCCATTCAAGAGGGGCAGTGCCTTTTTTTTTAATGCCCTTGATGTACACCGGGGGTCGGGGATTCCCAAGGCCTCCCCCACGGGGGTGTCCCACCCCCGCCTCATGGCATTTTTTGCCATTGAGCTTACCCAAGGGGGGAATCTTCGATCCCCCAACCTGCACGTGACCCAGTCCATTAAGAGGCCCCAGCTGGGGGCACCTGCTGGCCGGGTGGCCAGGACAGTCCAGTGTGATGGGGCGGTTAGGTGTAGGGGGAAGGTGGTAGCCAATTGCTACGGATGCAATCGGCTGATTTTGTGCACCGCCCACAAAGATGGCCTTTGTGTGCCATGCCAGGAGGGGGAGGAGGTGGAGGGGGGGGAGGAGGAGGAGGTGGTGGTGGACCCCAATGGGGTCAGCATTGAGCAATCTGCTCAGTGCTTGCTCCCGGTGGGAACAACCACCGGGCATTTTTTGTTGTCGGGGTGGGGGATTGGGAGGGAGGTGATTGCCCCCCTCACTAATGAGGAGGCGGGGGCGGTCGCAGGCCACCCCGATCAGTGCCCCTTGGCCAAGGTGTGCCATGGGGAGGCACTGCCCTGGCCCACCTTGCAAGGGCATGTTGGGATGAAGGTGCCGGCGGGCACCATTTTGGTGGTGAGGAGGGGGTTGTATGGGGGAGTGGCAAGGGTGGCCCCTGAGCAGGAGGGGGTGGCCCAGGTGGTGGAGTGGCGGCAGGTGGGGGAGTATGCGGCCGTCACGGACTCCGTGTGGCTGCGGAGGCTGGGCCTGGTGCTGGACGACGCCAAGAAGGAGGGCCAAGGCATGTGTCCATGTCACCAGGTGTGAAAACTTCCCACAACACCCTGCTCTAACCCCTGCTCTAACTAGTTATCGCGCTAGGTTATCGCGTTCTAACTAGGTGCTCTAACTAGTTATCGCGTTAGGTTATCGCGTTCTAACTAGTTATCGCGGGGTTTTCGCGGGGGGTTATCGCGGGGGTTATCGCGCGATAACCTAGTTATCGCGGGGGTTATCGCGCGGGTTATCGCGTGTTTTTTTTTTGTTTCTTTTGTTTTTTTCAGGCTACCATCTTGCAGCTGCCCCGCATCTTCGTCAAGGAGGGGTTCCGCACCACGCCCTAGAACGCTGCATCTCAGAGACCAGAAAGCCAGGGGGTGATGGTGACCATCATCGTCGACTTGTTCGATCGTAGCACCAATGGCGTAACGACTGGCGTCTGTACGAATATAAAAAGGTCTTCCATCCAACCACGGAGTCTTTAATGTAACCACATTTGCCAGTGCTTCCTTGGGACCGGTAAAGGCCTCTTCACATTCTGGCGTCCACTTGAGCTTGCCTTGAGATCCCTTCTTTCCTTCTACTTTGCCAACCTTGAGTAACTCTGTCAAAGGACCAGAGTACTTGGCGTAGAGGGGAAGGAACTCGTGGTAGTAATTGCAGCAGCCTAAAAAGGCACGAAGCTGCGTGATGGTTTTAGGCCTTTCCCGGAGCTGCAGGGCAGCCATTTTTCTTGGGGCAGGTCTTCTTGTCCCATCTTCCAAGACAGAGCCACAGAATTCCACACTCTGGAGGGACATTTTGCCCTTCTTGGGTCCACACACGAGCTTCTCTTGTCGAAGGACTTCGAGAACTTTGCGGACTTGTTCTTCACTTCAGGCACTCATCAAAGTCTTTTCCTAACGGCGTGGCAATCAGAAGGTCGTCGATGTAGATGCTGCAGAATTCTTGTAAACACAGAGCCTTCTGCTTCTGAAATAAAATAGTCTCCATCATCTTCTGGAACATTGACGGCGCATTCTTGAGACCCATCGGCATTACAGGCCACTGGACAGTGCCACAGGGCGTGCACATTGCCGTCAAATGCCTATCCTCCTTTTGAAGGGGCATCTGATGAAAGCCATGGCGCAAATCCAACACAGTAAAGAGCGTGCCTTTTGCCCTCTTGGCGATCTCCTCCTCGATGTAGGGAAGCGGATGCGCGTCAGGAACCGTGGCAGCATCCAGTGCTCTGTAATCCACCACTAGACGCCAAGCATCTATGCTGGATTGGTCAGCAGTTGGGGGTTTTGGCACAATAAATGGTGCTGAACACCACTCAGAACTCATGCAGCCCTCCAACCAACCGAACTCATGGAGATTGCGCTCAATAATCTTTCGCAGGGTATCTGCTTTGGTGCCGTGAAGATAGAATGGACGTTGCTTGTGCACCTTTGAGCCTTGGATTATCTCAATCTTGGCTTCCCCATTTTCACATCGAATTGGGGGGTTTTTCCACAACTTCCCACTCAGCAAGTCATCTTTATAATCTTCGAACACTGCGTCCCTTCTTGCAGATATCTTGTCTCCGTCCACCTGATTCCCACATTTAATCACCGACATTATGTCCACCAATTTGCGAATTGTTGGTCGTGGTCTCATGTTCTTGGCCACTTCATTCCAAACTTCCTCGTCGCATTGTTGGCGGATGAAGCTGACCTGAGCTCGCTCCTCAGTGGGGTCCCACCAATGAAGGGGGTCCACGAATGTCTTGAAGGGATGGTCGGACGAATTCAGCCGCATTCCTGTCAAGTCAGGTGAGATTCTTGGAGATTTGTCATCATTCTTGCTTGAAATCTTGACATTTTTGACTTGATTCTTGTTTGATGGGGACGAATTGGAATGGATGGAGGCGTTCTCTTGAGGGACGCCGGTTGTCCTTCCCTCCTTCCGCGACGATGTGTCGGGATTCTGCTCTCGATCGTCTCGATCCACCTCAATTTCGTCGATTGTTGAGGAATTTGATATGACCTCTTTTGTTCCCATCTCACTTGCATCTTGCCAATAATCTCCCACAGTCCCGTCAACTAAGCACGCCAACGTGCTCCACGAATGCTGTGGCAAAGATTTGCCATTGTCTTCGCAATACAGCTTCACTCCTTTGTGAGGTAACTCGACAATGTCGATCGAAATGTCCAGAATGTCCTTGAACCAAGTTTGTTTTGGCCAATTGGGGACAATTAAAATCGCCTTCGCGCCGGATTGCTTCAGCTTCTGCACCACACGAGGAAAAACGTCGAAGGGCGGATTGATCCGTAATGGTTCAGACCAGTCCTCACTCCAGGCATCGTCGTAGAACTTCGGATATTTTTTATTCTTTTTGTTTGCAAAAGCATCAACTTGGGGACGAAAATTGTGGTTCTTTTCGAAGTAATCCACCAGAATGTCCCGCCATTTGTCGACGACACGATAGCAAACTGACTTCCACTTCTTGCAGTTCAATGATTCCACCTTTCCTTCGGCGAATTGCTCTTGATTCCTTGTCCATTCTTGCCCATCTTGCTGAATTTGTAGCTTATTTCGCTCTTTGAAGTGCTGAACACTCTTGGTGTATGGGTGCAGATAATACAGTTCAGACGGGTCGCTGGCTGACGGATCTTGGAGGAAGCATGTCCTGTGTCCCATGGGCGACACACGATGAGCGTGAAGCCAAGGTTGACCCAAGAATAAATCATACTTAATGGTGGCTTCATAGAATTTTCCAGAGAACCACCCCTCCATCACCGTCTCCACACTCCAAACAGACTGTTTCACCAGCCTGACCGCCAAATCTGCCTCCCGTTCACCTCGTTCAAGGCGATGTCCGCTCACTCCTTCCAGCTGGACAGGTGTCGAGGATACCTTCGCCTCATCCTCCTGCAGAAAGCCTTTCCTGACCAGATTGACCTCTGCATGAACCATTGTCAATCAGGCATTTGGCAAGTTTAACTTTACCATCTGCCGTCCTGACCTGGATCCAGCAGACAAACTGTCGCTGTTTGCCTCGACAGACAGCGCTGAGGACCCAGGCAGGGTAGAGGAGGCCGGAGGAACGCGCCAAACGATCCCAGCAGCGTACATCCACCGCCCCAACTACCCTGATGGGCTTTGTTTCTTGCCACTCAACACCCATGTTGGGGGTTGGGTCAAGTTGGCCTCCCTACTGCCATTCTTCTTCGACGTTCGGCTGCACGTCTTGTACCTGTCCTTCGTCAACCCATTCTTCTCCTGTCTCAACGGCATTGACTCCTTTTCCACGTCCACGACCACCAAATGACTTTCCACCACCACCTTTCTTACCTCCTTGGCCTTTGTTGTTGGAGGTGTTGGAATCGGGGTTGAATTCGTTGGATCTGCCCTTGCCACGACCTCCAGTATCTTTGTTGCTGCCGAAGGTCTTGTTCGCTGGCGTCTCCGTGTACAGGGGGTTGCCATTCACCTTGGAATCATCTTGATTCCCGGACTTACCTTCTCCTTTTCCACCCTTTTCACCACATTTTCCACCAGATTTTCCACTAGCTTTGGTCCATCTTGAGCCACTTGGATCTCCGCCTTGCTGAGAGTAATCCTTTGGTGTCCAATCTCTGTTCTTTCCTTTGGGCTGCCCTTTACCCTTTCCCCGTCCATGTTGGTCAGCATCTCGTGCTCCATCCTGTTGGGAATTTTTTGGGGGATTTCCTTTTCGGTCCATTTTGGACTGAATGGTTTTGAGATCTGAGGGCGCCCATCAGTGGTCTGCGGTCGAGTGAGTCGCCGCCCGACCTTCTTTCTCAAGGGAAAGGCACACGGCGCATCCCTTCTCACCGACGGCACTGATCTTGCCTCCGAATCCTTGCGCATCCTGGGACTTCTAGCATTCTAAGTTTGCATACTTTTCAAGTTGGTCCCAGATCTGTTCGACCCCATATGAGAAGATCCACGGCCGCACCTTCAAAACTGTTCCCTTAAACTTCACTTTTCCATCCACCATGTTACAGAAAAACTCCGACTGTTCAGAATCATGGAACTCGACTCTCCATCTGCCCTCACGAAGGGTGATGTCTTTCAAACCAATAGCACTGATGGAGTTTAGCAACTCACGAACTGCCATTTTACCCATAGTCTCCGGCAATCCTCGGACTTCAACCCAGTTGCCCATGAATTTTTTGTCCGCTTGGGAGTCGCTGATCTTCTGCTTGGTCTCCGGCGTCAGCTTGCTCAACAGAATCTTCTTCATTTCGCCTTCAGAAAGGCCTTCTCCAGCGCTCTCCGCTTCCTGCACCAAAAACTCCCAATCCTGCCTTGCAATTTGGATCTCTTCAAGAAACAGTTTCTTGATCGCCCTGAAGTTCTCGAGGCGGTTCCTGTAATGATCCTCAGGGAGTCGAGAGCCTTTCTTTTTGAAATATATATTCCTATACAATGTGTGGTGTGAAACACAAAGGTATACTTCTGCAGCAGCTCGCAGGTCAGGCACCAGAGAGTACCCAACATAGCCCAGCGATCGTGCAGCACCTCAGCCTTGCGGAGGCGCTCGATGGCATTGGGGTCTGCTGCAGGCCCAGCGCTGTCCCAACCGTAGTCACCAGGGTACTCACCGATCAAGTAGTTTGGGACGCCGCTGCCTGCAGTGTTAGGGCCCAACCAGTTCTTGCAGTCAGGGCCATACCAGCCAGGCAAATCCACCTTGGGGCGGCGGCCGTCTACTTCCCAACAGCTGCGAACATGGCAACAGATGGCGTGTACTGGGTGGCAATCTCAAGGATCAACCTGTTCACCGCAAATGGATCAGCAATGTGGGAGGCCCAGTTCTCAACAGGGCCCTGGCCGGTGACGGCAGCCTGCACATAGTAGCCGAGCTTGGAGAGCATCGCCAAACGGCCGCTCCTGATCTCCTTCACCTTCAGCTCGGCAGCCACATCGGGGTCGTCAGCCAAAGCTAGAGGGTTAAATCACTTGCCACTAGGGTACACAAGATCAAGCTCTTGTCCACCGAATGGACCACCGATCACACATTAAGCCTCGATGGCACCCGTCAGGACAAGCTGGCAGGCCAACAAGGCAAGGATGGCCTGGGCGCGCACCAACGCGGGGGCACCCATGTAGTTCAAGCCATAAGACTCGAAGATCACGGCAGCAGCCTTGAACCACACACCTTTGCTGGCACCATTGTCGATGGCAGTGTACTTCTGTAGCAGCTCGCGGGTCAGGCACCAGAGAGTACCCAACATAGCCTAGCGATCGTGCAGCACCTCAGCCTTGCGGAGGCGCTTGATAGCCTTAGGGTCTGCTGCAGGCCCAGCGCTGTCCCAACCGTAGTCACCAGGGTACTCACCGGTCAAGTAGTCTGGGACGCCGCTGCCTGCGGTGTTAGGGCCCAACCACTTCTTGCAGTCAGGGCCATACTAGCCAGACAAATCCAAGCTTGGGGCGGCGGCCGTCTACTTCCCAGCAGCTGCGCACATGGCAACAGATGGCGTGTACTGGGTGGCAATCTCAAGGATCAACCTGTTCACCGCAAATGGATCAGCAATGTGGGAGGCCCAGTTCTCAACAGGGCCCTGGCCGGTGACGGCAGCTTGCACATAGTAGCCGAACTTGGAGAGCATCGCCAAACGGCCGCTCCTGATCTCGTTCACCTTCAGCTCGGCAGCCACATCAGGGTCGTCGGCCAAACTCAGAGGGTTGAATCACTTGCCACTAGGGTACACCAGATCAAGGTCACGTCCACCGAATGGACCACCGTTCACACATTAAGCCTCGATGGCACCCATCAGGACAACCTGGCAGGCCAACACGGCAAGAATGGACTCGGCGCGCACCAACACGGGGGGACCCATGTAGTTCAAGCCATAAAACTCGAAGACCATGGCACCAGCCTTGAACCACACACCTTTACTGGCACCATTGCCGATAGCACTGTAGTGCTGCAGCAGCTCGGAGGTCTAGCACCAGTGTGTACCCAACATAGCCTAGCGGCCGTGCAGCACCTCAGGCCACTTCATTACTACAGGCACTACGCGTGACACCATATGAGGCACACCCTGCCCTGCCCCACCCTTCACCCCTGCACCTGGCCGTGCAGCGTCCCGTCCCCGCCCCTCCGTCCTTCTCCTGCCCCCTCTGTCTGCGCACGCACTGTGCAAGCAATGTGCGTAGCTTGACCCGTCCCCTCGCCCCTCCCTATCCCTTCCCGCGCCCGTTGTTTGGGCACCTATGTTGCTAATGCCCTCACCTTCTCCTCCCTTCTGGTTGCCCTGCTTCTGCCCCCTCCGGTGGTTCTCGCGCACTATGCGAAGCACGATGCATGACACGTTGCGAAGCATGTCGCACGACACGCACCTTGGCCACCTGTTAAACACTGTTAAACACTCAGAAGGCTTGGAACCACACACACACATCGAACTGCACACCTGCGTACTTGGCCAACAACTCAGGGGTCAAGCAGCCCAAAGTGCCAAACATAGCCCAACATGCGTGGATCAACTCGGCCTCACGGTATGCGGCGACGTCCCAACCGTAGTCACCAGGGTACTCACCATGCAGTGAGGTAGTCAGGGCTGGAGGCATCAGATATTGGGCCCTACCACTTGTGGCGCTCTGGGCCATACCAGGCAGCGGTGGCGTACATGGCCATAGGGGTAGGAGCGAACAGGGTAACGTTGGCGCTAGTCATACCTTTCACGGCGAATGGGTCGGCGATGTGGGAGGCCCAGCTCTCAACGGGACCCTCACCAGTCGCGATGGCGTGCACGTAGTAGCCGAAGACAGAGAATATAGCCAAACGGCCGTACTTGATCTCCTTCAACTTCAGCTCAGCGAAAGTGTCAGGGTCGTCAGCCAAAACCAGAGGGTCGAAGGCTTCACCAGGGTGGAGCAGGTACAGATCCACGCGCAGAGGACCACCCTTCACACGGTAGGCCTCAAAGGCACCCATCACGACAAACTGGCGGGCCGCGATAGCAAGGATGGAGTGGGCGTGCACCAGGTTGGAGCTGCCAAGGTAGCCCAGACCGCCCTCAGGGAAGATATGAGCACCAGCCTTGAACCACACAGGCTTATCGATCTGCACACCAGCGTACTTGGCCAACAACTCACGGGTCAAGCAGCCCAAAGTGCCCAACATAGCCCAACGAGCGTGGGTCAACTTGGCCTCATGGTACGCAGCGGCGAAGGTGGTAGGGTCAGCAGCCAAACCGGCGGCGTCTCAACCGTAGTCTCCAGGGTACTCACCAGTGAGGTAGTCAGGGGAGGAGGCATCAGAGTATGGGCCCCACCACTTAATTGTTGCCCTTTGGGCCATACCAGGCAGCGGTGGCGAACGTTGCCACCGGGAAAGGAGCGAGCAGGGCAACATTGGCGCTGACCATACCTTTCACGGCGAATGGGTCGGCGATGTGGGGGGCCCAGCTCTCAACAGGGCCTTCTCCAGTCGCGATGGCCTGCACGTAGTAGCCGAATGTAAAGGACACAGCCAAACCGCCGGTCTTGTTCTCCTTCATCTTCAGCTCAGCGAAAGTGTCAGGGTCGTCAGCCAAAACCAGAGGGTCGAAGGCCTCACCACGGTGGAGCATATGCAGATTCTCGTGCAGCGGACCACCCTGCACACAATAGGCCTGCCAGCAAGGATGGAGTGGGCGTGCACCAGGCTGGAGCTGCCAAGGTAGTCCAGACCGTTCTCAGGGAAGATATGAGCACCAGCCTTGAACCACACAGGCTCATTGATCCGCACACCAGCGTACTTGGCCAACAACTCAGGGGTCAAGCAGCCCAAAGTGCCCAACATAGCCCAACGAGCGTGGGTCAACTCGGCCTCATGGTACGCGGCGGCAAAGGTGGTAGGGTCAGCAGCCAAACCGGCAGCGTCCCAACCGTAGTCACCAGGGTACTCACCAGTGAGGCAGTCAGGGGAGGAGGCATCAGAAAATGGGCCCAACCACTTGTTGCGCTCAGGGCCATACCAGGCAGCGGCGGCGAACATGGCCACAGGAGAAAAAGCGAACAGGCAGGGTAACATTGGTGTTGGTCATACCTTTCACGGCAAATGGGTCGGCGATGTGGGGGGCCCTGCTCTCAACAGGACCCTCTCCTGTCGCGATGGCCTGCACGTAGTAGCTGAACACAGAGAATATAACCAAGCAGCCGTTCTTGATCTCCTTCACCTCCAGCTCAGCGAAAGTGTCAGGATTGTCAGCCAAAACCAGAGGGTCGAAGGCTTCACTAGGGTGGAGGAGATACTGACGTGCAAGATGCACAACAGTACGCGAGGACACTATGCACAACACATTACGAGGCATACTCTGCCCTGCCCCACCCTTCACCTTTCTACCTCTGTGCCCGGCTGCTCGGGGTCCTGCCTCCTGGCGCCCTGACCCCACCCCCCCCGTCATCCTCCTGCCCCCTGTCCATGCACGCACTTGTACACGCGCACCATGCAAGCACTTTGCACAACAATTTGCATGCATTGTACACAACATGCACCTTGCCCGTTTCACCTTTTGGGCCATCTCTTGTATTACTCATGACTTCGTACTGCTTGATATACTGCTTGATATACTGCTCCCCGGGAGCCGCACGCTGCGGCCACCCGCCGCTTTCACAGCCCCCGCAGGAGCCGCTGCCGCGGGCGACCCGTCCATATGTCGCGGGGGCGCGGCCCTGGCAGGCCCCGGCTGCCCGCCGGCCAGGGTTTCGCTGTACCCCCCGCGGCGCCTGGTCGCCGGGGGGGATCCATCAAAAATTCCTGTAAGAGATCGAAAAAAAATAGACATGTGTAATATATATATGTAATATGTAATATATATGTGTGTGTGTGATAGAAATGTGTAATTTCTATCTTTAAAAAAGAATGTAGCCTCAAGCACCAAGTACCATGGTTTGTCACTTGCTATCGTTGTGCACAAACGGATGTTGTGGTCTTTTCTTCTTTGTTAGCGCCGAGTTGTATTCGTCGTTTTACCGAAAAGAAGGACCCCCACCAGTCGAAGTACGACCAACTTGAGGTAGATTTCATCGTCAAATTTACATATTTCACCATTCCAATTGTAACGGAATTCAAAACCGTGTTTTGCACCATCATACATGGCTCGCCCATTGGGGCCCAACGTAGGGTCCGCGATTTCAGCCCCCCCCCCCCTCTAATTGACCCCTCCCCCTAATTGACCCCCCATGGGGTTTGGGCCCAAGGAGGGGTCAATGAGGGGGGGGGGTACTACTCACGTTTTGTTGGCATCCCCATTGAAGTGTCGTCGTATTGTCCGTGTCTATACCATGTGCAGCCTCATGATCATGTGTTAAGTGCTTCTCCGTGTTGTACACGCTTGCTCGCTAAGCTCCGTTTGAGGAATGGTTTCAACGGGTGATGGCTGACGAGTTGCCAATTGGTTTTTCTGTCTTTTTAGGGGGACATATGACTCCCCACCATGGGCCTTAGGGCAGGCAGCGGTTTGAGCGGCACTGACCTCCGGACCACCAGTTCTGATGGTAGCGGTTCGACCAGCATTGACCTCCAGACCACCAATTTTGGCAGCAGCGTTTTGAGCAGCGCTGGCCTCCAAGGCACCAATTTCGGCAGCAGCGGTTTGAGCAGCACTGACCTCCAGACCACCATTTCTAGCGGCAGCGGTACGAGCAGCACTGGCCTCCAGACCACCAGTTCTGGCGGCAGCGGTTTGAGCAGCACTGGCCTCCAGACCACCAGTTCTGGCGGCAGCGGTTTGAGCAGCACTGGCCTCAAGGCCACCAATTTTGGCAGCAGCGGTTTGAGCAGCAATGGCCTCGAGGCCACCATTCCTGGCGGCAGCGGTTCGAGCAGCTCTGGCCTCCAGACCACCAATTTTGGCAGCAGCGGTTTGACCAGCACTGACCTCCATACCACTAGTTATGGCGGCAGCGGTTTGAGCAGCACTGGCCTCCAGACCACCAGTGCTGGCGGCCGCGGTTTGAGCAGCACTGGCCTCCAGGACACAGTTCTGGCGGCAGCGGATTGAGCAGCACTGGCCCCCAGACCACCAGTTCTGGCAGCTGATTGGCCTTGTTCTCCATGTTCGGCAACTATGTGCAGGCCGTCGTGACGGGTGAAGGCTCTGAGGACTGCAGAGGAGGTCGCCCTATTCGCTGCCCAGTGAGCCAAGGCCTTTGTGCCCAGGCGGAGGCAGACCGCCTGTCCCAAGGACCTGCCCGTAAGCTGAATATGGCCCCAGGTCCAGTCTTGCCAAGCCTGTGGACTATTGCTGATAGGCTCATGAGTGGAGGCCGCCGGGTGCACTCCTGCTGAAGTGGGCAAAGAGCCCGGCGCGGCCCCTGCTTCCACTCCCCTTCAGCCGTTGGTCCCTGCCCATGAGCGCGGCGCCGTGTCTCGGGTAGACACGGGACAGCTGTGCACGTTGGCGGGACCAGCGGTTGCTGTGGGGGTTCTGCTGTGGGGGCCCTAACCAAGTTCTGTGCAGTGTTCTTGTGCTCCGCCTTTTGCAAACGAAAAGAAGGACCCCCACCAGTCGAAGTACGACGAACTTGAGGTAGATTTCATCGTCAAATTTACATATTTCACCATTCCAATTGTAACGGAATTCAAAACCGTGTTTTGCACCATCATACATGGCTCGCCCATTGGGGCCCAATGTAGGGTCCGCGATTTCAGCCCCCCCCCCCCTCTAATTGACCCCTCCCCCTAATTGACCCCCCATGGGGTTTGGGCCCAAGGAGGGGTCAATGAGGGGGGGGGGGGGGTACTACTCACGTTTTGTTGGCATCCCCATTGAAGTGTCGTCGTATTGTCCGTGTCTATACCATGTGCAGCCTCATGATCATTTGTTAAGTGCTTCTCCGTGTTGTACACGCTTGCTCGCTAAGCTCCGTTTGAGGAATGGTTTCAACGGGTGATGGCTGACGAGTTGCCAATTGGTTTGGATTAGGGTGCCCTTCACGGTGGGGATGAAGTACAATTCGGCATACTACCCTTCACATAACGTGTCCTTTGCATGACCTTCTTGCCCTTCCCCACTCCCCCGGAATCGGAGGAATAAACACTCAAAACTAAAGCACCTATCAAAGGTGAGTACTCAAAACCAAAATGTAAAGTGGAGACCTTTTTCCCCATGCTAGTGGCAGGGGTTTTATGAAGGTCATCCAAAAGTTACATTGCCTTGATTTATGTGTGCTTACCTTCTTTTGTGTGTGCTTGTATATATATATATATATATATATATATATATATATATATATATATATATATATATATATATATATATATATATATATATATATATATATATATATATATATATATATATATATATATATATATATATATATATATATATATATATATATATATATATATATATATATATATATATATATATCCTCCAATCTACACCCCTCTCCCCAACTCTAGGTGGCTCCACCATACGGCTCTAGGGTACGTGCGAAAGGCACAACGTGGTGCATACATGTGGTGGAAGGGGCTAAACTCCGTCAAAACGGGCTCCAAATGGGCTGAAAACACTTGTTTGAGCATTCCAAATGGTCTGGGATCACTTTTGGAAAAACGCGTTTTTGACCCATTTTTGACCCATTTTTGGTCCCAAAACGGCCCACTTTCAAGGCATTTTGGGATTTTCCGTGGCCCAAAACGCGCCCCCACGGGCTCAATATGGGCTAAAACCACTTGTTTGAGCATCCCGAACGGTCCAGGATCACTTTCGGAAAAACGCGTTTTTGACCCATTTTTGGTCTTGAAACGACCCATTTTCAAGGCATCTTGGGATTTTCTGTGGCCCAAAACATGCCACCACGGGCTCAAAACGTGCTAAAAACACCTGTTTGAGCATCCCAAGTGGTCTAGGAACAACTTTGGAAAAAATGAGTTTTTTCGCCGCGGGGACCCTGGTGGACCCACCGTTGGCCCTCGCCGGGCGCGGGCCGGGCTGCCCTCCGGCTCCACCAAGTGACCACTGGTACGGGGGTCTGAGTGGCTCGTTGGGCGATTCTGAGGCTTGGAAACCACAAAAAGTGGGGGCTTGCGGGTGGACTAGGCGCCCTCGGAATTCGGATTTGAGCCACCTAACCCAAGATACGCTTTGTGCTTGGTTTCGGGGTGGTGGTGCGCATTGCGCAGGTTTTTGGGGCTTTTTGGCGCCTTTTTGGGCCGTTTCTTGGACATATCGTGGAATTGAAGGGCACTAGAGAGCTCTTTGACACGGTGAAGTGAAGCCGCACGTGCAGTGTACTCACCGTATCCCTTCGTTAGGGCGTTTCGCCCAGGTTTTGGGGCTGTTTTGGGCGAAAAATGGCTGTTTTTGGCCCAAAACTGCGCAGATTTGGGAGGGCACCTCCCGACTTGGCACCCCCGCCCCGGGCCGCCACCGGTGAGTTTTTCGCTCAAAAGTTGGATTTGTCAAGGCCACCCACCACCTGGGCTCCAAGATGGCTAGAGTAGAGTAGAGCCCGGAGCGATGAGGCGGAGCAATGGCCAAAACGGTGAGGAGAAGTGCTTGTTGTTGCTTGCTTGTTGTTGCTTGCTTGTTGTTGCTTGTTAGCTAGATTTAAGGGGAGAGGGGTGTAGTAATATATATATATATATATATATATATATATATATACATATATATATATATATATATCCTCTGATCTACGTCCCTCTCCCCAACTCTAGGTAGCTCCACCATACGGCTCTAAGGTACGTGCGAAGGGCACAACTTGGTGCATACATGTGGCGGAAGGGGCTAAAGTCAGTCAAAACGGGCTCAAAATTGGCTAAAAGTGCGTGTTTTAGCATCGCAAATGGTCCAAGATCACTTTTGGAAAAACACATTTTTAACCCATTTTTGACCCATTTTTGGTCCCAAACCAACCCATTTTCAAGGCATTTTAGGATTTTCCATGGGCCAAAACGCGTCACCACGGGCTCAAAATGGGCTGAAAACACTTGTTTGAGCTTCCCAAATGGTCCAGGATCACTTTTGAAAAAAATGTGTTTTTGACCCATTTTTGATTGTTTTTTGGTCCCAAAACGGCCCATTTTCAAGGCATTCCGGGGTTTTTGGAGGGCGAAAATGTGCCACCACGGGCTCAAAATGGCCAGAAAACACTTGTTTGAGCATCCCAAGTGTTCTAGGAACAACTTTGAAAAAAATCATTTTTTTCGCCCTGCGGACCCCGGTGCACCCACCGTCGGCCCTCCCTTTGCGCGGGCTGCGCTGCCCTCGGGCTCCACCAAGTGACCACTGGTACGGGGGTGTGGGCGTCTCGTTGGGCGATTCTGCGGCTTGGAAACCACATAAAGTTGGGGGTTGCGGGTGGAACAAGTGCTCCTTGAATTCGGTTTCGAGCCGCGTAGCCCAAGATACGGCCCGTTCTTGGTTTTGGGCGTGTTTGACAGAAATAGCGCACATTCAAGCCATTTTTGGCCATTTTTGGGCCGTTTCTTGGACATATTGTGGAGCTAGAGCGCAGGAAAGGGCTCTTGGTCACGGGGCAATTGAGGCGCACGTGGAGTGTGGCGACCATGTCTCTTCGTTTGTCCATTTTGACTGGGTTTCGGGGCTGTTTGGGGCCAAAAACGGCTATTTTGGGGCACAAAATGCGCAGTTTTGGGAGGGCACCTCCCGACTTGGCGCCCCCGCCCCGGGGCGCCACCGGTGAGTTTTTGGCTCAAAACTTGGATGTGGCAAGGCCACCACCTAGGCTCTAAGACGGCTAGAGTAGAGTAGAGCCTGGAGCGATGAGGCCGAGCAATGGCCAAAACGGAAAGGAGGAGTGCTTGCTTGTTGTTGCTTGCTTGTTGCTTGTTAGCTAGATTTAAGGGGAGAGGGGTGTGGTTATATATTAATGTCATTGGTGCCTATCACACATGCCTTGAACGATCCCACCCCACAACCCTAGGTTTTTGCTCATTTTGGTTGGTTTCTATTGCACAAATCCACAAAATCCGCGAAATCTGCAAAACTTGCAAGTTCACGTGGGGCGGGGGTTGGTAGGCCAAGATCCGCAGACTCCATAGAGATACCATGCACACCCCCTTGGTTGTGGGCTCAAGGTAGACCGTGTCAATTTGGATTACATAAGCAGCCATGACCCCATTTGCCCATCAACTAGGTTGATGTGCGTTGTTGAAATGCACTTAAACTGGAAAATCGGTCATTTGACCGTGGGACAAATTTGCACGGCAACATTGTGATCGATGTGCACAAGCGACCAACGAATGCCATATGTTGCAATATCGCTGCCAAGGAACTGCAAATAGGAGAGTAGATCTTCTGAATCGGCCGAAGGTGGATGTGCCAATTTTGATGAGAAAATAGGGATGACCCCATTTGCCCACTAATGAGGCTGTGGTACGCCGTCGAAATGCCCTTACACCGGAAAATCGGGTAGTTGACTTTGGGACGGTCAACTTCGTATTTTCCGGCGTATGGGCAATTTGGCAACACGCATCAGCCTACTTGATGGGCAAATGGGCTCATCTTCCGCCATGTGGTCCCGGCATCTGTAACGTGGTCCTGCCATATGGTCTCGCCATTTGGCCCCTCCTTGTTATCCCGACATTTTTTCCCACCATACGTTTCCGCCATCTAGTCGCGGCATGGGGTCGTGCCATGTGGTCCCGCCATATGTTCCCGGCATGTGGTCCCGCCAAATGGTCCGGCCATCTGCTCCTGCCAAATGGTTCTTCCATGTCGTCCTGCCATGCGGTCCCGGTTCCGCCATGTGGTCCCACCATCTGGTCCCTCCCGCCATCTGCTCCCGCCATATGGTCACGCCATTTAGTCCCACCATGTGGTCCCGCCGTATGGTCCGCACATATGTTCCCACCATGTGGTCCCAACATCTGCTCCCGCTCTTTCTACCATTTGGTCCGGCCATCTCTTCACTCAATGTGAGGTTTGCCATAAGCAAACCCAAGTTTGGTCTGTGCAAGGTTGAGTGTATATGTGTCTGCACTGATTGTCCGCTCAGTTGTCTTTTATATTTTGTATGTTGATGCGCCCCAGACTCGCATACCGACGCTACTTATCTTTTTCTGTGTGCATGTGCTTTTGCTTGTTGGCAGATGTGAATTTAGACCAAACGGGTTGTGCGATGTGGTCGCGCCATGTGGTCCCACAATGTAGTCCCACGATGTACTGCCGCTATGTGGTCCCGCCATGTGGTCCCGCAATGTGGTCCCACCAAATGGTTCTTCCATTTGGTCCCGCCATCTCTTCCCACGATCTGGTTGCACCATGCGGTCGCGCCATGTGGTCCCACAATGTCGTCAGGCTATTGCTTCGTGGGGGGGGGCGGGTGCAGAGATGGCTGGGTAGGTTGGCCCCAAATTTCAACATTTTGGGCCACCAAGCACCCCCCCCGGGGGGGGGGGGGGTGCAGGTGCGCTTTTTTTGGATTTGGGTTTGTGCAGGGCTCTGAGACCTGTCTGAATTTTTCACACATTTTTCACATTCTTTTTCATATTGCGTCAAACATCTCAACCCTTCGTTGCGTTATGTGGTCCCGCCATATGTTCCCGGCATGTGGTCCTACCATCTGGTCCGGCCATTTGGTCCCGCCATTTGGTCCCACCATTTGGTTCCGACCCACCCCTGTGGTCTCGGCATGTGGTCCCGCCATCTGGTCCCGCCATCAAGTCCTTCCCTGTTGTCCCGCCATCTTGTCCCACCACCTATTCCCGCCGTCCCGCCATCGGGTGCCGGTCCCGCCATGTGGTTCCAGCATGTGGTCCCACCATCTACTCGTGCCATATCGTCATGCCATTTAGTCCCACCATCTGGTCCCGCCATCTGGTCCCACCATGTGGTCCCGCCATATGGTCCCGCCATGTGATCCTGCCATCTCGTCCCGGTCCCGCCATGTGGTCCCACCATCTGCTCCTACCATCTGCTCCCGTCATGTTGTCCCGCCATAGGGTCGTGCCATGTGGTTCTGCCTTGTGGTCCTGCCACGCGGTCATGCCATCTGGTCCCACCGTGCACCATGGTCGCGGCATGTGGTCCGGCTATTTGGTCCCCACATATGGTCCCGCAATCCGGTCACTCCATGTGGTCCTGCCATGGGGTCCCGCCAAATGGTTCTGCCATTTGGTCCCGCCATCTCTTCCCACGATTTGGTTGCGCTATGTGGTCGCGCCATGTGGTCCTGCCATTTGGTCCCGCCATGTGGTCCCATCATGTGGTCGCGCCATGTGGCCCCCGCCATGTGGCCCTGCCATGTGGCCCTGCCATGTGGTTCCCCCATCTGGTCCTGCCATGTGGTCCCACCATGTCTTCCCGCCATGTGGTCTCGCCATTTGGTCCCGCCACGTGGTCACGCCACGTTTGCAGCGTGTTGTTTGCAGTGTGTGGGAACACCGGGTACAAAACGCGGGTAGACGTGTACCCGGTGTTGTAGCTAGAATGTTCCCAACGACGGGGAACAAGGGGGTACAAAACGCGGGTACACCCGGGAATATGTTCCCTGTTGCCCAGGATGCCCGCAAGTCCAAGAAGCGTCGCACCACACGTGCGGCACGAGCAGTTTGCGGCCTGGCAGGCCGCTCTCCTTGCCGCCCACTAGCAGCCACCGCCTCCACCGGCGACCGGGAAGCCACTGTTGTCCCAAGATGAAGCCCAGGGCTGTGGTTTGTGACATGTTTGTGTCAGGCGTTGGGTGTGGGTGCGGGGAACAAGTGGGTACGCAGTTTAAAAACGCGGGTACACGTGTTCCCATTGTTGTAGAATGTTGTGAACGGAGGGGAACAAGCGGGTACAAAAAGCGGATACATCAGGGAACACATGCACCTTGTTGCACATGCTGGAAGAAGAGGAAGAAGAAGAAGCAGAAGGGGACAGGGTGCAAGATAGGTGCCGTGCACGCGGTGGGCGGAGGCAGCACGTCCGTGCTGTGCGTAGTTAGGATGGAAAAGTCGTGCGGCGCAAGTGCATGTCAAGCAAAGTGCGCGAAGTCCCGGTGCCTAACCCTGACCCACTTCTCTCTGCTGTTGTTATGTATTTTCCATTTATTATCGTTCTATTTGTCTCCATGCCGTGCAGTGGCAAACCTGAACAATGTCACGGTGTACTGTAACGCATTCCACTTCGTGCGAAGTGTGCCAGGGTAGGTAGGGGCAAGTGAATAGAAGTGAATAGACGTGGCAATGGATGGCGAGAGTGAAGTGAATAGAGCACGTGGCAATGGATGGTGAGAGTGAAGTGAATAGAACACGTGCAATGGATGGTGAGAGTGAAGTGAATAGAACACGTGGCAATTGATGGTGAGATTCAAGTGAATGGAACATGTACCCTTCGTGAACCGGCCGTTTGAATCCGAGATTCACGGTACCGTGAATTTCACCCAATTTTGCTGTGTTTTGCTCGTAACTTGGTGCTATCGTGTGCTTTTGTCGTGCTACCTTCGCCCAAAGTAAGATGCAACATATAGGTGCAATTTAGAGGTTTAAAGTCCCTGCATGGTTTATCACATTTGGTGAGATTCGCGTGAATGTGAAATTCACGCACCTAAATTCACGCAGAAATTCACGCTAGATTCACAGATTCACGAGAATGTGAAATTCGCACGAATTTCGTACGAATTCGTACGAAATTCGTACGAATTTCGTACGAATTTACCCTCCTTTCCACCCTTTCGCTTTGTTACAGCTCTCAAAGCCCTCGCGTTCTTCTCTTTTAACAATGTCCCAGCAGACCATGTCTCAACTCGCAAGCCTGGCCTCGCGCCCCGACCCCGCAGCCGACACCCTCGCCCACTACCAAGCCCTCCCCGTTGCCCACCATCAATTGGAGGAGGCAACGTACGAGTCGGAGGCACTGGGGGTGGATGACATCGTGGGCTGGGCAGCCTCCCTCGACCCCTCCCCCGATGTCATCCACATCGACATGCGCAGCCCCACCCGCAACAGCTACCTCGGGGGGAGGGGATGGGCCACAACCCTGTGGAGGGAATTGCGCCGCCAACTCCCCACCCTCAAATTTCTGCATCTAACCCCTCTCCCCTCCAGTGTTGACCAGCTCCTCAACTCGATGAGGAATAACCCTGTGGGGAAGCCTAAGGACACCCACGTCCAGGTGTACCCCACCACTAACCTCGTCCACACCCCCCCCCCACTGCGATGTGGTGTGCCTGCAGGATCTTGCTACAGGTGCACCAGCAGACCACTCTTTTTCCCCCTTTTCTTGGCATCTTGCCAACCCCCGGTGGTGGGATGATTTGGGCGTCGCCCCTTTCCATCCCACCATCCCCCCCCAGGTGCACGTCCCCGACGTCACCCACCCCACCTTCTATAGCACAACTTCTTTGCAATGGTACCGTGGTGCCTCATGCGCCCCCTCCTTCATTTCGAGTGAACCCCACCTCCGCACCGACCCCCTTCCCGACCCACCTCATGGGGTGATGGGCAGCCCTGACCCCGCCCCCGACAGGGTTGGCCCCTCTCAGCCGCCCCTCAACTTTGTTGATGGGAACGGCTACATTGTGCTTCGGGGGCTTGTGGAGGCACGGGATTGTGAGGTGGGGTGGAACAAGGTGATGAAGGCGTGGGGCAGCGGCGACGAAAAAGTTGCCGCAAAGAATTTTGAGCTCCTTTTCAACGCCGCGCGGAGTGAGGAGCAGGCCAAGGATCCTGCGCTCCCCCGCCGTTGGCAAAGCAAGAGCACCTTGGGGTCGGGGGTGGGGGGGCCTCTCTTCAAGAAGTTCCACCCCCACCCCACCGAAAGTGTCCCTGGGGTTGGGCACCTCCACCCAATGACGCCGGGCAGCGTCATTGTGGCCAGTGTGGGGAGTGGGCCGCAGCTCCCCCACACCGACGTGGCCACCCACCCCGAGGTCCTCCCCCCCCACGACAGGGAGGTGGGGGACTGCCACCTGAGTAGCTTCCTCTGCTTGTCAGAGGACTACCAGGTGGCGGTGCAGGCGGGGACGGCCCTGGGGACGGCGGGGGAGGCGCGCTGCGACACCGTTGAGCTGCATCGGGGGGACATGCTGCTGATGGCGGCCACCAGCCACCATCATGGATTGCCTGCCCTCCCCGACTCCAAGGATGGGCTGCAGGGGGCTCTTTTTAACTTGTGGACCCCCGACCCCCGACACAAACACCACCAGGCCAACACCACACACTTGGACGCCACCCCCCCCAAGGAGGCCCTGGACGTTGCTCGGGATTTGTCCAGCTGGGACCTCCCCAGCGTGGACCAGGTGTTGTGGGTGGGGAAGGGGGCGGTTGGGAGGGTGGGGTTGTGGGAGGGGGAGGCTGCCCAGGCCCTCTTCGCCGACCCCCCCCAGACGCTCCCGGCAGGCCCCCCCACCTGCCCCTTCCACCCCACCTTCATCTCCCGGTCGGCCCCGGCCTCCGACCTCGCCGTCATCGAGGTCGGCCCCCAGTGCATGCTGTTCTTCGTGGGCAGCGTGCACCAGCTGGAGGTCTGCAAGGGGGGCGATGTCGACGCGGAGTCGGAGATGCACTTCGCCATCTCCGGCATTGCCCCCCCGGGTCGGCCGACCACGCTGTGGCACCTGGTGAACACGGTCCCAGCGTGGCGGTCGCCCAAGTGCGCGAGGACCGGGGCATGGAGCATCACCTGTCCATGCGAGTGCAAGGTGTGCTTGCTTGTGTGTTTGCTTTGTGTATTGGCAAATAGGACGAAATTCACGTGAAATTCGTACGAAATTCGTACGAATTTCGTACGAATTTCACGTGAATAAATTTGTTTGAATTTTCTCGAAATGTGAAATTCGCACGAAATTCGTACGAATTTTGTACGAATTTGGTACCAATTTCGTACGAATTTCTGTGAATTTCGTCCAATTTGCTCCTTTTGCTCTTGCATTGCCTCGTGTCCACTCCCCCTTTCTCAATTTGTGCCTGGCACACCTCCCCACATCTGCATGCAGGTCCCGTTCACCGCTTGGTCGCCGGATATTCGGCACCACACCAAGCGCAAGTACAAGCCCCGGCCCCGATTGCCCGAGGAGCACGCCGAGCCCGCCGAAGGCCCCGGTGGCGACCAGCCCGCAGGCACCGGCGGTGGACGGGCACCAAGCGAGGCCGGCAGTGTGCGCAGTGAGGGGTCGCAGCGCTCTCGACGTTCGGGAGGCAGCGAGGCCAGCACCGCCAGGGGGCATGTGGCGCGCGAGGTGGTGGTGCCCCAGCCGTCCCGCGACGAGTTGGGCGACGCCCACAACGACCCCCCCCCTGGACCGGGTCACCCTGGCCGCCAGGCAGCCGGATCCGGCCCGGACCCAGCAGGTGCCGCCCGGGCCCGATGGGCGGTAGTGGCATCTCAGTGCCGTGTGGGACATGGTGTTGGAGTCGCGGGGGGGTGCAGGGCACCCTCCGCATCTCCTTCCCCTGCCCCATTGTGGTCCGGGGGGGGGGCAACCTGCGTGCGGGGCAGGAGCTGGTGGGCATGTTTGCCTACCGGCTTGTGAGTGGACACTGGCGGGTGCAGACGGGGGTGGCGCACATCGGGGAGGCGGGGACGGTGACGACGGCTGGGGTTTTTGGGCTGAATGTGCTCACGGGTTGGGAGCAGCGGAGGCCCGAGTGGGTGGACGTGGCATGGCTTGCCATGCGCGTCCATGTGGGGAGGCAGCGGAAGATGGGGGTGGTGGTTGAAGTCATTGACGTCGAGGAGGACGAACCCCCCCCCCCCACGCGCAAGCGGAAAGGGCGCCCCGAAGGGGACACGCCCCCCCCCCCCCCCAAAGCCCCGCGTACGGCCACCCCGACGGGCAGTGCGGGCGGAGCAGGCGGAGCCGGTGGGGGGGCGGGGGCAGAGGGGGGTGGTGCAGGAGTGGGTGGACCAGCAGCGGGCGGGGGCGTGGGAGGCACGCGCCATCAGCGCGGAGGCCGCCAACCGCGACCTCGAGGCCCGTCTGTCCAGGGCCAACGAGGACAGGCGGGACTGCGAGTCGCGGTTGGCGGACGTCACCAAGGAGCGTGACCGGCTGGCCACCAAGGTGAAGACTCTTGAGCGCGACGTGGCGACGTTGCGCAGGGCAAAGCCAGCGGCACAACCAGCAGAGGCAGTGGAGAGGGCTGAGGGTGCCGAGGCCCCCGCCCCCCCGGGTGACAGGGGGCGGGCCAGTGCTGCTGGTGTCCGGTACCTCCGGGCCGGCGCACAGGCTTGGCATGCCCAGGCCGAGGCATGCGCCGGCCAGATGTCCGCAGTGTCCACCGGCCTGCGGATGGCCATGTTGGGCAGTGGCCAGCAGGTCGATGTGGACAGCGTGGCCCCCGACACCCCCAAGGTGACTGCCGCAATGGAGGAAGTGCGCCGGCAGTACCCCCCCCACCGCCTCACGTCGGCGGCCATGGACCCCTCCTTTGTGGAGGCGGTGGCGGAGCAGAGCTCCCAGGGCTCCGCTAGCCGGAGCTCTGCTCCCGGGGGGGGGGGGTGCGTAGGTACCCTCCGCAGCACCTGTCCTTTCTAACTACGACGAATGTTATCCTGCCCCCCCCCCCCCCAAGCATGGGCAGTTTGACCGATATGTGGGGTACTCCCCCCCCACTGTGCGAAATTTTCTGCAGCACTGTTTGTACATTAATTGGGGTACGGTGTGCCCCTGACTTGTTTGCGATTTTTTCTGCGGGCTGTTTGTATTTTATTTGGGGTATGCTATGCCCCCTGACGTGTTACACTGCTGGCTGAGTGACAGCCGGAATGACAGCCACTGGACTGGGTGTGTGATCACCCATGAGCACCATCCTGAGCTTGCTTTGTGAGGGTCAATGAGGGCAGAAGGATGAGGCTTTGGCAGATATTCTGTGACAGTCATGTGAAATTCGCACGAAATTCGTACGAATTTCGTGCGAATTTATGTGAATTTCTTCAAATTGCATGCGAATCACAGTAGAGAGAGTTGTCTGC
The DNA here is from genome assembly GCA_964036045.1 of Eutreptiella sp. 'Long Island Sound 2002'. NCBI lineage: Eukaryota > Euglenozoa > Euglenophyceae > Eutreptiales > Eutreptiaceae > Eutreptiella > Eutreptiella sp. 'Long Island Sound 2002'. The sequence continues at coordinate 54,919,254 of OZ038382.1, read as the reverse complement.
GGGAGGGGGATGGTAGAAACTTTGCGATGACTGCCTGCCCATTCAACAGGTCTTGTATCTCACACCATGCCACGGCCCAAGGAGCCATTCCATCTACTAGCGGATCGTACACGACGGCGGCGCCTACAAGAGCTCCAGGAGGTTGTTACCAAGGAGCTTGCAGCACCCTACACCGTCAAGTACCTGCCCGACACGGGGCAAATAGTGCTTACCCCCGAAACAAGAATTGTAGCCACCGTTCAGCCCGAGCCCACCCAGGAGGAGAGGTTGATTATGGCCGTCTGGAGGATCCGGTCATTGCACCTCTCTAGGACGGAGTCCCGGTACCTAGTGGGGAGCATGACGTACGGTGCGGTATGGGACCAGGTGTACGGCATGCTTCGGCAGCTAGCGTTGCCGGAGTCCCGGGCGTTCACTGCCTATACGGGTGACGACACGGCCATCAATGGTGCGGCCTGCTACCTACCTGACCGCATCGGCCACCTATTCAAGTGTCGACTACTCCCACCCTCGGCCATCATGCAGCCCGGGGACCGACGGCTGCATTGGTTGCCTATTGCGGTGGACGGTACATCGAGGCATGAGGCCTCGTACGTCCATTGCACGCTTGGTGGCACCGCCAGCCCCAACCAACTATCTAGTTGGTGGCTACTAGGGGGCACTGAAAAGTGGGAGACCCTCTACGCGGCCTCCCAGGAAATTGATTTTAATGATGAGTTGCGCAAGGCCGCAACCGTAAGTTTTAAGGATACGGCAGGGAACGATAGGCAGTCCCTTTTTTTTCTGTGTGCAGATGGTAAGGCACAGGTGCTCATGGCGGGCTGCCAAAACTGGAAGGCGGAATCCCCTGGTGCCACTGTGTGTTGGGTCTGCATGCGTAACCGTGCTCTGTGCCTTGCTACCTTTGGCACAGCAAGTGCGATAGACGGCAACTGGGAACTAGCCGTTGCCATAAATGCTATATATAGGACCATTACGAGTGATAGGCGAGTGCCTGATTATGGCCTCCATGGGGTCCTTCGTGTCCTGTTGTGTGCAGTCAACGGGACACGGGACCTAGTTGTACAATTGACAGGGAAGGCACCGGCCACTGTGGCATGCACCATGCTGCAACCGGTTCTAGATGAGGCACAGCTTGCTGCACGAACTTGCACCCGTGCCTCATTAAATAATGACAAGGCAAACAGCAAGGGGAAGGTGAGGATGGAATGTGCTGCTGCCATCCATTTCATGCGCAATAGGGGTTGGGAGAAGATAATAGATGCTTGCCTAGAGCAGCCTAGTGTCAGGCAGCATCAAGTAGGGGGAAAAAGTTTGGAGTCGGTGTGCAAAACGTGGTGGGAGAATTTTGCAAGCATGTGTGTATACGCGTGGCGTTCCGCATGGTTCTCCGGGGCCGACTTGGGGCGGCTCCGGAACCATAGCATAGCCATGGGCGCTGCCCACAATGAGCTCCAGTGGGGCAAATTTCTGTGGACGCATCTTTGGATCGACCACATGTATTATTTTGCAAAGAAGTGGAGAATCTTGTCAAAGTTCTCTTGCTTTGCCATGGAGGGAAGTCACCGGAGGCTGAAGCGCATGTTGCGCAACAGCGGGGGCCTAAGCCTCCTCCGGGGGAGACTAGGGGTACAAGTGGTTGTGGACAACCACACCATTGACGATAGCCTTTGGTTGCATGGGTGGGATGCGACCAAAAGGGCTTAACATGGGCAAGGGCCCATAAGTGTACAAACGTATGCAAGCCGCACAAGAAGACGGCTTCTAACCGACATGCAGCACCTTCAGACTCTACAGCGGCGGTTCCGGTGCCGCAAGAGACGGACATGAGATCACCTTACAAACCCAGACCATTGTTGCCTGTGACCGGGGTGCATGCTTGGGGGCTTACTAGGGGTGTGAGGACAACTCAGGGGGTGCACACGGGTAACATTTGTATAAAATCACGTGAAATCACGTGAAACTCGTACGAAATTCGTACGAAATTCGTGCGAATTTCGTACGAATTCACGTGAATTCACGGCTGTGAATCGGCTACAGGCTTGCCGGGTTCCGGCACCTCTCGTTTTGGGCACGGTTCGGACATGATGGATGCTTTTGGGGCGGGACTTTCATTGGATGATGCGTAACAAAGCTAGGGGAGGAATTTTGGCCCCTCAAAGCCCTTGGAATGAACCAAGAATATGGCATTTTTCCCCAAAAACCTCAAAATTTGGGTAAATTCACGTGAAAGTCACGCAATTATTCAAACGGCCACTTAACGGCCGTTCACGAAGGGTACACACGTGGCAATGGATGGTGAGATTGATGAGAATAGAATAGACCAAAATGTGTTTGCCCTGTTTCTCCCTAGGTGTCTTGTCATGCGCTGGAAATCGGGCCCACTACCTGCGCGGAAATGTGCTCACAAACTTGAGCATGTGCACAATCGGCAGTGCTCCCTGCTGGAAGGGGCAAAGAGCCCAGTGCAAGTGTGGGAGTACATGCTGGACCCCATCTTGCATCTCATGGAGCGCAAGCTAGTCAAGAACGGGAAAAGGCATTTGACGAGGTATCTCCCAAATTATATCTCCTTCCGCATGGCCGTGGGGATGATCACCCCGCTGCGGATTAATGACATTTGGGACCCGGACGCCCTTGCGCACAACCCCCGGCTCAGCAAACTGATCAGCCGGAAAAATTTTTGGGAGGTGCACCGGTATGCAAGGCCCAACGTGGCCAAGCTGCTAGCGAGGTGCAACAAACAGTGGGCGGATGCTTGGGTGGTGGGGGCCTTTGTGGCGGGTGACAAGGCCGTCGCCCCGAGCACGGGGAAGGGGCCGATGCGGATGTTCATTCCGCGGAAACCCCGTGCAACGGGGGTAAAACTGTATGTGGTGGCCGACTCCACCGCCCCCTACGTGGTGGACATGTACATGTACCAGGGCAAGTGCCACGTCCGGGGTGCTCGCAAGTATGGGTGCGTGGGCCGCTACACGTCCCGCGAGGTGGTAAACCATGGGGGGGGTGTGCCCCAGAACACCACTCTAGTGTGGGACAGGTTCTTCGGAAACCATAGGACGGCCGACAGCCTGGCTAACCGATAAGTGGGTTACTTGTTCCTCGTGCCCAAGGACACCAAGGGGGTCTCCGGGGCGGCTGGACATTTGCTGGAGGGTACGTATCGTGTTGGGCACCTCAAATGAGCAAGGTGCTCGATCTACGTTTTCAAAGCCCCCAAAGTGGGTAGCAAGGCAGGACGCGTGGTGCCTTTTTTAACAAATTGCGACATCGATGCCGGCTACGTTGCACACGGACGGGGCTACCAGTTGCCCACGGTGGTGTCCGCTTACCAGTAGAACAGCGATGGTGTGGACCGGTGCAACCAGCTGGCTTTGCAGTTGCGGGAATATAAGGTTTGCCATGAGCAAACCCATGTTTGGTCTGTGCAAGATTGAGTGTATATGTTTCTGCAGTGGATGTCCGCTCAGTTGTCTTTTACATTTTGTATGTCGATGGGAATGGCTTTCCGCTTACCGCGCGGGCAGGTGCCTCGCCATGGCGTGCCTGGGGAAGCGTTCGTTGGATGGGAGGGGGTCCGAGAGCCGGAGATCGGGAAAGCGGATCGACCTCGTGGAGCCAATCACCGGAGCAAAGGGGGGGAGGTGATTGCGGGGTCGAGACGCCGGGGTGCCGGATCTCCAGAGCCTTGGGCGACCCCCCCTGGTGCCCCAAACAAACACACCGGTCAACCTTTGGCCGAACCAGGGGGGTTAGCTCAGGGTGACGGGATGATGGTTCTACCACGGGCGGATCGGCCACGCACCTCGACCCCCCGCCACATTTGGATGCAGGGCCCGCGGGGCTGGGTACAGGTGCACTCCGAGGACCCACGCCAGCTGCGCTGTTCAGTTGCAAGGCTGTGGGGCTGTGACGAAGGCGATTTTTCGATGTCGTGCGAGGGGCGGGTTCTCAAGGTCGACGTGGAACTGCCCCCGGACGGAGGTCACGTGCAGGTGCGTATGCGTGGGGTCGGGGGTATGCACCCTGGGTTCGCTACCCCCAACGAGATGGAGGAGGCCATGCGGGAAGAGGAGGAGCGAAAGGGTACGGCGCGGGATGGCACCCCGTTGGAATCCAAGGCAGTGAAGAAAGATAAGGGGAAAGGGAAGAACATGAATTCTTTCGGGGAGTATACACAGCCGGGACTACACGCCCAATGGAGCCTTGTGGCGGCTCGACCAGAGGGACTTCATGAGATTGCGAATGGAGATCCAGACCGACCTCAACACGTTGGGTGAGAGGAGAGACAAATGGGTGGAAAAGGATGTCAAGGCGCATGGGTTGGAGCTGACGACGGTGGAGTTGGTGGAGTACATAGCGTGTTATTGCCTACTAGAGGACCTGAGGTTCGACGTGACCACGGGAAACTTCGCGAAGGCGGTGGAGGAGGACAACGGGCCGTCGCCGAGTGGCATCAATGAGGTCCTAAACAAGCTGGAGCAGTTGGAGAAGAGGTTGGAGGAGGTGCAGCTGGGGAAAGGTGAGACGGCCAGAAAGATTCCCCCGTTGAGCCACAAAGAACTATCCGCTTTGATGGAGATGGATCATAAGCCGCAGTGGGTATGCCGTTTATTGGTGTTCTTTAAGGCCGTATTGGACGGACAGAAGGTGGATCCCCAACTGATGGAGTGCACGTCAGCCTGGAAATCGTCCGACCTCCAAGAAGAGTTGGTTATGTCACCGGAGAAGGCGAAGATCAGTGACGTTTGGACATTGGGGGCTTGGCTGGAGGCCATTACCGCCCCAATGGATGGGTCGGATGGCGGTGGAGGCCCCCCGATTCCGGCCGTGATTACAAACTATGTGGAGGGGTTGTGGTTCGTGCTGGTGTCGGCGATGGAGACGTACGGTGAATCGTACCATCAACACTCGGGCAGTGGACCTGGGAATGAGGCCCCAAAGGAGGTGGGGGAACCGCCCGAGATTTTTGGTGACACTACGGTCCCGGTGGAGGAAGTCCGTTCGAGGCTAGCCAGCCTGAGGAGTAGGTTTTCGTACGAGAACGGGCGCAGGATCGGGATCCCGAAGAATGATAATCAGCAAAGGACCGACATGACGGATCCGCCATGGCGACGGGTTGCCGCACATGCAAGAGCCATGGGGCGCCGGGCAAGAAGCATTGGTTTTTTGCTTGCCCCTACTACGAGTGACGGTGTTCCAAAGGGGGGGAAGAACAAGAGGAGGGGGGGGCAGTCGGTACAATTCCGTCGCGAGAGATGGAGGGAGTGGTTGGAGAGCCGGCAGACTGGTCATCATGGTGGGCGGCATGGAGACGACCCAACCGCCAGGACCCCGCAGAGTGCTCAAGACGCGCTTGTCGCCATGTAATGGAGCGCTGGCACCAGAAGCAGCTACGCCGTTCACATCCGAGCGTTGGGATGCGCCAATGTCTAGCCTGGACCACGCCGTCGATCCATCCCAAGTCTTCCAAAGCTCGTACCGCGCTGATAGCCCCTCGCATGTACGACCGTGATCTGCCCTTGGCGAAGAGTGCACGTAACTATCGGTCCAACAATTTGGACCTGTCGACCCCAGGCTGCGTGGCTGCGCGAAGTCCACCATCCGAAACACGGAGGAGCAAAGATCGTATGGAGGGCTCGAGGCGCTATCCGTACTTGCACAGTCCTGTCGCACAAAGGAGCAATGGTCCAGATTCGCCTTGGCAGTCCTCTCCTTCACATGTCTGTGGCGTGTGGGGGAGGCAGCCGGGGTTTGACGGCGCGGAATCGAGGACGAGGCCATCTGGCTTAGGTGCAACCAGAACGGTGACAAGGTCGTCCAACGGGAACTGGGCCCAACAGGCCGCCGCAGATCGCCCATCATGTGCCCCTCTGGATCGCCGTGGTTGGAATCATTCCTGGAATACGGTTTCAGAGGAATGGAATACGGAAGTCACATGTGGCATTGTTGGAAACGCGGGGGTGCTTCCCTACAGAAGTACCCCGCCCTCCCCGCAGAGATCCGGCAGTGGTGGGGCCGGTGGAGATCCCGCAGGGTGGCAGAAGACTACGCGCAGCCACCCGAAGAGTATAAAATATGGACGTCAATCAAGCTACCCTGGCCGGAAGGACCCTCCAAGTTCGTTAAGCGCACAACACGAGGACACGACTTCTGGCCTATGGCGCTTTCGGAGTTATTTCGGGACGGATAGCAAACTGTGGAACAACACCCTGACGTTGGATCCAAGCGAGCGTGCATTGTACTGTCGGATGATGACGCCCCTCAGCGACCTAGAGTCCAGGTGCGCCGCACCGTCAGGGTGCGTAGAGATGGGGGTGCCAGCCCCGTGGCATCGGCAGCACCGGGGCCTCGCGTTGGCCGAGTGGATCCTGCAGCGAGTACGGGACGGAGCAGTTCAGGAGTGGTGCAGCAGGCTGCGGGAAGTAATGGACCTCCCGCCAAGCAGCGGAGGCGATGATGGTTGGATTTTGGGAAGGCTTATGGTGCCGGTGCTTAGGATGTGGAGGCATTCATCGGAGTTGGGTATACCACACCCGGGAGTGCATATCGGTCAGTTTTTTGTACAGCTCACGAGAGACGCGTGGTTGATCTGGTTAAGAGACTCCACTTCCCCGAAGTTAATTGTGGTGCCTTTAACTACAGCCATTTTGGAGAGGGGGGTGGGACCTGTGGGTAACGTCCGCATCCCCACCGACATTTGGAGGGCATTGGTGCCGGGAAATTTTGGGGAAGTGAGCAGGCGATCCTTTTCTTCTCTGTCGGCTGTGACGGGTTAGTCTGCGATCTTGGCCAGAGCATTGGTTCGGCAGGGGGTGCTCTGCCCCTGTCTTGCGGACGGTTTGGGCCCCAACAGGTTGCTTTTCGCTATCCCGAAGAACAGCGAAAAGGCAAGCTGTATTTGCAACATGGTCCTTTTTAATAAGGCCCAAGGGGGCGACAGCCCCCCCCCTGCGATTGCCTAGCGTTGAGCTTGTTGCGTTTTTGCAGATTGTGCATTGGAATGCCCACATGGATTTCGTTCCGACCGGTTGTGCGGGAGTGGTGGGCGATAATGTAATTTTTCTTCTTCACCAGATGGCGTCGCTGAAAGCCGACCCACCATGTGTGGGGGAGGACCGTGTATTGTGTGCATGTCATATCGAACTTAGTAACTGTTTTTGGTCTTTGAAGACCCCTGATGAGTTTGCTGACGCCTTTCGCATTTCCGTTGATGGGTTGTTGTATATTTTTGACCGTCTGCCATTTGGGTGGACGCACAGTCCAGCCATCTGTCAGGCCGTGATGGTCCGGATGGTTCGGGACGCAGGGGTGGAGGGGGTTCTGGTTTTGGTCCACCTGGATGATGTTTTTGTCATCGGGCATGGCAGAGAGTGGGTGAGTGTGCAGGCAGGAGTCGTAGCTTCGCGCCTGAGGGAGGAAGGGGCCATTGTCAGTCCATAGAGCACGCTGGAGGCAGTCACTGGATTAGCCTGGATTGGCAAATTTTCCGATTTCAGTGCAGCCACGGTGACCACAGCGCGAGGTAATTGGCATGCTTTAGTGGCGCGCTGGTGGCAGGTAGCCGTGGGCCCTTGTACGCGCCGCCGTCTGTTGCGTTTTTTCGGCATGTTACTGTGGTTTGTGCGCCCGAGTTGGGGAGTGCTGCCGTTCGTGGCGCCGGTGTGGGCGCATATTCTGTGGCAACCGCAGTGGTTGGCGGATGCCCCAATACGACAGTTGCACACCCTTGCAGGCTTACTGCCATGGGGATTGATGGCTTGGAGGCCTTTGGTTTTTTTGAAGAGACCACGTGATTGGGCCGAGTATATATTTTTTTATGGTGCTTGTGATGGGGGAACCTGGAGGATGGCATTGTGGGGATACACGGTGGGTGGGAGGGCAGGGGTCGTGCACGTGATGTTGTGCAATCAGCAGATTGCAGAGTTTGCGGCCTTGGAGTACGCGGTGCATTTCGTGTCCGCATTGGGGTGGGACAGGGTAGGGTTGGTTGGGGATAACTTTTCAGTGCTGCAAAGTTTTGCGGCAGGAAAGGCGAGTGTGGGGTTGAAGGTACAGAATCGAGTATTGCGGCGGCTGATTTACGCATGCACGAGGTCGCGCAGAACGTGGTATCTGTGCTGGGTCCCAGGGGAATGTAACCCAGCAGATCCTTTTAGCCGGATCCGGTCGGTGTGGGGGAGGGACTACGCCCAAGCGCAAAGGGAAGTCACACGTCGTCTGCGTTTGGCGATGGGCGGCCCCACGGTGCTGGTTCAGCATGTGTGGACCCTGGGACTGCTTGTTATCAAACAGCTGCAGGGTCATGTGGGGATGAAAATCCGGAAGCCCGCTTAGACCTAGTTTCGTGGGGTATGTGATACCCTGATTATGGGTGCCATGCGAACGTGATTGCTTATGGATGAGCGTCGTGCCCCCGGTCCCTGACGTGCCCTCGTCCGATGCTTCAACCAAACACAACGGTCAACCTTTGGCCGAACCGGGTGAGGGTGCCGAAGAGGCATAAAGGGGAGTACGATGCCCAATGGCGGCGTGCGAGTGCGCATGTGAAGGGGGGGGTGGTGCAGTTGGAGCTGCGGGCGCAACCGTAGTGGGCAATGTGGCGGACGGGATGCTGTTGGCTTTGCCTCTATTACGTTTGTGCTGCCACAATCATTGCCTCTAATGCCGAGACCAGTGGTGCAGCCGTGCTTCCACCCTGGCCCCTGCCGGTGCCGGCGCCATCGCATATGGGCCGGCGCAGGCGCCAGCAAGATTGGGGGCGATGGAAGGAGGATCGGCTGCGGGGCATATCGCGCGCCCACCCAGTGCCGATTTTGCGGGGATGGGCGAGGGAGCTGACGGCGGCTGTGAGCGGATTGCGGCGCTGGGGGAAGATTGTGGACGCGGCGTGCGTTTTGTACGCTGTCTGCATGCTCTTCCCGAGCGCCTTGGACTTGCCGGCGCTCCTGGTGGGGGCGTTTGAGTACTTCGTCAGCGTGGGAGCCACGCGAACCGCGGCCTCCATCAGCTTTACGGGTGTGGGGCTCGCGGTGGCCCCGGGAGCGGTGCGGGCGGCGCTGCGGTGGAGATATGGGGCGGCGGCGTCTCAGGCATGGAGGGCGCCGCGGAGGCACTTCCTGGCAGGCGCGGTAAGGCAGGTGGTGTATAATATCATATCGCCCCTCTAGGACGCAGGGCCGTTCGACCTGCGGGGCGAGCGGCAGTGGGTGCCGGACCAGTGGTGGCAACTGCCACAGTGCAAGTTGGTGGTGCTGGTTTCATTGGTGTCCTGGTTTGCTGGCGGGCAGCGCGGGACTCGCGGTGGGGCTGTCGTACACGGGTTGGCTGGCGTGTGCGCAGCATGGGACGGTTTACGTGGGACAGGACCCGGATAGAGCGTTGGAGCTAGTCTGGCAGCGGCTGCCGAACGTGTGGGATGCTTGGTAATTCTGCATGCCGCGGCCAGAGTTGTAGCAGGCACCGCTCGTGGTTGCGCGGCCGGGTGCGGGGGCCAGGTGCTGGGAGGGGGCAGTGGGTCGTGAAAGGCTTTACCGCGCGGCGGTAGCCATCGCGGAGGACTGGTACGCGCGACGGGTGCCGGTGCGTATGATGTGAGACGCGCCAGAGTTTGGTAGCTAGAGCTATGCGGGTACTGCGGCGTGTGTGTTGTCGGTGGCGTGTATGCAGAAGTGAGCGTGCTTTGAACGGCGCGGCCGGTCAGGCCTTGCAGCCGGTTTCAGCAATCCAGAGTGGTATCGGCCAACTGTCATGTCGGTGTAGGGGAGTGTTTGCGCCCCGAACTCGCATACCGACGCATCTTATCGTTTTGTGTGTGCGTGTGCTTTTGCATGTTGACGGGTATGAATTTAGACCAAAATGAGGTTTGCCATGAGCAAACCCAAGTTTGGTCTGTGCAAGATTGAGTGCATATGTTTCTGCTGTGGATGTCCGCTCAGTTGTCTTTTATATTTTGTATGTCGATGGCCCACCCTCCCACCCTAGACAGTATCTATGGCACAGGCTGCCTTATGCGATATCACGCCCCGAACTCGCATACCGACGCATCTTATCGTTTTCTGTGTGCGTGTGCTTTTGCATGTTGACGGGTATGAATCTAGACCAAACCAACCGGATGCGGAGTTGGAGTGCGGCAATGCGCGCCCTGGTTATGCGATACGCTTGCCGGGCACGCTTACACGGCATCGAAATGCCTTGGTGTGCGGGATCCGGACATGACGATGGCCCAGTTCCAGTGGGCCATCATTAAGGCTCAATTTCCGGATTTGCAACGGCCTCTTTCGAACGTGGTGCACGTGCCTGTGCAATGCGCTAGGACACGGATGCGGTCCAAATGGTGCGGCGGCGAAACCAACTGGCAGTGCAACGTGTGCGGGGTGCCACTCCATGTGAAGTGCTTTGGTTCCTATCACAATGATCATTGAACAGTAACCCAACCCATAACCCTTAACCCTAAGAAGCAGAAGAGCCGAATGTGTAATCAGGGCACAGAACAAAGTGGCCCTTAGAGGGACAATGGGTCGGACACGGACCGGAGGGTGGAATACATCGAAACGTCTCGGGGGCTGTGCCATGGGGGGGAAACGAGGTCATACAACCCCTCCCCCAAAGAAACACGTGTACCCCCACCCCATGATTTGTTCCCATATTGTTGCCAACGTTGCGTTTTCCGGGTACACGTGTACCCGCATTTTGTACCCGGGCACATAACATGTTCCCACGCATTGCGGTGTAGAACGTTCCAGACACCGGGGACGCTCTACACGCTAGGGAACATTTTGTGTACCCGGGTACAAAACGTGGGTACACATGTTCCCATGTGTTCCCCAGCGTTGCCAAGCGCCTGCGTCCTCGACGTTCTACAGAGCGCCCTGTTCCCCAACGAGCATTTTCGGGGGTACCGGTGTACACCCCGTCCCGTACCCGGTAGCCAAAGGAATATGGTCCCGCCATGGTCAACTGCTCACACATATTCGTACCAGAACTGCAATGATATCTCCACGCTATTGCCGGGGAAGCAAAGATACCTCACCACCATGAATATACATGCAAGGTCTTATAGTTCCCAAACTGGGGCCAATACGTCAATTAAGAGCCTTTTGGCCCATTCTCAATGGGCAGCAAATGGGGACTTTAAGACCACCCCAGTACTACAGTATATCCAATACGGCAATTAAGAGCGTATTGGCGCATTCTCAATGGGTATCAAATAGGGACCTTGAGACCACCCCAATACCGCAGTATCTTGCGGTATTCAGTCCTACCCATTGGACAAGCGCCTCGGAACACGACAGGAAGTTGTCTCCATCATCATGGATCACGATGCCCATCTAGCCGTTGCTACCATGCACCACGGGGGGTTGTACTTCGTCAGGCGTACCCTAGTGAGATCAATCAATGGAACTTACATTCTAGTTCTCAGACTCTTACTTGTAGCAGCAGTGCAGCAGTGTAGCAGTGCAACACAATGGGCCAACCCGTCCCTCCGGTCCAACAAATTGCCCTCACCTGATCTCTCTGCGCCCAGTTTTATTCAGCTTGCTTACCTGGTTCGCTTGTCCAACTGCCTGACCCTTGACATCCGCCCCCCTCAACAGCCCACAAATCAAAGCCACGCACTTGATGGGAGGATGGGGTTCAACAGAAGGCAGTAATCAACTGGAGGCACAATGCAACAAGTTGTGGCCTGCGTGGCTGACCTCACCCAATTCCTTCACCGAGGTAAAACTAAAGTTTCTTGCTAAACTTTAGCTTGCATGCTGCTCAAAATTGGACTAGACTTGGTCATAGTTGGCACCGACACTAGTACTGGGTTCTTTTGGGGCCTCAAAATCTGTCCCAACCCAGACTGCAGCACCATTCAAATATACCTGTGTTGCTGAGCTACAGACCAAGGGATAACATGTACAATGCAGTCCTCGAGGCATGCAGGCTGAAATGGGGCATCAGCTCAGCAACACGGCACTTCATGGGGCAACAGCAAAACACCATGTGCAGACAGCATATTGGAAGATTACTAGCGCGAAAAAAAGGCGGTGGGATTCAGTCATATTCAAACAGTATGCCAAAACAATCTGTGATTTCAATTTATGCATTTGCACAGGAATCCCTCATGGCCGCTCCAAGTCCCAGTGTGCAAGCTGGTGTCTACGCTGGCATCTTTATCTATGAATGTAGTGGTGGAGCAGATCTGCAGATTGAGCAAGAGGAGGAGGTCAACGTCATTATTCGGGCTGATGGTAGCTTCGAGCTGCGGGACATGATGCTAATTGAATCGGCCCAGGTACAGGCAACAGGCAAGGTGGCAAGCAAAGCTGGCTCACGGGTATGGGTCGAAGAGGATGGGCAAGTCATGTGCGTGTATTCTGGTCAGGAGATCAAGCTGACGAAGAAGTGAGCATAGATAAGGGTTTGTACATTTCAATCAGTCAAGTATGGGACGTATTTATTGGTCGATATGTGTACCAGAGCATCGAAAAAACAAAACAGATCACACACACACACACATTCACTCAATGTGCAGCAGACAGGCGCCAGACAGGCAAGCAGACAGGCCACCAGGACTGTACGCTAACCTTCTCTTTTGATGGTGCCACCGGCAACAGCGGGGGCCGGTGACCCATGTGGATCTCCCGCATGATCGTGCCCCCCCCCCCCCCCCCCAACACACTTAACCAAGTTTGGCATAGAGAATAAAGATGCACTTATGCCTCACTGTGGAGTGCATTACCTCTGGTGTGCATTTGTCTGTTTTTTAATAGGTCACACCCCCCAACACACTTTGTGCGGGAAACCAGGGGCCAAAAGTGAGATGCACAACGTCAATGAAACGTCAATGAATGGTAGGGGAGGGGGAACACCTGATACGGGCGGAGAGCCTCAGTGGCTCGGGGTTGATGGGTCCGGGAGGGCAGCTGAGCCGCCTCCCCATGCCGGCGCCGGCACCTCCGGCGACGGCGCCTCCCCCCATGGTGGCGGCGGGAGACGTATGCCTCCCCATGTGCGACGCATTTTCCGTGATTTGGCACGCGCTGACCGAGTTACGGGCGTCGCCACCCGCCTCTTCCCCCCCCCCCGCCCCCCCTGCCGAGCGGGAGAAGGGGAGGGCAGGGGGACAAGCCATGCGCCGGGGGGCGCCTTGGCCCCCCCTGCCACTTCCAACCCCTCCCCCTCCCCTGCAGGAGGCCGCGGAGGTGAAGCCCGCGTGCGGCGCGGGCATGGGCGCACCGGCGCCAGCTGGCGGCGCGCCGCCGGCGCCCGTCAGCGATGATCCCCCCCCCCCTCCCCCCGCCCCTGCTGCTGCTGGCGCAGCGGGCGGCGGGATTGAGGAGGCTGGGGCAACGGCGCCCCATGCAGACCCTGTGCAATGCGCACAAGGCCCCCGCGTGCAAGTACTGCCGCGGGCACCGGGGGGCATTGCTGCTCTTGGCACCACGAGGGGCACCCTCAGCTGGTGCCAGTGGCGGGTGGTGTGCGACAGCGCACGCTCTTCAGGATGGGAGGCGTGTGCATGCCCTGCTCCCCACTAGGGGGAGGGGCAGTGACAACGACGGGGATGAAGCCTCACAGAGGTCGGACGCCGACCTGGCGTCCACAGGGCGTTCTGGGAGCCCGAGACGAGGGCATGGGAGGGCAGAGGGGGTGGACACCTGACCCTGCGCACCCAGTCCTTCCGTCGTGCCGCGACACCAGGGGTGGGCGGGGGGCGGGGGGCGGGGGGAGGGGGCGGTGCAGGGAATTGGCGTTTGCCCTCATGAATAGTGCCCCCCCCCCCCCCCACACACACATTTCTTGTGGGAAACCAGGGGCAAAAGCAAGACGCACAACGTCAAGGAAGACAAAAAGCACAGACACACACACACACACACACACACACACACACACACACACACAGAGTGATGGTCTGCTAACGAGGCCAATTGAACAACGAACTCATGGTTTCGTTGATGTCTTGTAGGATGTAGAAATGTTGAAGCACAAGTTTTCACAAAAAATTTAGTTTTGCAACCTGGCCCTTCTCAGTCTGTATTTTTATATTTGTGGGGTTGTGCAGGCGCCGTGGGGATGAACCAATAGCACCCCCCCCCCCCCCACACACACGCACACACACACACACACACACACACACACACACACACCCGTCAAGGCATCCCCCCTAGCAGGGCACAACATTGAACTCATGGTTTGCAATAGTGGTACCAGGATTGTTGAACCTCGCAGTTTGAGCATGAGTCGTACCTTGGCGCTTGCACACACACGAACACACACGCAACTGTCACACACAGAGGTATCAGCTTTCTGAAGGGGAGCGGCGTGCAGCGTGAGCGCACCCTTCGCACACCGTGCATCTTTGTCATTTAGGTAATTTACCTGACACTATTGTTTTCCTTGGCTGTTGCCCCGTGAGGTGCTGTGTTGCTGAGCTGATGCCCTATCTCACTCTGCATGCCTTGAGGACTGCATTGTACATGTTATCCCTTGGTCTATACCTCAGCAACACAATGTCTTTGTCTTGGGTTCGAGCCGATATCCCTGTCTTCTACAACCGCAGCAGTGCAAATGAGCAGGTTCTTGCTACTATTTTGGGCCCCTCGCAACACCCGGTGATTACCTACGCATACAATATGAGGTGAAAGGGAAGGCGGCGATTCATGATGCTGCTGACACCACCTCCTCGAGTTCCAGAGCCCATCCCTATTATTGAGTGACGCACTTTGATGAGATTTGCATTTCTTGGCTATTTTCTTGGTGCCAATGTTGCTGTCCGGTACCTTTCTGTGAGGGTCCTATTGGGGGTGACAGCTGTGTAACTGCCCCAAATGGTGGGCGCCATGCGCGCACCGTGTACCCGCGCCCAGAAAGTAACATTTGGTGAAGTCTCCCACTGCATAACCTGGTTTCAGACTCAGCTAATCCCCACTACGTGTCAGATCCGCTACCACAGTCATTCGTTGGATCATCATGGCACCGGGCAGCTCTGAACCTTGATTCCGAGACGTTGTCTCGAGTACTGTGAAGTGAGCTGGATCTGCCAGCTCATCTTGGTCTGGAAGAAAAAAAAGTAACATTTGGTGTTGTGAAACATTCCCTAAACGGAGCAACAGTGTGTTGGTGCAGGTGGTTTGCTACAGCCTCACAATTGCACGAAATTCGAAGTGACTTTTCATCCAATGTGCAAAGGTAATATTATTTGCGCATGATACATTTAAAATAGAGCTATGGAGAGCTGTATGTGTAGACTGCAACCATATGCAGAATTGGTGCTATTGCTCTGTCTTTATTTGTGGCCTGGACTTTAGTGTTAAAGGTGATCCCTTTGAAGGAATGAAACAAACAACACTGTGGTTTTTGGAGAAACTGAGCATGGCCCATTTGTAACAAATAGAAAACTATGTTCCAGGCCCGTGGAAATAGGGCCTCGCAGATTGTACAAGCTCCGAAGAGTACCACGATGTCACTCTTCTTTGTGCACTCAAGTGTCCAAGAATAGCACGGCCAGGCTACAAGTTGTCTTTGTTGTGAATGCACGAAAAGGTGGTGCCGGGATATTTGGGACAGCAGCATACCCAAATACCTGTTGCGTTTGTATATATTTGTATGGTGCTGCAGTTTGGGTTGGGACAGATTTTGAGGCCCCAAAAGAACCCAGTACTAGTGTCGGTGCCAACTATGACCAAGTCTAGTCCAATTTTGAGCAGCATGCAAGCTAAAGTTTAGCAAGAAACTTTAGTTTTACCTCGGTGAAGGAATTGGGTGAGGTCAGCCACGCAGGCCACAACTTGTTGCATTGTGCCTCCAGTTGATTACTGCCTTCTGTTGAACCCCATCCTCCCATCAAGTGCGTGGCTTTGATTTGTGGGCTGTTGAGGGGGGCGGATGTCAAGGGTCAGGCAGTTGGACAAGCGAACCAGGTAAGCAAGCTGGACAAAACTGGGCGCAGAGAGATCAGGTGAGGGCAATTTGTTGGACCGGAGGGACGGGTTGGCCCATTGTGTTGCACCGCTGCAACAAATAAAAGCTAGATTGGTATCTTGATCCATGATGGAGAGACCTTGTTGTCTGGCCCAGTGGAACACTGAATCATATCCACATTCTTCACGTGACACTAAACTTGTGGTTTCGAGAATGGTGATTAAGCGGTTGTCTGGTGGTACGCATGTGCACTTTGTTCACTCACTACCCTTGGGTAGTGTGGCAGTATTTGCCTATGGTTTTGGGAACAGTGATCAGGTCGCATGTGCACTTTGTTCACTCAAAGCCTGTGGGTAGTCTGGTGGTATTTGCTGTGGTTTTTTCGAAACAGTTCTCAGGCGCTTGTCCAATGGTCAGGACTGAATACCGCAATATACTGCAGTATTGGGGTGGTCTCAAGGTCCCTATTTGATACTCATTGAGAATGGGCCAACAGGCTCTTAATTGCCGTATTGGATGTACTGTAGTATCGGGGTGGTCTTAAAACCCCTATTTGATACCCGTTCAGAATTGGCCAAAAGGCTCTTAATTGCCGCATTGACCCCAAATTGCGGAATTGTTATACCCTGCCCCCCCCTTGCGCAAGCACCGCCTTGTCTAAGCACCAGGACCCGGTCTGACCGTCACTTTTTTTACCGAATTTTCTGACCACGGCTTTTACGGTCAGAAAGTAGGCAAAGTGTGATTGTGTGTAGAGGGAAAGAGGGGCTGTTTCATGCTCGTGATGAGTCCTCACGCTCATAACAACATTCTGCTAGGGTCTCAGGCACGTGACAAGCATGAGGTGAGCAAAAAAATGAATATTGAGATGGAGGAACTCTTTGCTCCAGTGGTGATTGAAAAGACCAAGCACCTGAAGGACACCGAGCAAATTCCTCACCATTCACATGCACAATTCCCAAGCTCCTCATGCCCCTGATGGGCAGTGAGGACCTCCAGAACTTGCTGAAATTTGCCTGCACATTGTGTTCTAGGGCCCTGTTGCGACTATTGTGCTTAGGGTGAGGTATGGGCAAGTTTTTGGGACATGCTTTCTTTTGGTACGACGCGCGGTTGCACCGCCTTGTCTAAGGGGGCGCCTCAAGCGCAGTGCGCGCGCAGTGTGCGCGCAGTGCCCGCGCAGTGTGTTTACGCCTATTTGGGCGTCTAGCCGTACTAGAGACCCATACTTTGATATACTAGGGGCCCCTAGGGGCATCATGGTGACCCCTAGCGGAGGTTTTGACTTCTGATTTTGTCCCCCGTTGTTTGGGGACCCCTGAGCATGCAGGGGTGACCCGATGAACCTTGAACATTCACCAAGGAGGAGGTGGCAAAAATGAAGAAACAAACGGAAGACAAGATCCTGGAGATGTTGCTCCATGTACATGAGAAAAGCACCGGAGCTCACCCTCTTGACCTGCACAAAGATGGTGTTGAGTGGTGGATTAAGTGTTGTGGCGGAACTCGGTCCTTAAGGATGCAAATCAGTTATGTGGGTATTGATGCCCACTCTGCTGAGGAGTTTTGGCTAAAGTATGGGCATGATGATTTACTTCCACGCGAACATTTGTTCCGCTTCTTTTTCTTCCTCAAGCACACTCCACCTCATAGGTGTGCTCATCTCCTCTCTGGAGCAACAGGGTGCTCTGAGGAGGCTTGGTGGGCAAGTGTGCATCGTGTTCGTTCTTGCTTGAATGGTGTTGTCGCTGAAATTCGATGGGCGGAAAGAGCTGGGGCAGTTTGGGTCACTTATTTCTAAGGGCGTTTCCAAGGGGTGTGCTTGGGGGCTCTTTGGGGGGAACATAGTCTAAAAATAGCGCGCAGTGCAAAGACTCCCCCTAAGTACCAAGACCCGGTCTGACCGTCACTTTCCTGAACTGGCTGGTGCTTGCGCAAGGGGGGGGGGGGGCGTACCTTGCATGTATTTTCATCGTGTATCTTTACTTCCCCGGCAATAGCGTGGAAATATCATTGCGGTTCTGGTATGATATGTGTGAGTGGTTGAGATATCCTCACTTTTGTGATCGGAATCGCCACGTATTCTTGGATTTTTGTTACCAGTGTGGCGATATGCATGCAGGTGTGGGATGGGAATGAGGTATCCCTACGTTTGCGAAGATATCTTTGCAGTTCTGTTTGAGATATCCTTACTGTTGTGATTATATTAGGTAGGTATTTTGGGCTGTCCGTCACTAGTGAGGTGATAACTTTGCAATTGTGCCATGGAAATGAGGTATCCTTGCTTGTGTGGAGTTCTGTTATGGATATGAATCAACAATTGAGATATCCTTCTTTTTGCGATCAGAGTAGCCCGCTTTCTTGCTGTTTTTTAAGGCCTTCGGGGCACTTTGGGGTCCTCTAAGACTGCCTTTCGGACACCCTTGGAAGGGCCTGTAGGGCGAAGCCCATCTTGACCCCCAACTAGGGTTCCGAGAAGGATAGCAACCCACCGCGCATAGATTGGCATCTCGATCCATGATGATGGAGAGAATTTGCTTTCTAGCCCAGTGGAATGAGTCATTCCCACAATCATCACGTGACACTAAACTTGTGGTTTCGAGAATGGTTATCGGGTGGTTGTCCGGTGGGTCGCATGTGCACCCCGTTCACTCTGTTCACTCAATACCCATGGGTAGTGTGGTGGTATTTGCTTGTGGTTTTGGGAACATTATCAGGCGCTTGTCCAACCGGAAACCAACTAAACACCGCAATACACTACAGTTTTGGGGTGGTCTTAAGGTGCCCATTTGATACTCATTTAGAATGGGCCAACAGGCTCTTGGCCTCAAATTTCGAAACTGTTATCCCTTGTTTCTTTGCCACATTTTGTACATTGTATATTTCCAGCTAAGAGGCATTACGAGAAGCCGGCCATGGAGCGCTTCGTCCAGGATTAGGAGCAACAATACGCCGCCATGGATGCAGCAGCCCCGCGGGCAGATATCACGGCCACGGCCACAGACTGCATCGTGAAGGCCGTCATTGACCAGTACGACGTACCCGACACCTGCGAGGAGCGCGAGTTTGTGACCACAACCACACGGCAGGTGATTAGGTGGATCTTCTAAAATGCGCACATGCGGCACGTGGACGTGGCCCAAGACTGTGCAGCTTACAGCGTCCATCCTTTGGGAGGCGGTCGGGGAGGTACGAGACACGGCATATTTTGAGGCCTGTACATGACTCACAATCGTTGTCAGCCTCTCCCCTTCGCATCCGCTCGTTCTCACATCCAGTGCTCTACGCCTTGAAGTAGTCCCCCCCAACCGTTGCACACCCGGGGCCATAATTGGATAGTTTGTCCTTATCCAAGTCCACAACCTGACTTGCCGGCATTGCTGTGGTTCCTTGTCGTTCTTTTTTTTGGCCATTTAGAGTGGCGGTGCGGCTGCCTCGGGTGGCAGTGGTCGCTTGGCTACCACTAGTTGCTGGGGGACTTGTTGGTTGCTTGGCTGCCTATAGCCGCCACAAGATTTGTGGGTCTATGGACATTACCTATGTGTGAGCTTTTTTTTGTACTTCCTAACCATAAAGACATCAACAACACAATTGATCGGGACGTTGCCTACACCTCGTTCTTTTTGGATGCAAAGGGATATGTAGTGAATATGTGGGATCTCTATATCCGGTTTATGGAATCTTTGGTTCGGGATTGGTACCACGACGGTAGCATCAACGCCCTGCTTGTTCGCGCGGTCTGTGCTGTTTGCAAAAGGTGGAGTACATAGACCTATTCAAACGGAGAGCCACTCCGTGGTGCTGTGGCTATGCCTGCGATCGTTGTCAACGTTTCTAACGTTGCAAATCCTACTCAAAAGGCCAGAGAGAATACTACTAGAAGCTGGCAACTTCCACATGACACACGGCTGCCTTGGGGGAAGGGTTCCCCCAAATGGCGGAAGGCTCCCCCATTTGGGGGAAGTGTTCGCCTACCTCGGGGGAGGGTTCCCCCAGATCGGGGAAGGCACCCCCATTTAGGGGAAGTTCCCCTATTTGTTCACCTTCTTGGGGGAAGGGGTCCCCAAATGGGGGCAGGCTCCCCCATTTGGGGGAAGTGTTCCTTTGGGGGAACAATTGCCCGAAATGGGGAAAGGCTCCCCCAAATGGTGGAAGTGCCTTGCCACAGAAGGAGAAGGGTTGATAACACGCCTCCTGGGGCTCCCATGGGTGGTTTTATCCCAAGGGGCCCAACAACCACACTATTTCCGGCACAGGGATTGGTTGTTTGTTCTATTCCCAGGTAGTGCATGTTTGCCACTCAATCACCATGTCCCCCCACTTGCGGGAAGGGTTCCCCCAAATGGGGGCAAGCATCCCCATTCGGGGGAAGTGTCACCCTTCATGCGGGGAGGTTTCCCCCAAACGGGGAAAGGCTCCTCCATTTAGATCTAGGGGGCATAGAACAACACACACACACACACATCATGGTTGGCGGTTGACTTCTTGCACCATGTTATGCATATGATTCTAGGGGCTCTATGCACCACTCTTTGATTTGGGCTGTCTGCCGAGAGCTCACTTTGAACTTGGTACCGGAACAAAAAACACATGTGATTTCAGCGTTTTTGCTAACAACTTTGGAGTTTACTGTGTCCTATTGAGGAACATGGTTCATATGCTCTGCATCTGTGGCCCAGAGCATTTTTCCGTGATGGAATAGTGATTCTTTTGTACATGATTTCTAGCCACGCTAGGTAACTGACGTTTCAGCGTTGTTTTTAGAGATAGCCAGAAAGTATGAGTAAAAGGTTGGTAATGACGGACTATATCTTTTTTTGGTTGAAGTATTAGTATAAATCCCCATACCCCCAGACGGATCAATCCCCATGGCCGGGATAAGAAAGAGCAGATCCGGGTCAGATGATGTCTACTCATCGTGACTGCCACCCCCCACACACACTTTGAGACACCTTCTACCCGCTAAACTAATCAATAGTTAGTCATTACTGATGCTGCCTCGCTTTCTCTGTCCATGTAATGCAGGCCAAGAAACCCATTGCATCAAATAGGTACCAATGCATCCATTGCATTAGGTAGCCACATGTAACGCGTCCGTTGAGTAAGGTGGTATATCCTCTCTTTGGATGACGAAGACAAGCCTGTCAATAGACAGCTTGGGCAGAGCTTGAATTTCCGGTTTAACCCCACATGTTGCATTTCATTCTCAATTGTGATTGATTTTCCGTATAGCTCATTGTAATTTATATGTCTACATCCAGGTGTATTACCCTTACCCTCATTGTTTGCCTGAAGATTTAGGTTATCATTGTTCATACTTTGTATGCTAGCTTTTTGCTTAGTGTTTCTCATGTTTCATTTTGAGCCCTACCATACCCAAGACTTAGGAACTTTACCCTCTTAGGTAGAAATACATCTTTACCTCTAGGAAGGGGGTAGTAAGACACTACATTAGACACTCAGAACATTCAATATGAGCGTGCCTTATGCCCATACCCCTCCTTATCTTAGATTGTCAGCTTGTCATGAACATTCTTAGGGAATGTGCATGAAGCTTAGGAAGGGGGTGTAATAAGTCAGGGCATTTGGGCCTCTCAGAAGCTTTCTGGAGGATCTGTACTAGACCTCTCCAAGCTTCAAGATCCTAGAACACTAGGATATTTGCTCATATTTGGCTTATATTCCAAGCCTATACCTTGCTGCTAGACTGTACTGCTCTTAGGTACACTACAGAGAGCAGAGATCTAGGATACATTAGTAGCCATACATGAATAATCACATCCAATATGCTTAAAATGTGATTTAATCATGTTTTATGACATTTTAGAAGGTTCTAATGTATTAGAAGCTATTTTGAAGCTATTTCGAAGCTTCAGGTGGCCTGTCGCGGCTGTCGCCGTCTTTTGTCGGCGACAGCAATTTACGTAATGTTGACAAGGCCTGTGATAAGATAGACTACTCAGAAAGTTGATAAAATATAGGTTTTATTGCCTTTTTAATGAGAATTTATTGTTATATCAATTTTCTTGTTATTTAGGCATGTGAACCCGTATTACTGGACCAGCCAGTTGGTCCAGCTCAATGTTCGTTCACGACTTCGTCTTCTTGCTGTTGCCTACTTTGTGCTTGCCAAGGGAATCAATTGGAATGGAGAAATTCATTTAAAACAATTTGATTTTGAAGTGCAAGACAAGGACAAAAGGGTTTATTGTGCACCCTAAGTAAGTTGGCACTACTAAGTACAAGCACAATACATAGAATGCAACTTGCCGAAGATTTCCGGTGTGTCCTGCCAGTACACTGGAAGATAATCGAAACCCCGTAAAACTATTGATAGGCGGCTTGGAATTCGAAAATGTGGATTACTATACCAAACCACAAGCCAAGGATGAGGCCACCGTACATCTTCAGCCCACTCAATCATAGACTGAATGGCGACGCGGGCCCAGGCCCACAGCCAACATATTGCCCGAGGAATGGTCGCTTAAGACCTGTTGTCTCGCCTTTATTTTACTGAATATGAATAAGTACAGCGAGGAGGACAAAGAGAGGATCGGGCACACCATGGAAGTACCGAGTATGAAGTCGCAGAATGCTACATTTTCGTAGAATGCTCCCAAAACAGGAACAAAATGCAGGGTACTCTCGCCAATCGGGACTTTGGAGTGGTAGCAGGTCAACATTTTTTTTTCCGGGTGTGCCTATCAAGCTCCCATTGCACTGGTGGTTTCCCCAGCAGTTGCCGCAACCGATTGCCACGCTTGCGCGACCAAAATCACGTTATATTGGAATTCGCTAGAATCCCTCCCAAAAAGGAACAATGGTGCGCCACCCTCCAAATCGGGCCACAACCAAAAACCGGCAAAGCCACTATCACCGTTCAGGTATCTGCAGTCACGCACATGGCTTCCGGCCATGGTAACCGTTGAGAAAACAACCAGAGCAATGTGGGTATGATGGCCGCATCCCAATGAAAAACAAATATGTGCGTCCACACAAACTCACGTCTGGATCAGCATGGTTGACCGACATATGGCAACTTGCATAGCCCACAGCTTGGCATCATTGTCAAGAGGCTTCGAAGCCACTTTCCCGAGGGCAATATGTGAGGGGGCGTCCTTACCTCCGCTTTTAGGCCCACACGCCTTAGGCTGTGGCAGACCCCCCCTTGCTTGAGCGCAAGGCATAAACATGTGGCACTCCCTCATGCAACAACCTTCCCACTCACCCGGCTTGAGTGGTTGGCCTCCGAATGAAATTCTCCAAAAGCACGCCTTGAATTATTCATGAAGCAAAATCTACATATCAAGGATGAGTAAATCTGGGGCGTGCCCTGTCAATATTTTTTGCGCACAACAATGGGCGGAGATGTGGACAAAATGCACACTTCCTCGTCATCACACAAGGTTACGTCCATAATAGCATGGTTGGCCTCCATGTGGCAACTTGTAGGGGGCACAGTGTTGCACCATTGGCAAGAGGCTTTGAAGGGACTATCGCCACAGAGATAAGGGGGGGGGGGCTTCCCTCCGCCTTCAAGGTCCCACGCCTTTGGCTGCGGCAAGTCCCCCCCCCCTTGCTTGACCGCAAGGCATAAAGGTGTAGCACTCCCTCATGCAACAACCTTCCCACTCACCCAACTTGAGTGGTTGGCCTCTGAATGAAAATCTTCACAAGCACGCATTGAATTAGTCATGAAGCAAAGTCAACATATCGAGGATGAGTATATTCCTTTGGCTACCATACGCACTTTGGGGCAAGACCGGTGTGACCGCTTTGCGCTTCGGCTGCTTCGGCACCGAAAAAAACTACCAACTATTAACTTTAGACCGTTTCGTGTCACTTTGGCACTTCACAAGGACCGGTCTAAACGGTCTCTGCACAGATGAAGCAGAAGACAGTCACAACACTGCACGTCACAAGGACCGGTCTGACCGGTCTTTGTTAACCGATCACACCGATTCGGTTTAGCAGTTATCCATTCGTCTCGTGTGCAACTTGGCTATTCACGGGAACACAACATCCAGGGAACAAATTATGTGTTTGTGTGTGTTGTTTGTGTGTGTTGTGTGGTTGTGTGCGTGCACGTGTGGGCGAGTGATAAGGGCATGAGAGGGAAGTGTCACGAAGCAATCCAAAGTGAGCCGAAATGAACCGGTCCACAGCAGTTGGCAAAGACCGGTCTGACCGGTCTGCAAAAGTGGTCTTCCCGCATAACTCTGAAATCTTGTTGAAATGCACAAAAACTCCAAAGCCATCATTTCCGCCACTATCAAAAACCCCCAACCCAATCCTTTCCCACAAAGTGACCGGTTTGCGCTGTGTTCAGACCGGTCCTCCGGGTGAGTCGGGTAGCCAAAGGAATATTTGGGGTGTGCCCTGTCAATAATCTTGTGCACAACCATGGGCGGAGATTTGGAGAAAATGCACACAGTTTCGTCATCACAAAAACAATGTTCTGAGCCTTCAAGCTGCTCTACCTCCATTCATTGAACACAAGGGTGTGCCATAAAGGAGGAGTATGCTAGTTGGTACA
Organism: Eutreptiella sp. 'Long Island Sound 2002'; assembly: GCA_964036045.1. Taxonomy (NCBI): domain Eukaryota; phylum Euglenozoa; class Euglenophyceae; order Eutreptiales; family Eutreptiaceae; genus Eutreptiella; species Eutreptiella sp. 'Long Island Sound 2002'. Next base: position 54,894,806 of record OZ038382.1, on the reverse strand, counting down.
TCTGGGTGTATATACTTGTTCGCCTTTTGAGGAGGGAATCGTCCACGGGTGGATAGGTGGGTTGGTTGTTGATGCATTGAATTGGGGGTGAAGGGGCCGGGCCCGTAAAGTGCGAGAGGTGGTGGTGGGGGGGGGGGTTGATTGATGGGAGGGTGTGTCTCAAGGTATGGGTCAAAATGTCCACAGCCCACAGGAATCTAACGAGACATGAAGCTAGAAGAAATTCTGATTTGTGCAGACATGTCCTAAATGACTTAAATTACCAAAGCAAGTAATTTGCACGAAGAAGTGAAAATGTAGAAGTGTGTTCCTCATGTAAATTCAGAGAAAGAAGATGTATGGGTTGTGACAAGGTGCTAAAGATGACAAAACCAATGAATTGTATGTGAATGTAGGGATTGGGTTGACGGGTAGGGGTGGGTTGGTCCCCTGGGGTTGGTTGGAAACGAAGTAGGTAAGTAATAAGTGAAAAAAAGTTGAAAGGTCGGATCTTTCATGGAACACCGTTCAGCTCTAGTGCGAGCCAACGGATATCCTACACGACTGGAGGGTCGCCACTGCCTCATACGCGAAATGTATCATTGTCAGGTTGTCTCAGACAAGTAGAAGTAGTAAATCTCCGAAAAATGCTATTGTAGTTAAAGTGTGTTCTGTACCTTACCGGAAGACCAATTACGGCGAGCCCCTTGCCCAGCAGATGGTTGTACAAAGCCATCCGTGCGGGGGCCTGTCTTCCTACATGAAGAGTGAATTCCACTCAACTGAATTGCAGGATTCAGGCTATCCTCTTGGAGCTGAACTCCGTCATCTATCTCTACCGCAAGAGAAGGGGTCTATCCCACTGCAGGGAAAGTACTTATCTACCCGCGCGAGGGTAGAAGCCCATTACTGTAGGCTTTCGATACCTTTCGATAATCCTTTTCAATGAGCCTACCGTAGTGCACTGCTGGTCTCAGTGGCTACCGGCGTAGGGCTCTTCACTAACACATCGCGGAATGCATTAGCCAAGTCACAGGTTGAGTGACCAAGCTTAAACCTGTTCACTTGTGTTACACGACAAAGATGTGGCGGGGTGAGACCAATGCCGGCTCCTGTAAGCGGACACTGACTATCTACACGAAGGAAATGACTTAGAAATTGGCTCGTACGCAAAAATTTGATGGATGTGGTACTACAGCAATTCCTCAGAGTGTGTGATATCCAAAAAAAACAAATGGAATAATCAAATGACTCATGGTATGTGTTTGTGTGTGTGTTGTATGTGTAGTGTGATGAGGGAGGGAATGTGTGAAAAATCCAAATAAGTCTGTCATGCTGATGGTCTGGTCGGGGGGATAGAGAATGTGATGCTGTAGACACACTCAATTGAGCACTCTCAAACCCGGTAATTGAGGCTGTACCAGGCGATCTAGCGAAAGTTAACGAAGTGGAATGTACCCGTAGTGGTTCGGTAGCAAATTTGAGGATAAACTAGCTCTTTAGACCAAATGACCTAGGTCAATGATCGCGAGGGTTGGAAAAGAGATTCATTCCTCACAACTTGCAGTTAATCAACAAAAGTTGAGTGGATACGAATTGATTGTTCGTCGCCGCGATCCAAAACTCGGGGTCTATTGAGCAAAAGGTGCTCATAGAACTACGTAGGGCAGATCAATTATGGACCATATTGCATGTTGAGCGGTAAGGGCAAGCCCTTGCAATAGGGAAGTAATGCAAGAAGTATGAAATGTAAGATTTGCAAAGTGAAATGCAATGAATGAGTGACCTTTCTGAACAAAATGTATGAAATGCAATCCGAATGGAGAGTAGAATACGTCACTAGTCAAACGCTTGCCTTGACGGCCATGCAGTGAAGGATGAGATGCATGGTAGAGTGAAATGAGGACAAATCACTTCCTAGCTCAAATGCAATTGTGCTCAAATGGAATAGCTTGACAAATTCAGGCTCCCGGAAAGGGTCTCAGCACACGCATGAGTGGCGGACCGTGACCAGAAGTCATGCAGTCTATGCAGAGTCTCGGCAACCCATGAGAGGGCACGGACCGTGCTCAGAACTACATTGAACTGTGTCAGATAGTTTGGTAAAGAGATGAAAATCAGTTAAATGGCATTGCACGCTAACGTTCCGGCCTGCACCTACTGGAATGGTTACCTCTATTACAGTACCAGCGCCTTGCGGCACTTCTCCTCACCACCCTGCCCTACAGGGGGAGTACCAGAGACATTAAGTTGCATACGCAACCGATAGCATTAGGGTAATACCATAAAATCAATGCACCTCCTACACTAGCTAGTCAGCTAGCTAGCTAGCTAGAGTAAGTAAGTAACAGTAAGTAAGTTTTGCAAGCTTCTTCCGCGACCAGTTGCCAGCACCAACCTCTCTCATCGGAGAATGGTCACAAGGACCCCGAGAGAGGTCAATGCCAATGGTTTGGTCGAGTGCGGTCTTTTAATGTTTCACTTGGGTGCTCCTGCATTGAGTCTTCTCTTCCGCCTTCCGCTCACACCCATCAATCACCTCCCTACTCCCTGGTGGCAACAAGCCCCACGCCTTCTTTGTCCCCATGACAATGGGCCAGCCGAACTGAGCCACTTAGCCTGGGGAGTCGAAGGGAAAGGCTTAGACGGTGAATGTGGCGGATGCAAGCGGTCTGTTAATGGTTGTGGCCAAAGTTTGTTTTGTGGCCAAAAACAGACAACAAAATGTTTCACTATTTATTGTGTGTCTAAGTAATTCTAAGGTATCTACCTTTCTACCTAGGCTAGGCCTAGTCAGAATGAATCACAACTGATGCAAACAATCACAAACTGCAATATCATACAATGATTCAAGGTTAGAAGACCAAAGATTCGCGAATGGTTTAGCAAAACAATGATGTCAAAAAGCCGTTTTTCTTCAAAAATGCCAACCTTGCGCACCATTTTTCTGTACTAAATTGCTGAGAAGTCAGTAAAAGAATATCTGCACTGTGTGGGGCATGTCCTCAGGTTTTTCGAAACATATTTGACGTTGCCCCAACTCATCATAGCTTCAGAGAAATAGAAGTTGGGGGGAGGCACATGAATCTCACATGACACACATGCTGAAAAACCATCAAAAAAGCATAAGGAAATCGAACTTTTTCACTGTCATCCCATCTTCAATAAGATCCAATGATTAGATATCTGCAAACTAGACACCATTACCTTTCCAAAACAGCTTTGATGACTGTCCAACTCACCATAGGCTCTGAGAAAATTATTTTTCTTGCAGTATCATGACCACAAAAATTGAAAACATGCTTTCATGCACTAAGTTGACCACCATGGGAAAAATCCATTCTTCCACAGAAATTCAAAGCAAACATGTTTTCGAAACTTCATGCCTCAGTGTTTGTAAAACACCTTAGTTCAGGTTCGAACTCACCCTGGTCCCAGAGAAATGATTAAACCTCCAAAACCATTTTTCATGTTTTTTCACCAAGTGGTTTGTGTGGTAACTTGTTGCAATTTTACCATAGCCATTCTTATTTTCTGAAAATAAAAACGACTCAGGGTTAGAAAGCACGTACTTCAGTGTTGTTTAGAAAAATAATGTCGAACCTCAAACCTTTTTTCTCTGGGAGATATGAAGGAAGCACAAAAGGCACTTTTGAGGGGTTTTGGGGGTGTGGTTTATGGGTGACTTTGTTGGAGATGGGAAAAATAGTAGAAAAATTGATTCGAAGAAAGTGAAGTAGGGGATAGAAGCGTACCACTGTCTACTTTCGAAAAATGCTTGGTTCAGATTTTTTCAGCGCAGTGGCGCGAAGATATGCGTAAAACACCAAATGTCATTTTTGAGTGTTTTAGAGGGTTGGGCAAAAAGTGATTCATGGGCCATCTTGAAAAAATCACAGAAAATAGACTTTGAGGAGTTGAAACAAAGTGAGAGTCGCATTTGAAAGCTAGCGCTCTCTAGTTTGCAATGGCGCTTTAGTTGACGCGATTCGACGCACTGGCGCGAAGTTATGCGTAAAATGAGTTAGGCCATTTTCGACATTTTTGGCCTTTTGAAACATCAAAGAGATTGAAGAAATCATAAAGAAATCAAAGCTTCTGGACTCCAAAGAGGGTCAACAGTGACTGGGGTGGGGATTTATAGTCACGGACCGTCAATCTTGTCCCTTCCCTTGACATAGGGTCTCATGTAGGACCGTAAGCAAGGAGAAGAAAAGCCTTGATAATTCAACTCAACAAGCATGCAACATGTAGCAAAAGGAAGCAACACAATGAATGGCTCTAGGCCTCAAAGAGCCTCAACAGAGCCTGCAGAAGCTCGCTGGCAGCGCTCTTGCAACACGTCGTCGTCGTAGAAGTCGTCGTCGTCGTCGCTGAAGCTCTGGCAAGGCGCTGTGTGTAGTCCAAGTTCACCACTTTTTTGAAACTTCTTGTTAAGTTAAAATCCTTCAAAATCTTCACCAAACTCAATGAAATAAGGGCTCTGTGCGTCTTTTCGAAGTATGCTGCAGCCTCTGGCGTCGCTCGTCGTCGCTTCAGCGCGCCTGGAGCTGCGCTCTTCCAGTTTCGAATTGATTTGAAGCTTCTTTTTGGGGTACAAGGAAGTATACCTTCAAGACTTGAAAGTTTCTTGAACTTTTCAATAAATTCAAGCAAGGAACTCACTTTACTTGAACAGCGTACGCTGGCCCAGCTGCTGCTCGTCGTCCTCGTCGTCGTCGACCTGCTGGAACTCTGGATTACTGGACTGTATTGTGCTTGTACTTAGTAGTGCCAACTTACTTAGGGTGCACAATAAACCCTTTTGTCCTTGTCTTGCACTTCAAAATCAAATTGTTTTAAATGAATTTCTCCATTCCAATTGATTCCCTTGGCAAGCACAAAGTAGGCAACAGCAAGAAGACGAAGTCGTGAACGAACATTGAGCTGGACCAACTGGCTGGTCCAGTAATACGGGTTCACATGCCTAAATAACAAGAAAATTGATATAACAATAAATTCTCATTAAAAAGGCAATAAAACCTATATTTTATCAACTTTCTGAGTAGTCTATCTTATCACAGGCCTTGTCAACATTACGTAAATTGCTGTCGCCGACAAAAGACGGCGACAGCCGCGACAGGCCACCTGAAGCTTCGAAATAGCTTCAAAATAGCTTCTAATACATTAGAACCTTCTAAAATGTCATAAAACATGATTAAATCACATTATAAGCATATTGGATGTGATTATTCATGTATGGCTACTAATGTATCCTAGATCTCTGCTCTCTGTAGTGTACCTAAGAGCAGTAGAGTCTAGCAGCAAGCTATAGGCTTGGAATATAAGCCAAATATGAGCAAATATCCTAGTGTTCTAGGATCTTGAAGCTTGGAGAGGTCTAGTACAGATCCTCCAGAAAGCTTCTGAGAGGCCCAAATGCCCTGACTTATTACATTCTACCATCCTTGGCATGCAAGGGTACCACGTCTATATCCACCAATGCGAGTGACCGCATGCACTGTTTCAGGTTGTGCTCCGTTTCGTAGACTTGCAAGCACTCTGCACCGGTTTGCAGTGCAAATGGCCCCCCTCTATCGTCCTCCCCCTTGGGGCAACTTTGAGGGTGATCAGTGGTTTACTCTGACTGTTGAACCCGGTCATTTGAAGTTCTGTTATTCTTGGTTTCACAGCAGAGGGTCTTCTCACGCGCAAAATTCTGACCCCTTTGATGCAGCAGTATTGCACATACTCCTTGTTTATACCAATTCCACTTTCACGTGGGATCTTCCATGGGAAGGAGTCAAATGGTATTTCTATTTTGCAAAATTGGGCTAAATCAGTGAGCCAAAACCCAATCCCAGGGATATTTGCTGGGCTCGGGATTTAAGTACCATTCAACGGGATCCCTGGTAACACATAAAGAGCAATTCATGGAAACACTGAGGCGACGTGTGCCGTCTTGCGGAAGGCGGCCTAGTCAAGTTGATTGCAGACATGGCAAAACGGCACTGGGATAGCTGTGGCATACTTGACACACTTCGACAGTTGGCGTAGAATTATTCAACCCAATCTTACTTGCTGGTCATTGCAAAGAATTTGAGGCAAGAATGGGCGAACTTACAATCGGTCAAAGAGCGCATGAAAATATTGAGCTCCGTCAATGATGAAAAGAAATATCATAATTTTCGACTTGGACATTGAAGAAATAACTAAAAGTCGAGAATTATTTATCATGTGCCTTGACTTAAACACCATCTGTCGGAGGACACAAAGAATCCAAGCACTCTATTAAGGTTGGTTTGGCCAAATGTATCAACGCGCTTTGCCAACAGCAGTACTCAAACAGACTAGTAGTTTCTGTTGAGGGGGGGGGGGGGGCAGTGTTGAGAAATATTGTCTATGCTAATTCAACTGTTGGGCAGCAAAGTTGAGCGACCACCCAGCTCTGATGGGGTCAGTAAACGGACGCAGCATTGGCAGAATAGAGAAAATGCCGACTGTGGTGCACACATGATGTAAAAGGGTCCGATTTGATATGGATGGGTCGCACCAGCCCTAAGCGTTGTTGGCAGGACTCTCATTCGTGAGCTCCTTCAACAGCCAAGAAATCAGGAACGCGTCCATGGTTGCCCAGGTTCCGATAGGAAGTTCTCATTTCCCACTGCTGAAATCGCTGTGTGGCTTGCCAGATGCCAAATTCCACCACGATTTGTATCCAGCAGCTCTGTGTACGATACACCCGCTCGGGATGGTGGTGTCTTGCACCTCGATCATGGTCTCTACTCTGCAACGACTCCTCAGGAGCAACACTGTGCGCCAACCCCTGGCAGGGGTATTGATTGGGAGCCAGTGTATGGCTTTTCAGATGCGTCCTTTTTGGGAACAAGCCCTTCTGAAATCGGGCCCCGGTCTCCCCCCTGCTGCGTGGTACCACGACCGGTAGCCACGCACTGAATGGACAATGCACCTGCCATTTATTGTCTGATCCACCACTGGTCCATGTGTGTGACCGCCTCATTGCACGCCTCCCTGTTGATGTGCCAGAAGGTTTAAACCCAGCTTAAACATTTCCAAATTCTTGTGCACAAGTAAAATCACCTCGAAGAGAGGTTGTTAGATCAAGCGCAGGCGCGAGCGTCATATACCCCCCTTTTTTGGGGTCATTCGCGTAGCATACCCCAAGGCATGATATTGGATGTCCAACCCCTTGTAAAATCATTATTTTGCCCAATAAGACCATCCCCCAATGGATTTTTTGATTTTGAGGCCTCTACCCCCTAAAACTGGATATCACTTTTTTGAGGGGGGGGGTGGGGGTGGGGGGGGGTGGTGGGGGGGGGGGGGTCAAAAGTTTTTGTTTAATAGGCTACAAGCAGTGGGGACGCACAACGCTAGTAATACAGCCAGCGGTCCAATGGTAACGCAACCGGTGGTTGTCTTGCAGGCGTCGGTTCGAATCCTGGTCTGCTCATTTTCGCCGCCGCCGGCGGCGGCGGCGCCAAAGTGGCCGGGCTGGGGCTCGAACCGGCGACCGCAGGGATATAAGTCGGCTGCAATACCACTCGGCCACTGCATTGATTGCGGCAATGGGCCTCCCTGCTGCTTGGCCCCGCATCTGCCACTGACAAAAAACCCAAACTGTGTGTATCTGTCTGACTGCCTGCTTGCTGGCTCAGGGACTGATGGGCTGACTGTCAACCTCTCTTCGAGGTGCACTGCCGAAGGCAATAGAATTTGCTTCACACGGTTTAAACTTTTCCACACAGTCTAAACTGGCCCCAAACAAGCAAAATTAAACTCGCTTTTCAAATTTTAATCTCAGCACCACAACTCAAACTCGGATACACAATTTAGATTCGATTTGTAGAACTTAAAACTCTTTTTCTACGACTGAAATTCGGCCTACACAATTTATACTGGCCTGCACAATTTAAACTCGCTTTACACCATTTCAATTTGCTCCCCAATGGCGCTGTACTCAGGACTGGTGGACACAACAAAAAAAAGAGGACCTAGGGCACCAACCATTGGGGAATAGGGAAGATGTTGGGGAACTAGGGGGCAACACCTGATGTGGCGTGCGAGCGGAGATTTGGTTGACCAAACACCTGTGTGTACCGCCAATCGGTTTGCTCTCCACAGGTGCCATTTCAGGAGGGTGTAAAGCCCAGACTGCTCCTGTTAAACACGGTGTAGAAGTAGCGCCGCGGATACTCCCTCTAGTGCAATGCTGATTGAACAAGGATAACTGGTCGGAACCCATGCCAGCTATGCAACTGGAGGTACCAATTAGGAACACCATTGATCCTGGGAAATTGCGGCATCCATTAGGGACTCAAGAGAAGGCCATGCACGCAGTGTGCACACACTGCAAAGTTTGGTACGTCAGCAAATACTCAAACCCTAGTTTTGGCCCCTTTCCACAAGTTTTTTGTTCCATACCGGGGTTTTTCGTCTTCCTATGTATTGGGGATGTGGCATATTTGAATCGTCATCCGGTGTTTGTTGCCAATTGTGTGGCCACCGTCCTGGTGATACAATCTTGCATGCCACTGCATAGTTGTACCTTATAAGGCTGAGTGGTTTGTTCATAGGTGCATTGGAGTACCAATTTGAAGGCAGTTTCATTCTTATCTTGTGGGCTTTGCTGCTCTGCCGTGCTACTATCAGACGGGTGGTAGGTGATCTTGGGTGAGGTTTCCCGGTAGGTGCACGCAGTGCGCACCAAGTGCGCACACAGTGCAACAACATTACCCAGGACACGTGTTTGGGGGGTAAGGCACAGCATAAATGATTTTGCCTCAAAGAGTGATGTGGCCACACTCTGCTTCCCGTTGTGGTCCCCCACAAACAGAACGGAGCTTGCGGTGTATGATGGCATTGACCCGAAACTCACGGTCGTTTCCTCAACCAGGCTGATGTATTCATGGCGGCGGTGCATCCTGCTGATCGGTCTCCTTGTTGCTGCCCCATCACGCCACATCTATGCAGCAGGGTTGGACTGCGCAGACTTCCCGCAGCGGCTGCGCCTCATCAGAACGCAGTTTCATTACACGAACACGTTTCCCAAGTCTGCGTCCGTTCCTCCGCAAGTGTGGAAGGCATTTCAGCGGTATAACATAACGAAGTTGCCAACTCAGAAGCAGGCGGCGCTATACGCCAATGCCTGTGTGCTGGTGTGTCTCGTCTCTGAGGGAGACCGCGAGCTCCCCCAAGTGGGGTGTGTGGCAATCTACGGTTTGGGACCCAAGGATGGCGGGCACTTTCGCCATGGAACTTGTCTTCAGGCGAACCCCCCCCCCCAACCCCCCCATGCTGTCAGCGCTGCCGCCGCTCCTGCCAGCGCTGATAGGAGGCAGAACACCGAAAGGGGGACGGGGGCAACAGGTCCCAAACGCCAGCAGTGGAACAAGAATTCCACACACTGCCTCTCCCCTTTCCATCACGAAACAGGTTGGCAGGAAAGAATAACAGTGTTTGTTACAAGGCCCCACCAGGGCACAGACCCCAGGGATAGGCCCCCCAGGCCTGTGTGCTGACGTTGGAGACGATCAATCCACTTTGGGACCGAAAATGATCCTCCAATGATTTTGACCCCCGTACCCCCCCTACCGGGGTACCCCTTTTGGGGTGGGGTGTGGGCTTTGGAAAGGGTGTGTCTGGGGCTCCTCGAGGGGGGGGGCAGTGCAAGGGTGCTTGGGGGGCACATGGTGTGGATACTGCCCGTGGACGGCGATCACCTGCCACTGCACGGATCCTGCCTCCTATAGCTCCTCCATGTCCTTGGGCGGGTGCACTGGCTCACACCACGGCTGCTCGGTCTGAGGGGGGAATTGGGGGGAAAGGGGAGGAAATGGGGGGAAGCGCAGGTGCCATGGTGTTTGGTTGTCTGTTGTTGGCGGCGCCAATCGGCCTCTCGTCGCTTGTACCACCAACTCCTATTGAATCAGCGTGTGGTATGGTTGTGCCAGCGGAACCCCAGGACTTTCCTGTTTCACAACTCTGCGGGAGGCGGTTGCCCCCCGCCCCCACTGGCCAGGTACATCCTGATAGCAACGCCGTCTGGTGCCACTGGTGCTCGAAGCAGTAACTACGGAGGGGTGGATATAATAGTGACGACATTACCAAGGTGCGGGTGGGGGGGGGGGGGGGGCTGCCAGGAGGCAGTGATGACGGAATGATGATTACGATTTGCTCCTTTTACAACTTTACAGGCGCAGATGATTCGGAATTGCAAGCCATTCTGGCAAAATGTGTCAAGAAATGATTGCACTGTATGGACTGTCTTCATGGGATACACCAACCCCTGTGCAATGTATTGTCTTGTGTTCAGTGTTGGTGGATTGGCCCAGTAGTACAATGGTATATGCGTAGGCAATGGATTCATTTGTCCTGCTCAGGCACTGTTTTTGGCCGTTAGTCCTCTTATAAAACTGCTGGCAAAACTGCTACCCCCCCCCCCCCCCCTTGCAAAGTCCCCCCCCTTGCAAAGCCCCCCCCCCCCCCCCCGGGACACCGTCACTTCCATGTTTTTCTAGATAACCGCCGGTCAGCTTGGAGCCGCTTTCAAAGCACACCATTGAGTTGAAGGGCAACAGTTTGCCTTGAGATACCCTTGCAATCTCCCCCCCCCCCCGGGACACCGTCACTTGGTGACCGTCTCCCCCCCCCACCCGGGAGACCGTCGCGCGCTACCCCGGGACTTTGCAAGGGGGGGGGAGGGTAGTTCAGTCAAACGGGTAAATCGTAATCGTAATCGTCATCGGGGGGGAAGGGGGGGGGGCTGGGGGGGGGACCCCCCCCCCCACTATATCCACCCCTGGCGCGTGGGGGCCTGTCGAGGGCAGCGGAGTGTGCGCCGCTTCTGCTTCGCAGGTGGTCCGGCCATCGGCCAGCGGTGTATGTGGCATGGGTGCAAGCCTGGGAGCAGGATGTGGGCGGTCCACCAACAGGCGCCATGTGGCCCCTGGTCCTGGCCAGGGTACTGTCTCGGGCCGTGGTCCGGGGACTGCAGGAGCCTCCCTTCCCAGCAAAGACGAGAAAGCGCTATTATCACATACATACCTCCACCCCCCCAAACCCCCAGACACACATCCCCCCTGGAGGTATGCATGTGGTAGTAGTGGGTCGTGCGGAGCCCCGCCCCCCCCCCCTCCCTTGGGAACCCCCGCCCCCCGCGGCCGACCCCCCCCCCCCCCCCACACACCCTCCAGCCGACCCCCCCCCAAACTGCCCCCCCCCCCAAGTTTTGACAGATAGCTGGGGGGGGGTGTCGCATCAGGACCGGTGGTAGTCGCCCCCTCCGGGTGCAGGAATGTGTGAGGACGGGTGTGCGCCTCCTCCTGGGATACTGCACGCGGGCTACGTACTGCGTGCAGGGCCTCGCAGAGAGAGAGCCGAGGGACAGGTTCACGCACGACCGGCTCCCAGAATGGGAAGGCACCGCTGCATACCTGCACGGTGCCCATATTCGCAGAGGCCCGGCGGGGGCGGATTATTGACCGGTGCCCTGGGGGCTCTACCAAGCGGTGCGCATGCTCGAGATGGACCTGCGGCTCGGCAGGTGCATGGAGCTGGACCAAGGCGCGCGCTATGGCCCGCAGGGTGCGGTCTGGATGCGAATGACCCCTGAGGGAGGAGAGTGGCATGGGCTGGTCGGCCGGGAGGACGACAGAGTGGCACGGGGCTGGAGTGCCCAGTGCTGGAGCGCAGCACGGGGCATCCTCGTATGCATCACCTCGGCACCGGGGCGCTTCACTGAGGGCATGCGGGCGCAAGGGGCAGCCATTGTGCAAGTCGGGCGGCTGACGGATGACAGCCTGAGCCCATCCGTCTGGGCTGCGGGACAGCAAAGCAAGTTTTCATCAGCGCACAACGAGTGCGCCGTACAGGGGGGGGCCGCCGGGACCGGACCCTTTACACCGACCCCCCCCCCGCCCTGAAAGTGGTCCGAGAGTGGGAGGGAGTCGGCGTATGGCCCGTTGCTACGGCCCCCCCGTGGCGCCGTATATATCCATCACCACCGGGACCCAGCGTGTCCTCAAGGGGAGCCGGAGGTGGCAGTTGGGCTGGCCAGTTGGGGCGAGAAGTCAGCAGCGCCAAGCAAAAGATTCTGGGGAAGGCAGGTGCAGGTACAAACAAACGGCCGTGCAGCAGGCACGGGGGCATTGCCTGTGAGCCCAAGTCAAGGCTAAGCGTTCCCCAGTCCAGAATAGTCGGGGAGCAGGTGGAGCTCCAGGAGAGTACACAGCGGTCCCACGGGGCTCCGTGGCTGCATGCGACAAACAAGTGCGGCAGGTGCAGTCCTCAGGGACGCGGGGGCCGAGATTCAAAAGCCGGGACCAAAGGGACATCATCAGTCATCAGTACCAGGCCACCGGTGCAGGGTGCAGGGTGCAGGCAGGGGCAGGCTAGGGGTGATGCAACGTGAGCCACCAGGGCAGCGTGTGTTGTGTATGCGCCGTGTGTGAGTGGGCAGGTGGAGCTAGCAGCGATCCGCCTGCTCTAACTACAGAAGCACCCATTCCCCCCCGTCTTCCCCCATTTCCCCTTGTTTTCTGGCATAGGCCTCAAGATACCTGCAGAAGCCCGTGGCATATGACCAAGGATATCGCAGCGGTAATATCTCGGGTCATATGCCACAAATATCTGTGGATATCTGGGGTGAAATTTCCAAAAATGCGATAGTGTGTGTTTTCAAGAAAATCCTTGTCCTAGTGAGCAAATCATTTTTTTACCCAAAAATCAATATTTTGAAGTGGGTATTTCACCATTGTAGCATGTTGCTATCCAGATTTTACCGTTTTTCCTCGATGTGCCTTTTGAATTCGAGTGCATTTTTGCAGTGCTTCGCAGAGCACCCGTCCATCCTTGTCGATTACGGGCACCCCTTCCCCATCAGCTTCATACCACCAAGTTGATGTGACGCACATCATGTAGAATCCAAAGGTGAACATGACAAAAGGATGTCGATAGCAAAATTTCAAAAAATTGCTTTTCCTTTGCAGAATTTCTTTGCAAATTTCTTTGCTCACATGAACAAACAACAACAACAAAATATACAGGAGTGTTTTGCACTGCACCTAGTACTCAACTACCTGTCACATGTGATGTGTGCCATTGTGTGTACTGTGCACTGTAAAAGGGGCGGGGGGGGGTTGGCTTGTGCTGCCCCTTGCCACAGTGTTCCAACCCGACACGGATCCTTTACCATGGAAGTGACATGCAAATATGTTCCAATGTTAGGATGAGTTGGCATGTTCCTTCCTTTTTTTTTTGTGCTTTCCTCATTTGCAAGTTTGTAGTTTGTGTGTGTCAGTTCTTGGTTTCACACCCTGTGATCTACTACTCATTAATTAATGCAAAAAGCAAAGTAAGCAAAAAAAAACAATGCACGGGCTTGGTCAGCTGTAAGGGCTGGTTCTTGGTAGAGTAAGCGGGGGGGGGGGGGGGACGGTGTGTGATCTGCATGCGTCTCCTATGCAATGGTGCTCATGGGCAGCATACCATATATGCCCCGGGATATGTGCGAGGATGTTTGGGCCTTAATGTCACGGACATAATATGTGCCTAATGGCACAGATATTTGCATGATATCATGTGGTATATCGTACAGATGTCCGTGGCATAGGCACAAATACTATATAGCAGTCACTATGGCCGGTGCTCATGCAAGTAGTTTCAATCGGCAACTCCATCAGTCCCAACTATGGCCCCCCGAAATCAAACATTGTCTTGAAGTCGAACATGGATTGATCCTCGATTGGGTGGTTGAGCATTCTAATGATTCCAGCGTTAGGGGACATATCTTAGTATTTACCTAGCACACTCAGGTCTCGCTTGACACCTTCTATCTCCTTTGTGTTCTGTCCCTTTCGTTGTATATCTTGTTGTGCCATTTAGTCTTCACATATCTATGACTTGGATACAAAGTCATACAAAGTGTATATGCTTGGGGGGGGGGGGTCGGAAGAAAAGGATACTATGACAGGCCATGTGTCCCTGATTGCATGTGTAGGAGCAACTGGATTCGTAGTGCAGCGTGCCATGCCTTGGCATAATGCCCTCACCAAATGTGTCTTCTCACTGCGAACGCCAATTGGATTGGTTGGTGTTGATGTGATTGGGGCCACTGCCGATGTTGCCCTTTGTTTATGCAATAAACAATAGTTTAACTCAATGAGTGACCCTTGTTTCGTCTGCAGAGCTCTTTGAGCTCTGGGTTATTGGACCCTCGCCAACCCCGGAGTGATTCTGCTGAATTGGAGCTACTGCACGTGGCCAGGGTACAGGGTAACACGATTAAACACACCCAACATATACTCCTTCGTGCGTATGCACAGCCTTGTGTAAGTACGGTGACCCTGTGTTACCGTCGTTTCCTGGAATCTGGCCCGTGCGTGCATGTGCAAGTGGGAAGCGGGGGGGGGGGGGGGGGACATCGAGATTGTTGGCCCTCCCATGCCAACAAGTTGCATGTCCCTCTGCAGCTGCTGGTGCCCCTCTCTGCCGTGACCTGAGCCCCGGGCCTTGCCTGTCCATGCTTATCCGACTCTGGCTTTCTGTGGCAGTTCGTGCACCGCAACAACAATCTCCTCGTGGGCTTCCACTTGACGACCGGACGCCCACTCTTTGCGTTCTCGCCGGGGGGCTTCAGACACAACCACAACTCCGGCTTTCCCTGGCCGCCCCGGGTGATAGCGTGCCGCCATCTGACCGTCTGGCGCGTCGTGTGCGGTCAGGAGGGTGGGTGGCAAAAGCCCGGGGAGGTTTTCTTCTACGACTACAGCACCGAGGAGTTCAAGACCATCACAATCCAGCACCCTGGTCTGCACTACCTGCATCATGACCTCGCAGTCAACCACAAGACCCGCACGATGATCATCTCACATCGCGGAGTTTATGGCGTGAATTACGAGAACAGGACGTGCCAGATTGTCGATCTCGGGTTCCTTGCAGAAGTGACGTTCGAGGGTCTCGCCAGTGCCCCCCACGCTGCGTCAGGACCGTCCGTAGGAGTGTGGATGTCTTTACTTTGTTATTTGGTTTTGAACTGGCTGCTTTATTGTTGAGGGTGGTTGAACTTCGTGGAGGGCTGTTGTGGGGTGTCGCAGGCTGCGTAGGGCGTCCGTGCATTACAAAGCAGCACTCTGCTGCATATTTGCATGACACAGTAGCTCATCCCTACATTAGTGGGGGACTGCTGCACGGTTGTCTGACAAACCTGCACATCACTGCATAATTGCGACTATCCTAAGACTCTTGTACTTCTAGCCGGGGAGGGCTATAACCAGGACTCTTCATATGGAAGAGATACTTGCTTGGTAGTAGGGCATGTTGTACCACATGTACCAAAGGTGCATAATTGCCTGACAGAGCAGCACATCACGACAGAAGTGCAAAACAAAGCAGCACTCTGCTGCATGTTTGCATGCCACAGCAGCGCATCACTGCATTAGTGCAGGTCAAGGCAGCACTGTGATGCATAATTGCATGGCAAAGCAGCACATAATTGCATGGCAAAGCAGCACATAATTGCATGACAAAGCAGCACACTGCTACATAAGTGCAAGACAAATCAGCAGTATGCTGCATAATTGCATCACAAAGCAGCACATCACTACATAAGCGCAGGGCAAAGCAGCACCCTGCAGCGTGATTGCATGACAAGGAGCTCATCCCTACATAAATGCACTACATTAGTGCAGGACAAAGCAGCACATCACTACATAAGCGCAGGACAAAGCAGCACACTGCTGCATAATTGCATCTTCGACACCCAAACCCCCGCCTCTCCAGATCCCCCAAAGGTTCTCCTTCCTGCCTTTCTGCCATTTTAATATTTTGGGGGAAACTGCTGGCGCCGCAAGCGCCCCAGAATTTTTTCCGGGCATATGGAATGGGGCAAAACGGTTTTTCCACCCTACGTGTGTACACTCAAAATGTGCAGAATACATTGTGGAGTTCAGGGGCAGTGCAAATTTGCCTGGTCTAAACACTTCCCTGCCGTTTCATGTCAGCTAACAGCTGTCCTCACCTGTTCTTGCACTTTTTTTGTATTCCGCCTGCTCCCGTGTAAAATGTCTAGTGCGCTCTTTCTCATGCCTCCCAAGAAATCGAAGCAGGTGGTGCACACTGAGTATACTTGTCGGTGTGGCACCCTATCCATTTGGTTTGGGGTAATGCGTGAGTTAGGCCCCCCTCCCTGCATGCCCTCTGGGGAATCCTCCCCCCATCCCCGACACTCCCCCCTGGCGCCCCTGGCACACCACCACCACCAAAATCCCCCTCCGGGACCCCAAAGTTCTACAACAGGTTGGGTGTCAATATTCAAACACGCTGCCCCCCGATGCCAGCTGCACATCGCTACGTACGTGCAGGGCAAAGCAGCAAGCCCCTGCATGTTTGCATGACAAAACAGCACATCACTACATAAGTGCCCCCGCCCCGGGGCGCCACCAGTGAGTGTTTGGCTCAAAACTTGGATCTGGCACCACCTAGGGTCTAGGATGGCTAGATTAGGCGAGGACCCAAGGCGTTGGGACGGAGTAACAGCCAAAACGGAAAGGTGCCGTGCTTGCTTGCTTGCTTGTTGTTCTTGTTGTTGTTGTTCGCTAAAATGAAGGGGAGAGGGGTGTAGTAATCTTTATATCTACTGCTTGACAAAGCAGCACATTGCTTTATCACTGCATGACATCCTTTTCCATCTATCGGTTCTGCACCACCAGCGCGGCCACCCGTCTCCGTTTTTCTGCCAACTCCTCTACAGTGCACTGTTGTATGTTACTGTCGTCCAACACCGCAGCTTTGCAGAGTTGGCCAATTTTGTGGGCCAGATGAGGGCATAGACGTCTGTGTGTCCGAATGCATCGAAATCTGTTGCACTTTTTCAGGTGAAGTAATCTGGACCATGGACATGTTTCCTCATTTGTGGCCGGACTTCAGCCGCCGCATTATGACCCTGCCCTCCTTTGGGTGCAAAGACCTGTGTTCGTGCTCGTCAGGTCTGCATTTCCCGCTGCCTGCGTTGACAACAAGGTTATACGGCGTGAAAGTACATGACGCCTGGCCAAGGGGCTGTGGGTTCAAGGGGGAATACTGGTGCGGTATAGAAATTCGAGCACAGCGGACCTCAGGCAGCCATTGGTTTCAAGGGGTTTGGGCTGTGCGCCCTATTTTCAAGCATTTTTCAACACCAATGGAGACCATCAGAGGTGATCGGAGCTCCAAATGTCACGAGAACACTATTGGAAGCCACAGCACTCCTCTGTGCGTTACAGACCCCAACACTGCAGGGCGTATATGGCCTGGTTGCCCCTCTCCGCTCTGGATACCATGGTGCAGCTCTTTTGAAGCATGAGGAAGATGGCAGCATGTGACCCGGCCATGGCTCAAGGGTAACTATGACCTATGCTGGGGGGGGGGGGGCGGTCCGTGGCCACAAAAATTTGTTGAACCTAAAATCAAGCGGAAGAGCCCAGGCTGCCATTCTGCCCCTCCCCCGAGCATGTCATACGTACCCGTCACACCACCCGTCACATGGCAAAAAACGCCGCTCTTTGGTTATTTTTCATGTCTTTGACCAATTTCCATTGTTTTGGGTGTTTTTTCTGGTTTTGGGTGTTTTTCACCACATATATCAACATACTCTGGCACTCCAACTCAAGATTATGGCATTTTTTGTTTTTTTCCTAAATGTATCCACCCCCTCCAGTGGAAACTGCAATTACAAACTGGCAAATCTACACCACCTGGAGGTGTCAAGAGGAGCTGCTGCAGCGGTTACTGGTGGTTGGAAAGCAGTTTCAGTTGCTATTCTGGCGGTTGCAGAAAGGTTGGATGGCAGAAGTGGACAGAAGTCGTGAACTGACAGTCATCCCCAAAGCGGAGGGGAGATGAAGGGGGCAACACCCCCCCTTCAGCTTCAGCGCAGGCTTGGCGGTGGGCGCAGAACATCCCTCAAGCCTTGCCGCACGCACTCCCCCTCTGCGTCGTCCACAGTAGGAACACCTCAGACCCCACTTTACACTGCACCCATGTCATGAAACTGCATTTTGGAAGCTGGCAACCCATCAAACCCCATTGCAGGGACGCCAATAAGAATTGCCCTTTTTTGTGGGTCCGGGTCGGGGGGGGGGGGGTCGGCAGGGATGGATGTAATTTTGGCGCCACTCAGGGGGTCCAGGTCCAGAGGGGGGGGGAGGGCATTTTTTATGACTGGTCACAAAAAAACTAAAGGGCCATAGTGGGAAAGTGCAAACCCCAACAATATCGTGACCAAATAAGGTGTCTCCAGTAGAATGTCTGCTGTGCTGCCTATACTGCAAATTTACCGGGACTGTGTCTGTTTGCACTGCAGATTTATTGTGACTGCTGGTATTTGTACACCGCGTGTGTCTTCTGTTGTTGCAGGCCCATTTGTAGTGCAGGTTCATCCAGTGCCAGTGGCAGCGATAGTGACGGTGATAATGACAGGTCAAGTGGTGGTAGCCGCAGCGAGCAAGACAACAGTGTCATAGTGTGCGATGACAGTGAATGGCATTGAATGACATTCAATGACAGTGGCAATGTTGCATCCACAGGGCTCTGTACATGTCATGTGTGTTGTTGCATCGTCCCCTCTCCCCCCATGTACGTCTACGAGCTGAGGGCTGCCCAAAACAGCCGGTTTTAGGTCAATTTTTTGTGACCAGATATCGCGACCTTTTTGGTGACCAAGGGGTGGGGTGGGGGGGAGGGGGTCCGGGCCGGGACGCAGACGCTTTCACGGCACTCCTTCTCGACTCCGCCCTTCCTAGGGCTCAGGTGGTCGTGGCCTTGCGCCTGCGGGCGCTTATGTTCAGCCCCCCCCCCCGCCGCCAGTCACTGTACACTATTACAGCTGTGACTTTTGCGACACGCATGTGGACCACCCATGGTTCCACGTGTTCCACCCTTGCCCTGCCTTCCTCGTACGTTGCCAATGGGCGTTTGTATGCATCCAGGCTTGCTACACTGCTCACCGGGCCTTCTTTGAGCCCACCATCTCCCAGGATTCAGACATCGCAGCAGCGTGTGTACGGGCGTCCACAAGAATGGGTCCCTAATATTGACAAGCTGGAATTCAGCTTCCACACGCTAAACGTCAATGGCCTTCCCCAGCCCCGCGTCGTAGAAGTGCCAAGGTTCAAAATACGGACCCTCCCCGCCCTCCCCCTCATCGCAGGCATCCCCATTTTTCACACCTTGAAGCCCAAGGCCAAGCTGTCCGACCTACTCAGTATTTTCCGCACTGTGTATCATTCCATGCGAGATACACACATGGCCCCCCTCTTGGTGGTACGCTGGCTGGTAAGCGTGGATCAAGAACAACTCCCACGGTATCACCCACTTCACTTGTAAGGCTAGTTTGCTATGGCAATTACTACGCCGAAAACCGCTATGTGGCACACGCCTATTCTCAAGCATATCGCCGTCCTTTTGACCACTATCTTTGCACATTCTTCGGGTACCTCTTTGTGCCCAAACATGCGCAGTTTGGATCGAGGGATGCTTGGTGTACGAGGGTTTGGTCGTGCATGTGCGCAACACTGTGGTGAAAGTTGAAGAGAAGACGGCCCTCACCGGTGGCCAGCACGGCTCTGCTTAGTAGAGGGAGAAGGGGCTTTGCTTCGTAGAGGGAGAAGGGGGGCAGTGAAGGGTAGTGTTGCTGAGGTGCCGTGAGCCGCCAGGAGGTGCGCCTCGTGTTGGAGCAAGGCCACCGAGTGAGTGTGCACCCCTAGAGGTCGGGAACCATTACTTAATATTGGTTCCAAAGTAATGGTTATGGGTTTCGGAACCTACAATGGTGCGGTTTTCTTCCCTTTGTCCCTGCCCTTTCTTCGCTTTCTGCATCTACTCCTCTAATGCAAATCTGTCCTTTATCATGCCCGAAACCTGGCATTGTGAGCAGACCCGAAAATATGTCTCTGCAAATGCTTGTTGTGCCAAAAAGTCTTTGGTTGCGGGTGCCCTTGTTGCTCTATGCTCAATATAGTACCATTACTCCGAACCATTGCTCCGAACCATTACTCTGAACCATTACTCGGCGGGCTTTGGGCTTTGGGCTTGTCCTCCCGGTCCGAAGAGGGCCTTAAGGGCCCACGGAGTGCCTCTTGTTGGGGAAGTCAGGCAGCGGCGCACCTCACACACACCCTAGCCATGCGGCCTGGGAGCGGGGCATACACCCCCTACCGCGGTCGTGCTTGTACCGGTGTACCGTGGTGGAGCTCACCTTGTGGTTTGTCTAGGGGCCGTGGGCAGGCGACGGAAGCAAGGCAAGACAGTGGCACGGGTAGCAGAAAGTAATGCAATGTCTCGGAGGGAGCTGTCCTGTGTTGGCAAAGTGTGGACCACTGTAGTGTCCCATAGCGGCATGTGGTGGCAGATCGCAAGTGTGTTCATGGACCCCAGGAGAGTTTAGAGGTAAAGGTGAGGATGATCAGGGGGTCAAGGTGAACCTGGAGGAGGTGCAACACCTACTGGTCTCGCAGGGAGGGCTGAACCAAAAAGGTCACCGTGGGGGCTAGAGCGCGGCCGGTGTGGGGGGGCATGCACATCGGCAGGCGGCCGCCAGATAGCATGCGCCATCTTTGGAGGTGGCACACGGTCCAGCGCACAAGGAAGGCTACCAATAGGGGCAGGCAAGTCTGCGGGTGCTGTAGAGGCCTCCAGAGTGCAGTCTAGCTTTGTCTTGGCGGCATGCGCTTCTGATCTTGTGACTGGACTTTCAGTCATTGCTGGGCGATCGGACGTCATGAGGTTGGGGGGCTTCTTCTTGTCGTTTGGGGACTTTGCCCTTGTAGATGTTGTACTACACTGGCATCGTCGAGAGGGAAGGGTGTATGGGGGCGGGCTGCAAGAGAGCAAGACCGCTGAGGGTGGTGCAGTGGGCGCATTGGGGAGAGTGTCCATCCGCAAGGGGCGCATAGAAAGTCCCACAGGCCCAGCACACCATCCACATTCCTGTGGGAATGCCACGCCCTGACTGGTCTAAGGGAAGGGTGGAGAGAAAGTTATGGAGAGGCCTGGGCAGACGAGTGGTCGCTTCTCGCAGCGCATAGGACTCGGCCATGGACCAAGCAACGCGCATGAGGGGCTCAAAGGGAGTGACCACGTGGGGCAATGTCCATGGCAGGTGTAATTAGCGGCGGGTGGTGGCTTCAAAGGGGGCGGTGTCAGCGCCGCGGGCACCGCTGGGGGCCGGTGGGGGGGGCGTCTAGGGCCATGGTGCTGGGAGTGGTAGCGACCCCCTGGCGGGGACTTTCGACCACCACCGCTTCGTTTGAGGGGTCCCAGTGAGTTGCTCACGGGCGTTGGGCGTTCGGGAGGTCTCCAGATAGTTGCCGCCTGTTGTCCTTCTTGGGCTTGTCCTTGGCCAGGGCTGAGGGCAACGCGGGGCCCGGGAGCGGGGGCGTCACAGATGTGGCTGGGTAGGACTACCGGAGAGCCGCTGCACCGGGTGCTGGCAATCGTGACTGACCATTGTGGGGGGACCGAGCTGGTGTCCAGGTAAGTGTGCTCAGTGCAAGATGAGAAGAGGGAGGTCCACATAGACTCGTCGACGGAGGCGATGCCTACACGGCGCCGCACCATCTGGGGGGTGAGGGTGATGGGGGGGAGGAGGAGGTGCATCAGCTGCACACTGGCCGCCATGATGTGGGTGTCCCCCACAGAATCTAGGTCATGCAGCATGAGGAGGCGGCATCTTGGGGGGGGGGCTGTTGCAGCAGCACCAGAGGCTGGAGGAAGTAGGGAGTCTTGGAGCCTTGGGGTGACAATGCAGGACATCGGCTATTGGGGGGGCGTGGCGGCGGGCGTGGTCACTTGGGTGGCCGAGGTGGCGCCCCGACGGAGGACCTAGTCGAAGGCCGCATCAGAAGCTCAGCTTGTGAGCTCCCGTTTCAGGGTCTGTGTGAGCTGAGTCACGCCCGCTTTGGTCTCTATACCTCGGTAGGTCTGCACGAGGGCTTGACGGAACGTGTCTTCGGACGCGACCACCAGCAAACTCTGCGAGGCGGACACTGCCTCATGCATCGCCAATCGTCTCACGATATCACCAAAGGGCAGGTCCCGGGCGTTCGGTTGCTCGATCAAGTGGACAATCTCCTCCAAGGACTTGGTTTTGAGGTCCGCAAATTATTGTTTTCGTATGTCTCTTCGATGACGTCCACATATGGCGTCAGGTCCGCCCAAAGCATTGGTTGCCAGTAGGCCGGGCAAGTGAGCCACAGCAACTTGGCAACTCCAACTAGTGCCGTTGTGGTCCTAACCCCGTTGATGTTACCGCACGCCTTGGAGCCCAGCTGGTGGGCGCGGGCCAGGGTGAGCAGCGGCTGGGCGTGTTCCTCGGCCTTGTTCTGGGACTAATGCGAGGGAGTCCAGCCTGGTGAGGAAGTCAGAGGAATCTGTGATGATAGCGCCCGGAGTTGCAGGAGGCACGGCTCGTCCGACATGTCCTCCGCAGATTCTTTGTGCCAGCGCTCCTTCGAGCGTACAGTCTCATCAGGAGACCTGGGGGGCACAGTTTGCCATCGCCATCCGGGCCGTGAGCGCGCGGCTCGTTGACCCACTGGGCTGACGTGAGGACACTGTTGGTTGGCACCGGCGATGGGGGGTCTGAGGGCAGCAGGTCGGGGCAGGCCAACGCCGACCCAGCCTGCTTGGCGGCCCAGCTGAGGAGCCAATAGATCACAGTGGGCAGTCGCATTGCCAGGGACTTCTACTCAGGGGGGGGGGGGGGGTAGGGGGGGGTCGCGGGGGGGGGGGGGCTCCTTGCTCGCAGCCCTGCCCCATTGTCAAGTGCCTCTGAACAGCATTTCAGGATTGACAACACCTCAAACCCCGGTTTCATCTGCCCCCATGTGCTCAAAACGCATTTCAGGCACTGGCAACACCTCAAACCCTAATGTTAGGTCCCTCCTCAAATGGAGACCTCTTCCACATGAACACCATCAATTGGGACGTGCAAAACGACACCCTCACTCTCAACTTCCGCCACATTGGCACCTTTGCCGAGGTCAATCGGTCGTCCAAGTCGCTGACGTGGACCGTAGGCCACCTGCAGGGGTTCTCCTACCGGGACGCGCACGACAGGCCAAGCCGCGGCTTCCTCAGCATGCATGAGGTCACCAAGGTGGGGCACAATCGCTTTCTGCTATTTGACAATGAAGTGGACAAATGGGGCTTTTCACAGCCCAACGACAAGTCTGCACAACGCGTGCATGTGGCCATACCTGAGATCACCTCTGGAAATGGCCCTAGTGATTCCCCCCCTGCGAGCAACAGTCAGGGCAACGGCACTACTGGCGTGAATCACACCATCGCCGGCCTGCACCCAGACTTCAACGGCACACGTTCTGTCACCGCTGATGATGGCGGTACCTCCCAAGCCAAATTTGCCCCAACCGATGATCCAGCCCCCCCAGCAATCCCCCAGAGTGGATCCTGCATCATAGACCTCACGGTCCACCCTGCACACGACCCCGGCGCTAATGCTGTGGTGCAGGAGCACTTCCGCTGGTGCTTCTCGATGATCAGTGTGGCCATGGGCTACGCTCAGCCGCTGCCGTTCGGCCATTACCTCGGCCACAACGCTATGGGCCACACCACAACAATCCTGAACACCAAAGGGAATGAAGTGTGGAGCATGTTTGCTGCGAGGGGTCTGACGAGGAATGAGCTCCAAAAACAGGTTCGTTGACGATCTCTGTGCTGGTTCTGGTTTGTGCAGGCGGTGTGGCATGGGAACCATCGTTGGGTTGTGATAAGTACCACTCTACAACAGTTTGCAACACTCCACCACAGGGGCGCCGGACCCCAACCCCCTAACGCCCCCTCCGGACCCCCCAATCCATGCTATTAAAAAATAACGAGGACAACCAATTTGGCGCCTGGAAATTGTTTCAGCCTCTTTGTGAATGGTGAAAGCATATTTTGCCCCACTTGTGTATATTCAGAATGCTCAGAATGAAACTGGAGATTCACAAAT
The DNA here is from genome assembly GCA_964036045.1 of Eutreptiella sp. 'Long Island Sound 2002'. Classification (NCBI taxonomy): domain Eukaryota; phylum Euglenozoa; class Euglenophyceae; order Eutreptiales; family Eutreptiaceae; genus Eutreptiella; species Eutreptiella sp. 'Long Island Sound 2002'. The sequence continues at coordinate 54,870,838 of OZ038382.1, read as the reverse complement.
GGCCCCAAAACGCGGAAAAATTTTCATCTCCCGCCCTTTTCACCCCACTTGTGTATTTAGAGAATGCCCACAAACCAACAGGTGACTCAACAATTTCTTCAAAACCCCAACACCAATTTTGGATCCCCCTCCCACGGAACCCCCTGCCCAACGCCGCAAGGGCGGGTGTCTAGAACTGAATTGCAGACCCTGCCCATGCACTCCACAGTCTTCTGTAGCCCTCTACAATCTTCTTCAGCCCTTTACGGCCCTCTACAGTCCTCCCCAGTTCTCCACAATCCTCCACAACCCTCTGCGTCTCCCCCCCAGGGGGTCCAGAGGCTTGATCGAAGCCTGTAAACCCCACCCAACCTCCGGTTGCAAAGATATTGCCTCAGTGACTGGCAGTCTTGGCAAAGACCGTCCCTGGGTGACGTTTCCGGGGAAGGAGGAGTGCGGGCCACATTTCCCCCCACATTTGTCAGCATGACGTCTTCTTGTGGCGCTTAGTGGGAACTTGACCAGATTACACAACAATGGGGCAGCACTGGACGGGGTGTGCACGCACAACGCAACTCTTTAAACTGGATAATGGCAAGCAGGTGCAGAATTCCACTGACCAACTCTGCACAATTGGGGGTGGGGGGCTGGCGTTGGGGTCCCAGCCCCCCCCCCCCCCCCCTCTGAGTCGGATGGGCGACACACGACAATTAAGAACGGCCATCGCACCCACCAGTGGACACCACCCACTGGGGAAGGTGCCATCCGGGAGGGGCAGACACCACTGCCAACCAAGTGCCATGACGGAGACAGATGCGGCAGGAGGTATGGACACCATCGCCTGAGGAGTGGAAGGTTTTCAGGCGAGCCCCGCCAATGGCATGTGATGTGCCGTGCATGTGACGCTTCGCTCTCCACCCACGGGGGGGGCGGCCGGGCCCGGTCCTTGTATGCGACCTCCTCCAGCCCCCCCGAGTTTTGAGAGATAGCGGTGCAGGGGCCATGGTACCAACGGCGCAACATCACCAAGCACAAGTCGCTCAACGAGATGCCACAACTGGCTTTCATGGCACAGTCCAACCCAACGGTTAAGGCCAAGCAGCCAAGATGTAAAACAATGCTACATGCATGCCTCAGGGATCTGAGTATCGCATGCGGCACGTTTCAAGCGTTGTAGAACGGAGAACTACAGCCAGCAGAGGTAAATAGAACCTGGTGTTGTGGAAGGGTGCACGGACGAACGTTTTGTGCACTCTGCCATGACGGCAACAGGGCTTTTTGTGCTGCTATGCCCCGTGGACAAGATAAGACAGGGTTTCGGCTTTGCATGTGGGCACGCAAGTATGCACGGCAGCATAGTGCTCACGCACACACACTCACACACATGCACACATTCGCACACCAACACACATATACAGCATGACTGGCATGATTGAGAGCCCACCCATTCCAGGGCATGTGGCTTGCCGTAGGGGTATGGACTGGAATTAGTATTGAGGCTTTGCTACTGATTGCCAAGGTGCTCCTCCTCCTTAACAATGGTGGAAGGGTGTGGTTTCCGACCCCGCTGTGCATGTGGAGTCTCTTCCCCAGAGAGCTCTGATGTGAGTACATGGGCGTGTAATCCGTTTTCTGAGGAGAAGGTGGCAAACATCCGGCGCGATGATAAAACACATTCTGATGCGTTTTTGGTGCATATGAGCCCTTGGGTCCGGGGGCAACGCAACACCGGCATCAGAGCTCCCTCTCCCGGAGCAATGTTCAAGATGCCCTGACAGCATCTTCAGTGGCTGCTTGACAGCCGCTGTCATGCAGTCGCCAGTTGCTGGTGAGACCGCCAAAGGCCGTTTTATCGCTCTGCCAGCCACAACCGAAGAGGCTTTGGGGCGGGGATTCTATTTTCTGTTTGTAGGGAGCGCCCTGGGCACTTGTGCGGACCCCTGCAGCCCGTCACGATCCGCCACGCAGTGCTCCACAGTCCCCGGCAACCCTCTTCAGATCTTGCACAACCCTCCGCAACCCGACCCAGCACCAGGGATGCATCAGAAGGGGGGGGTGGTACCCCCTCCCCACCCCCCCGCCCTCCAGAGCCCCAGCCTATGCCCAGCCACTGCCCCCCTGACGCCAAGTGCCTGCCTCAATGGCATTTGTAACCGACAGTAACCGCCCCCAACCGCTTTGACAAACTTCTCCAACCGCCGCTGCCTAACCGCCTCTGGCGCCGCCTCTGAGGCCCCTTCCCTTCCAATGCATCCCTGCCCAACCCTCCACAACCCCCTCTCTCCGTCCGCAACCATCGCACTGCTGCCTCAGGGCCGTAAGCCCGGCGACGGCCCCGATTCCGTGGAGCTGCAGTCCCACCGCGCGCAGGTGTTCTTCTTCCGCCCGCCGCTGACCGCGGAGTGGCGCGGCTGCGGCGTGCGCCTCGTCGTGTACGACTGCTTCTACCGCACGTGGGGCGCGGCGGGGCACGTGGTCGTGGCCGCGGCCCGGGGCAACACGACACGCCTGGACTTCGTGCTGCCCGCCTACTGGCGCCCGGCGACGGTGGAGGTGCCGCTGCCGCCGGGGGTGGCGGAGCGGCTGCCGGTCACGATGGAGGTGCACGTGCAGGGGGCGTGGGGCCCCACGGTGCTGACGGTGGCGGCCAACGCGTAGGGGGGCCGTGGGGCTGCCTCCCCCGTCGCGCGCTTTGCAGGCCCGTCGCGGTTCGCCCGGGCGTGGCCGTGCCGGGGCAGAAGGCGATGGGGGTTGGTGCTGCGCTGCCAGGGCGGTCCTTAAGGGACCAGAATTGTTTTTTTTTGCTAAGAACCGCCCTTAAGGACCGCCCCGAGGGACCACCAACCGCTAACCGCCAACTGCCACCAACCGCCAACCGCCGCCAACCGTTAACCGCGACCAACCGCCAACCGTCAACCGCTGCCAACCGCCACCAACCACCCATCACCAACTGCCAACTGCCGCTAACCGCCGCCAACCGCCAACCGGCAATCTCCACCAACCATGGTTGAACATATGAGCTACACGCGGTCGTTTTTACAAAAACCATGTTCCGGAACAGTTTTTTTTTTCCGTTAAGGACCGCCCTGTGCGCTGCTGTTGCGATGTAGACCTGACTCTCGCTGGAGGGCGCACATGTGGAACGGCGACCACTGCGGGGACACCCCCCGGTGAGCGCCCTTCCTCGGACCTACGACGCCCGTGGCTCCCCTCTGCTTTCCGGGGGTTGCTTTGTAGACCACAGACGATACGGCCGTGGGTGAGGAAGGGCAACCTCGTTTGTGAGATGGTCTCCTGGGCTCTGCGTCCCGCTGTTGCTACCCCTCGTCCGGGTTCAGACAACCGGCGACGATAACCTCTCCGCTGGCTCGTTGCTGTGTGGAACAGTCGTTCGGCTACTTTCAGGCCCAACAACCGGAAGAAAATTCTGCCGAATGGTCAACAGGCGCCCAGTCGCGAAGATGCGCATGTTATCATAGGTTTGGCAACTTTCTCACCTTCATGCCAAATTTTGTGTTGAAATTTTTTCTGATGTTGAAACATAGCCTTGTGCCCCCCCCCCCCCCGAACACCAAGGACGCATTGCGTTGGAATGGGGGGGGGTACACCCGCCTCCCTCTCCAGGGTGCCCAGCCTATGCCCAGCCACTGACTCCCTAACGCCAGGTGCCAGTTTCAAGAGCATTTGTGACCGAAAGAACCCGCCCCCAACAGCTTTGGCAACGTCCTCCAACCGCCTGCCTAGCCGCTTAAGGGGCCGCCTCCGAGAAGCCTTCCCTTCTGATGCATCCCTGAACCCCCCGCCGGCAACACAGCGTCAGCCCGTGGCAGTCCGAAGAGGACGCCCACCACTCCTTGGGGTGACCTCCCCACCCCCTGTTCCTGGTTTGCACCAGTCACTGACCTCCCCACCCCTATTCCTGGTTTGCACTAGTCAATGACCTCCCCACCCCCTATTCCTGGTTTGCACTAGTCACTGACCTCCCCACCCCCTATTCCTGGTTTGCACTAGCCAATGACCTCCCCACCCCCTATTCCTGGTTTGCACTAGTCAATGACCTCCCCACCCCCTATTCCTGGTTTGCACTAGTCACTGACCTCCCCACCCCCTATTCCTCGTTTGCACTAGTCAATGACCTCCCCACACCCTATTCCTGGTTTGCACAAGTCAATGACCTCCCCACCCCCTATTCCTGGTTTGCAGTAGTCACTGACCTCCCTACCCCCTATTCCTGGTTTGCAGTAGCCAATGACTTCGCCACCCACTATTCCTGGTTTGCACTAGTCAATGACCACCCGACCCCCTGTACCTGGTTTGCACAAGTCAATGACCTCCCCACCCCCTATTCCTGGTTTGCAGTAGCCAATGACCTCCCCACCCCCTATTCCTGGTTTGCACAAGTCACTGACCTCCCCACACCCTATTCCTGGTTTGCAGTAGCCAATGACCTCCCCAGCCCCTATTCCTGGTTTGCACTAGTCAATGACCTCCCCACCCCCTATTCCTGGTTTGCAGTAGCCAATGCCTTCCCCAGCCCCTATTCCTGGTTTGCACTAGTCAATGACCTCCCCACCCCCTATTCCTGTTTTGCAGTAGCCAATGACTTCCCCACCCCCTATTCCTGGTTTGCACAAGTCACTGACCTCCCCACCCCCTATTCCTGGTTTGCACAAGTCAATGACCTCCCCACCCCATATTCCTGGTTTGCAGTAGCCAATGACTTCCGCACCCCCTATTCCTGGTTTGCACAAGTCACTGACCTCCCCAGCCCCTATTCCTGGTTTGCACAAGTCAATGACCTCCCCACCCCCTATTCCTGGTTTGCACAAGTCACTGACCTCCCTACCCCCTATTCCTGGTTTGCAGTAGCCAATGACCTCCCCACCCCCTATTCCTGGTTTGCACTAGTCACTGACCTCTCCACCTCCTGTTCCTGGTTTGCAGTAGTCAATGACTTCCCCAGCCCCCATCCCTGGTTTGCAGCAGCCAGGTGCTCAAGTACCCATATTATCACCAAATGACCACCCAAACCCTTGATGCAACCCGTGATCTAACAATTGATCAATGGTCCTGTCCTTGGAGCCCGTTTCCCTCCCCCACAGTTTCCGGGGGGGTCGATCAATCCCCCCCCACCGCCACCCCCGGAAGTGAAAACCCGACTTCCCCAGCACCCCACTTGGTATGGCGAAAGGGGCTCCGCAACATGATTCATGATTTGTGAGCAGTCAGGACCCAGGCGCCGTCACCTGCTCAAGCCCCCATTGGCACTTGATATGCTAGTGGTGATCTGCCCTGTACAGCCGGACCTCCACCTGTGGGGGAGGTTGGACAAACAGGTGGGTTCCTTATGACGATCGCTTTCACATGACGCCGCTTTGTTTAGTTTTACGACCTTCTGCAGGTTGACCACAGCCCCTCTCCATTGCCAGACAGATTCCTGACCTGTGACTTGGGATATGGGTACTTTTGTACATCCTCCTGACGGACTGATGCTTGTGGACGTTGAACTTGTGTTAAAAAAACAATCACCTCCATTTCATCTGAGGTGAAGAAGTTGGGTATAATGCTTAATATCATTTGACATGCTGTCACGTTGCGTTGGACCAAAGGCCCGCGGTACATCTTCCGCCACTTTTTCCGTTTATATGTGGACATAACAGCCAAATACCTCTTGCAGTTGTTCTTGGTAATACCTTTTGGAATCATCATTCTGCAATAGGTCAAGTATGGGCTGCACACCCCCCACTGTGCACGCATCTTATCCATAGACCTCCAACTGGGCATCCAATTGCAGAACCCTACTCGCGATGACCCAAAGGCCGGCACCCTTTGGGAGCAATATCCACTTTCAAACCCACTGTGTAGGTCTCTTATGACGTGGTGCAGGATACTGTCCACCCCCTGATGGTCAACCTTTTTTCCACAAGGGTTTGCAGAAAAACAGAGCCCATTGTTGGTGTACAACCCACACTTGAGCCATTTCCAAACGCCCACGTCCAAGTCGCGTTCTTTGCAACAATTCAGGCCCCAAGCTGTCTCGGTTACATGGAACTAATTCTCTTGGCAGGAGTAACATCGGTGGTCAATTGGTATGCTGCCAATGTTGTTCTTGGTGTTGTCGCTCCACCGCTCACCCCGGGGGTATGGCTGGTACATGGGGGGCGCCTTAAGCGCAGTGCGCGTGCAGTGCGCGCGCAGTTCAACTATTTGGGCGTCTAGCCGTAGTAGAAACCCATAGTTTGTGGTACTTTGGGCATCATAGTTGTTTGGTAGTAGGTTTTGATGCATTGGGGATATGGCATTTTTGGATGCTCACCCTGTTTCACCCATTTCTACCTTCTTGCACACATTTTTCACCAATTTCCACTACACCTACTCTTTTTCTCGGTTGATTGATATGGTGATACACTTTCAGGGTGCCTGCTACAGGACATCATACTTCCCTCCTCATTTCTCAGGCCCACTTTCTCCATGGATCTCAGTATTGGGGATAGGGTGTTCTATACCCGCTCCAATGGCCTGTGACCTCCTGCCACGGTGGTCGGGATGGCTGAAGACGGACTCCTCCACTTGGAATACTACCAAGATGGGTTGAGAGTGGTGAATCGGCAATGCAAGCTGGAGTCCATCTCCTTTGCCATCCCAAGTTCAGATTCGCCACCTCACTGCCCTCCATCTCCACCGCCCAACACACAGTCAAGTCCCCACCCAAAGGCCCCTGGTCCTTCACCACTGCTACAACAACCGAGAAGGTCCCCCTCAAGGTCCCCTCCAGTCCAGTTTGGGTCGCCTAATTCTAAGGTTGTTTCCAAGGGGCGTGCCTGGGGGGAGTATAGTCTGAAAGTAGCACGCAGTGCAAGGATTCCCCCATGGAGCCTCCGATGAATGCTTGTCACTGCCAAAATCGACCAGAAAAAGAGTGCCAAAGCGCCCAGTTGGCCTGAAGTGGTGCCGCATGAGTGGATGCGCTAAGGGGTGGTTTGCCACACCCAAAAGGAAAGGTCCACCTGCCAGGTAGCTGAAAAGGAGGGAGAGTTCTGGGCACAAGGCGTGCTCCTTTCGTTAGCCGGGACCAGATGTGGTGGTACTGCAGGGGCAGAGGGGAATGCCTAAGTTGTGGCAGCCGGGGCTTGAACTCCAAGGGGGGCGGGGCAACCAAAGCCCTCAGGATACAACTGAAATGCCAAATCAAGGAGTGCCTACTGCCCCCTCTCCAACGTCGAGGAGATTCAGATGTTGGCAGCTTGTCCTCAAGCACCTGCTACAGCAGTGATTCTGATACCTCATTTTTGGCCAGCACCGTTGTTAAGCTGATCAGTAGAATTGCAGGAATTGCAAGAATTGCCGTCTGGTGCACAGGCGGTGCTTTACAGGACGCAGCCGGTTTTATTGTACACACAGCCCATTGCACACTGTGTGGGTCTGTATTGCCCAGTGTGCGCGTGACACATTACATTGGATTGCCTGTCTCATTGTCCCCTTAAGCCAATGTTTCCGGACCATACCCAGGGCAATTACCAAAGGCACATAGGAAATGGCAAGCGCCATTCACCGTCTATGCTTGTTATTGTGCCACAATCCGGGAATTTGTACCAAATTTCGACATTCCATAATTTCGGACGTTCCTAATTTCCCCGCCCCCGGTACCGGGGAACTACGGAGTCCCAGGCGAGCAGTAAATCAAGGATACAGACCCAGTGCTGGACTGATTTCTGGGGACAAAGAGGGACAGGGACATAGGCAGTGCCACAGCAGTCCGGTCCCCCTCCCTCCCTCTCTCCGGTGCCTCCTCCCCTGGTCCCAGCCGACAGCCCACCCACTCCTGATGCTGCGGCCGCCCCCCCTTTTCTGGACAGGCGGCATGGCATCGGATGGGGACCAGATGTGCCGGAGTGTCCGCCCTGTCCGCATGTTGCGGGCAGCGCGGCTCCGTCGTGCCTCGCAAGCCGGGCATCCCACCGACATGGCCGGGGCTCGCCGCCGGCCTCTCCCCTTCGCCCAAGCCCGCCCCCGGCCCGGCATTCCAACGTGGCCTGGCGTATCTCCGATGCCTGCAGACTCCCCTGTTCTAGAGCAGCGGCGTCAACACCACGCGAATCTTGTTGGGCCCCAAACGTTCCGGGGGCTTGGGCTCCATGTTCCAGCTCGCCGCGCGGTGGCTCTACCCCCCCTCCCCCTTGTGCAAGCTACGCCCGTGTCCAGGCTACAAACTACATCACTACTCTACTCTACTCTACGCAGGAGGCGGAGACCGCAGCGAGCCACGCCGCGGCCCCGACCGCGGCCCCCGGCACGCCGCCGACACGGGGGGCAGCCCCGGCGCAGGAACCGGGCGCATCGCCGAGGGCTGCCGCAGCCGCAGAGGAGAGCAAGAAGGGCGCGCGAGGGGTTGCGACCGCGCGGGCCACGGGCGCCTCGTCGGCGGCCGCCACGGCAGCGAAGGAGAGCGGGGAGGGCGCGCGGGGGGCTGCGGCCGCGACCCCGGCGGGCCGCGACACCACCTCGGCCGGCCGCGCCGCGACCTCCAGCGCGCCGCGAACGCGGGGGACGGACCCCGCACGGGCCGCGGGCGCCCCGCCGGCGGCCGCCGCGGCAGCAGAGGAGAACGAGGAGGGCGTGCGAGGGGTTGCGACCGCGGCCACGGGCGCCTCGTCGGCGGCCGCCACGACGGCGAAGGAGAGCAGGGAGGGTGCGCGAGGGGCTGCGGCCGCGACCCCGGGAGGCCGCGACACCGCCTCGGCCGGCCACGCCGCGGCCCCCAGCACGCCGCGCAAGCGGGGGAAGAACCCCGCACGGGCCGCGGACGCCTCGCCGGCGGCCGCCGCAGCAGCAGCAGTGGGCAGGGAGAGCGCGAAGTACCGCGCCCACGCCAACCCCACCCACACCCACACCAGCCCCCCCAAGCCGTTCCCCCCCAAGCCCTTCCCCCCGGGGCGGGAGCGGCTCGTCCGCCCCCCGACGCGCGAGCGCTCGCCGCCGGGCGTCACGCTGCCGCAGCTGCAAAGGCAGCGGGACGCCCGGTGAGTGGTCCAGGAAGGGCGCAGCAGCGGGGGGGAGCAGAGCGGACGGCGCGACTCGGGGCAGGGGGTAGGGAAGGGGCCAGGGCACGGGAAGGGCGCGCAGGGGCGCGGGCAGGGAGCCCAGGTGCAGGGGGCAGGGCGAGGGGAGGTGGGAGAGCGAGCGGGCCAGGGCGTGGGGGACGGGAGGCGGGACCCGCGACACGGGCAGGGGGCTGGAAAGGGGCCCAAGGGCAAGGGCAAGGGCGCCGCGGGCCCCAAGGGACAGGCGGGACGGGGCATGGGAGCCCAGGGGGGAGGACGGGGCGAAGGGAGGGGGGCAGAGGGCGGGGCGCCCCCGCAGCCGGACGTGCAGCCGGTGAGGTGCATCCCCCCCGGCATCCAACAGATGCCGGCACACCACACCCACCACCACCTCTACAACATCGACCCTGACGCCGGCGAGCTCATCCCCCCCCAACCCCCACGACACCAGCACCATCAAGCCCCCCCCGCGCCGAGGGCGGAGCCGGCGCGGATGGCCTCGGCGGAGGAGGGACATCGGCGCCGCAGGCGCAGGGGCAGCGAGGGGGGCCGGCACGGGGGGCGGAGGAGGGCCGGCCATGGGACCGGGACTGGGGCGCGGTCCCGGACCCTCTGAGAGGAGACCCTCCCCCTGGTGGGGGAGGTGTACGGGTGGTTCTGCTGGGCCAACAAGGGGACCTCCAGGAGGTCGAGGAACCGGCCCTTCAATGCCGTGCTCCTCCGGAGGGACGGAGGAGCCCGAGAGGTACCCCCGGGGGGGTGGGCAGCCCCAGAGGACCATGAGAGGGTCCTCAGGTCAGTGATCCGGGCGGCGTGGCCCGACAGGGAGGCGACGTGGCCGGCCTTCCTGGAAGGGGGAGCGGTGCTCCGCATCACGGATGAGGACGCCAACAACTGGCTCCCCCGGGCTTTGCGCAGCGCCCTCGCCCACTGGCGCTACCGCCGGCACAACCCGCCGCCGCCGCAGCCCCAGCCCCCACACAAGCGGCGGCGCAGGTGAAGGCCCAGACGGCGGGTACGGGAGAGTTGAGGGGGGGGGCTGGGCCCCCCGGCCCACGCCCCCCCCACGGTACGGCACGACGCAAGAGGGCGCGCCACCTCCCGCGGGAGGGAGTGCGGAGACAACGAGCGCGGGGGGGAACTTGCTGCCCCGCAGCCCGCTAACCACTGACCGCTAACCCTCACGGCCACCCCCGGCCGGCCGGCGCCGCGCGACAACGGCCGGGGGATGAGGGGCCCCAGCGAGGGCCTGCGCGAGAGTCCGGCTCTCGGTAGAGGGGGGCGGGGGAAGGGCGGGACCCCCCAGCCGATGGCTGGCCCCCGGGGCCAGGACTGCCATGCCGCCCCCCCCCCCCCGGCCGACAAGCGCCCCCCCCCCCCCCCTCCCACACAGGCCCGAGAGCGGGCGGGGGGGCGGCCCCCCCATCCCCCCCCCCGCACCCACCTCAGCTCGGGAGCCACAGGCGCGGCCCTCCGCCCCCCCAGGGCCGGGGGGGCGCCCCCCCCCTCAGGAGGAACGGCGACGCGGTAAGGGCAACGGCGGCTGGACCTGCTCCCGCGAACCCACACTGGCGTGCAGGAGCAACGCGCACAACGGAACAGGAAGGAGGCCGCGCCCCACATGACCCTTCCGTAACCACAGCCCACTCCGAGGTGACAGAGGGGGGGTTCAGGTCAGCTGGGGCCCCCGGGGGAGCGGTCCACGGGCCGCCCCTCACCCCCCCCCACCCCGGGGCGGCACTTCAGCCCCGACCGCACGCGCGCGCCGGAAGGGAGCGCGCCGGCGACACGGAGGGGGCCGGAAAGGAGTACCGCAGGCCGCCGCCCGGAGCGAGAACAGGGAGGCCGCGGCGCGACACCCCCCCCCCCCGCCCCCCCAACAGCCCGCCAGCCGCGGGGGCCCCGGCCCCCACCCCCCGAGGCAGGGGGGATGGGCCCCCCCCGCCCGAGAGGGGAGCCGGAGTGTGACCCGCCCCCCCGCCCCAGCCGCCGGCTCACATGGGGGCCGCGAAGAACAAGCGGGCCCACGCCTGCGCACCGGGACGCCGCACAGATCGTACCCGGAGAAGCCGGGTGGGCACGAACCGGAGTGGTATGGGGGGCCACGCCCCCCATGGACAGCACACAAGCGGCGGCGCAGGTGATGGCCCAGACGGCGGATGCGCGAGAGTGGGGGGAGGAGCCGGGCCCCCCGACCCACGCCCCCCCCATGGTACGGCACGACGCATGAGAGCGTGCCACCTCCCGCGGGAGGGAGTACGGAGACAACGAGCGCGGGGGGGAACCTGCTGCCCCGCAGCCCGCTAACCACTGACCGCTAACCCTCACGGCCGCCCCCGGCCTGCCAGCGCCGCGCGACAACGGCCGGGGGGATGAGGGGCCCCAGCGAGGGCCTGCACGAGGATCCGACCCTAGGTAGAGGGGGGCGGGGGAAGGGCGCGACCCCCCAGCCGATGGCTGGCCCCCGGGGCCAGGACTGCCCTGCCGCCCCCCCCCCCCCGGCCGTCAGGAGGCATCGCCAGAGGACCAGACGGCCCCCCACACCCCCCCCCCCCCCCCGCACCCCCCCCAGCTGGGGAGCCACGGGCGCGGCCCTCCGCCCCCCCGGAGCCGGGGGGGCGACGCGGTGGGGGGAGCGGCCGCTGGACCTGCTCCCGCGAGCCCACACTGGCGTGCCGGGGCAACGCGCACAACGGAACAGTATGGAGGCCGCGCCCCACATGACCCTCCCGTGACCACAGCCCACTCAGGGAGGGCAGAGGGGGGTTTCAGGTCTGCAAGGGCCCCCGGGGGAGCGGTCCGCGGACCGCCCCTCACCCCCCTCACCCTCGGGCAGCACTTCGGCCCCGACCGCATGCACACGCCGGAAGGGAGCGCGCCGGCGACACGAAGGGGGCCAGGGTTGAGTACCGCAGGCCGCCGCCCAGAAGGGGAGCAGGGAGGCCGCGGCGCGACACCCCCCCCCCCCGCCCCCCCACCGGCCCGCGGGCCGCTGGGGCCCCGGCCCCCACCCCCCGAGGCAGGGGGGATGGTCCCCCCCCGCCCGAGAGAGGAGCCGGAGCACGACCCGCCCCCCCGCCCCAGCCGCCAGCCCCCATGGGGGCCGCGACGAACAAGCGAGCCCGCGCCTACGCGCCAGGACGCCGCACAGATCGTACCCAGAGAAGCCTGGTGAGCACGAACCGGAGTGGTATGGGGGGCCACGCCCCCCATGGACAGCGCAACGCCAGTGACACCCGCTTTGTTGCCTGCCCAGGGAAGGCAGAGGGACGGAATGAGGCAGAGCGACCCCCCGCCCTACAGCCCCCCCCCCGGCCGCACAACTGGGGGGTACGGCGCACGCCCCCCCCCCCCCCCCCCCCCAGCCCGCCCCCCAGCACATGAACGCCACGGACCCGCCCCGCGGCGCGCAGCCCCCACAGGGCGTGCCGGCCGAGGGAACAGAGCAGGGCCCCCACACCCGCACGCCCGCGCCCACAACACGTGGATCGCGGGCCCCGGCAGCCCACCCAGTGGGCGGGCAGTCGGGGGAGGGGGAGCGCATGACCCCAGACGCCCCTCGCAACGGTAGAAGGCACCCCCCCGGGGACGCCCTGCCGCCACCCCCACAACCCCAAGCCAAGTAGGGGGGAACCGGGACCGGACCGCCCCCCCCCAAGCACGCCAGACGGAGCAAGGGACCGGAACAGGACACGCGGAGGGGCACGGACCACGTGGAACGGCCCTACCAGCGCCCAGTGCCGGGACCACGCGAGGTGCGCACGCCACACCACCCAGGGGGGGGGGGAGCGGACACCGCGATAGCGCGAGCGCACACACACGAAAGGGACACGCGGGGACTACCAGAAGGGCAACCGGACCGAGCGCGCGGAACGCACAGACCACGTGGAATGGCGTACCAGCGAGCGAGGGTAAGGGAAACCCGGACGGGACGGCCCGCCACACGCAGCGCCGAACACGCGGGGCGGGGAGGGGGAAAAGAGAGAGACACAACACCAGGTACCGGCCCGAACCCCCCGAACCGGCCGCGAGCGCCGCGCACACACAGACGGGGCACTGCACCCGCCAAGGCAATAGTGGCGCACAGCGCCACGCCCCAACCCCTAGGCTAGGCAGCCTCCGCGCCAGCCCAAGGGGGTCCCACTGGCGACAAGCCAGTAGCACGGGCCCGGCGGCGCCGGCGCCCCGGGCGACCACGCATTAGGGGGGCGACGCAGTGGGTAAGCGCCCGCAGCCACGGCTGCGAATTGATGCACTGACCGGGGAGTGGCGAAACGGGGAAGCCGGGGAAGGACGGGGCTCCGAGCTCTGTGAACCCGGGGGACTCCGCCACCAGGCAGGAGGTGCGTCTTGGAGGGCCCCCCACTAGGACCCGGTGGGGAGGATATCACCTGGCCCGACCAGGTGGCCCCCCGGGGCCGAAAGGCGTCTAGTACCCGCAAAATCAAACCTCAAACCTCAAACCTCTACTCTAGACTAGACTATATATATATATATATATATATATATATATATATATATATATATATAGACTAGATGTGGAGTAGAGATGTGCACTCTTTGTTTTGGGTCCCATAGGTGCTGAGGTGGCATGGCTTGTGGCGCTGAGGTCACTGCCATGTCACATGGGATCTTCCTACTTAGCTAGGCTGACTGGGAATTGAACCCAGGAGTTCTCAAAAAGAGGTGCCCCAGCCCCCTAGGGTGCAGACCACTAGGATAGCTAAGCATTCATGAGAAAATATAGAAAAATGTATAGGCTCTGGATCAATGTCAGCGCCTCCGTCAGTCCATGAAATGGTGATTATGTCCAATCAGTTGGGGGGTCAGGGGTCCACACAACATCCAAAGTTCCATGCTTGGTTTTATAGGTCAAAATGCTTTGTCACCCCTTTTTGGATAGGCCAATACTAAGATAAAAATGTAGTATGCCTCTAGGCATCTCTAAAACAACTAAAGCTTACCCTTTGGCATGGAAATACACTTTTTCTTACTGGCACCCATTGCGACATTAGAGCCTCATTTGGCATGGAATACTCTTTGTTCAGGACCCGTAGTAAATGCACATTCTACATGATTGAGTGCGCGAGGCCTCGCGCACTCAACATGCCAAAAAAAAAGTTTTTTGATACCTTTGCCTACTTGCAATCTGCCGATAGCCACAAAAAGGCTTTTTGAGATTCCTCCGCTTTCGAATCCTCGGTTTTCAAGTGGAAACACGGAGAAATTGCGCGTCATTTTTTTGCACACAAATGCCGTTCTTGGGGTGCAAAACAGGGTGCAGTTTGCGTGGGCTATGAAAAAGGAAAACCTCGGCGCACATGTACGTACGTAGGTATCATTGGAGCTGGAGATGCCTCCTCTAACACTGCAGAAAGAAGGTCTTATCAAGGGAACGTCCCGTTCTTCCTGTTGCCGTATGTCAGGTGCCCCTTAAGCTGCTCCCGCAGGTGAGTTGAGAACGAAGTTTCACGGCCACCCGGTCCAAGTATCCTAGGTGGGAGGTATCCCCACATGTGTCCATTGGTAGGACCCCCTCCTTTGGGCAGCAGCTTTGGGGAGCTGCCCAGCCATGTGGAGTATCTCCCTCCACAAAAGGTATTGCTCCCGCCGTCTACAGTACAACCGCATCATCCGTGTGGCTTGAGTTGCGAGGTCCCGCTGCTGGGCAGGCGACCCCCTCCTGGTTGCGTACCGGCTCAACTCTTACTGGTTGCTTCTATGGCTCCGGGTGACATTTGCCATGGTCCCCGGTGCTGCCTGGCCAGGCTCCGACCATTAGCCTTGGCGCACCTCCTCTGCCGCTGGCGCAGCGGGTTGGCTAGGTCGCCCGGTAAGAAAAAGTGCTTTTCCAATGCTTTAGGGTATACTTTAGTTGTATTAGAGGTGCTCTAAGCACTCTTGCATTTTTATCTTAGTATTGGCCCAACCAAAATGGGTGATAACACATTTTGACCTATGGAACCAAACACTAAATCAGGATGTTGTGTGGACCCCTTAATCCCCAAGCTATAGGCACTAAAACATCTTTTCCTGGGTGACTGAGGCACTGACATACTTAGGGCAGAGCCTATGAATTTATCTATGTTTTCTCATGAATTCTTAGCTATCCTGATGGTATGCACCCTAGGGGGCTGGGGCACCTCTTTTTGAGAGGTCCTGGGTTCAATACCCAGTCAGCCTAGCTAAGTAGGATTATCCCACGTGACATGGCAGTGACCTCAGCGCCACAAGCCATGCCACCTCAGCACCTATGGGACTCAACAACAAAGAGTGCACATCTCAAGATGGCACTGTGGATGAGAGTGAGCCCTTGGGGCAGTTTTCTAATCAGTTTTTCTCAAACATGTAAAATATTTCATCCTGAGTTGCAATGTATGCTAATTGCTGTGGTCTATTGTTGATAGTTGTCTTTATCTAACTCTTTGTGACTGCAGCCCTTCATGCTTTGATCCTGTTTATCTTCTACTTGCTTATCTCTGGCTTGGGTTATCCTGGATTGGTTGTATTTCAACAATAAAATATTTTCCTCATCAAAAACAAGCAGCAGGAACCCTACACCAGCAGCAAGGAGCAGGAGAGGCACAACAAAAACACAGTGTTGAAATCACTATAAAACCTTCTGGTAGCAAGAGGCAGACAGTCTCTTCGTACCGGCAGCAACCCCGTGCCCTACATCCAGTGCGCCGAGATCTGTCATATATAAGCAAGAAGGGTGAATATGCATACAAAGAAGGAGGACACCCACGTGAGGACGGCGCCTGAGGCACCAGCAATGCCAGCACCTGGTCAACCTGGACCCGGACCTAGCGCTGTACCTTCGGTGCCCTTACATGGGCCAGTGGACGTGGTTGATGACTCGCTGGAGAGACTTCAGTCGGCCTTCCGGGCCCTCTTAGTCGAGGAGGTGGACACCAACCCTGTGAAGAGAGGGAGGGAGAGAGAGAAGGATGCAGGAGAAAGCATGGCAGACGAAGGAGTAGACCATGGGCACGACCCGACGAGTGAGTCGGCCTTCGAGGGCGCACTAAGCGCCTGTGGCCTCCACGCATCACCCTCTCCTACTACCACCACACTCCCAACTCCAGACCCAGCCGCTACAACATCCACACCCATAACCACCCCGCCTATGGCTGAGGGCACAGGCTTTACTGGTATGCCTACCTACCCTGCCTATGGTGTGAACCCACCTACCACTGCATTTCCAGAGGCAACTACTACCAGTGAGCCTGTGGCCTCCAGTTCTGCGCCGCGATGGTATGCGGCTGACTATCACCATCCTCTACCCGCTACGGGAGCCTATGTGAATGTTCCTGGGTATGCAACCCTGAGTGGGCTGAGGAGAGGACCTGAGTCATGCGGGAGCAGGAGTAGAGGATGGGAGAGATCCTCCAACAGGTCCCTGACGCGGTCGGAGATAAAAGAAGCTCTCCGAGGAGCCACCTCTGAACTTGTGGGCGATCTCACTCAAGAGATTCGGGCTAAACTAGAGCCCCTGATTCAGCCCCAAGCTTCACCTACCATGGTGGGAATTTCACCCCATCGAGTACAGGCTAACCACCTGGTGGCAGGGTTGACAAACACCCTGGGGAGCCTGAGGAGCCGACCGATGCCGACCCCTGTTGCGATACCGAGAAGCCCTTTCGTACCGAGAACGGCCCAGCCACCCTACAGCCATGTGGGGAATTCCACGAGAGCCGAGCTGGACCGGCTGGGGCTGACAGCCCTGAGGGCAATGGTTGACGTGGAGCCCTATGGCTCTAGTGACCTAGGCGGCGACGCCTCTGATGATGAGCCGCCGTCCATGACTTCTGCTTCGCCCTCGGAGAACAACGACCCTGAGGACCCCGAGAACCCAAGTGGGCGCAAGAAAAAGAAGAAGAGGAAGACCCGGCGCCCTGAGGGACGCAGGTCTCAGGAGGCTAAGGCTATTGCCACCTCCAAGATCCTGCTGAACTTGCAGGAGTTCACAGGCAAGGATCTCAGCGAGTTCGCTGAGAATTTTGGCCGGTTCCTCCGAATGACCGGCCAAACCCATGCTAGTGGGCGAGTCAAGTTTGATCTGCTCCTGCAGTGCTGCAAGACCAAGTACCTGGAGAAGCAGGTCAGGCAGATCGTGACTAAGTCCGCCACCTTTGCCGACGTGTTGGTTGCCTTGGAGAGGCAGTACCCAACCTATGAAACCGACCTCTCCATCAGGGCCGAGATCCAGAACTTGGCCGTGCTGCCCAACAACCCCAAACCTGGTAGGGAGAAAAGTTTATAGTGTTTTCAGCACTGTGTTTTTGCTTCTCCTGCTGCTTGCTGTAGGTGTAGGGTTTCCTGCTGCTTGTTTTGGAAGATGAAAACCTTTTGTTTGCAGAAATAGAGTCCATCCAGGATAACCCAAGCCAGAAGTGTGCAAAGAGGAGAAGATCAGGATCAAAGCATGAAGGGTTGCAGTGTAAACAGTGAAAGATGATTGGATATTCACAGAAACTGCAACTCAGGTCACAAATGAATGCATATTCACAAAGATAGCTGAAATGTTTTGGGAAAAGATTTAGAAAACTGCCCCATGGTCACTCTCTCTCCATAGTGCCATCTCAGGAGATGTGCACTCTTTGTTTTGGGTCCCATATGTGCTGAGGTGGCAGGGCATGTGGCGATGAGGTCACTGCCATGTCACATGGGATCTTCCTACTTAGCTAGGCTGACCAGGAATTGAACCCAGGACCTCTCAAAAAGAGGTGCCTAGCCCCCTAGGGTGCATACCACTAGGGCAGATAAGTATTCATGGAAAAACATAGATAAATTCATAGGCTCTACCTTAGGTATGTCAGTGCTCAGTCAACTCAGGAAAAGATGTTTTACTTCACATTGAAAGGGGATTAAGGGGTCCACTCCATATCCTGATTGGGTGTTTGGTTCCATAGGTCAAAATGTGTTATCACCAGTTTTGGTGGGACCAATACTAAGATAAAAATGCATGGATGCTAAGTGCATCTCTAATACAACTAGAGTATGCCTCAAAGCAATGGAAAAGCACTCTTTCTTACTCCCCCCTTCTGCTGTGGTGGCCACCACTGTCGCATTTTAGGAAAAAGGGAATTTTTCTTGGCCTTTCCTTGGTTTCCACATCTACTTTAAAATACCTACAGTTTCCCTCACACTGAAAAATGGGCGCTCACCATGGCTGGCGCTCTTTTGCTGCTTTGTATGTAACATATCCTACAGAAGACTCAGCGCTCATGGCGCTGCCGGGGCTCCTGTGGCTTGGTTGGGTTAGTTTGGGAGCATGCCAAACATGTGCATATGCATCCCTCCCTCCAAGACGCAGCGTCGACACAACCCAAACGCAAGACACAATATACACACTCGCATGGGTTCTCGTAAACCTGCTGGCGACCTGTGACCTGTCTTAGGGCGAAGGGAGTCGTGAAAGAAATTAATTTGCCCCTTGGTGGGGTCTTGGTTCTGCTCAGTCTCTCCAGGCACCCGCGTTTCGGCCCGAACACGGCCTACTCAGCGAGGCTGCGCGTGGGTATCTGCAGAGGCAGGAATGGGAGAATTATGGACGAATCCACGCAAAAACGAAGCGACGACACCAAAATCCGTCAAATGACGGCCTAGAATTTTTCTGAAACAACACACCTGAGCAGAATCCAATTGTGCATCAGAAGCACATTTTTATAGAAATTATAGTCATCTCTGGATTTTTTAAATCCAGAAATTCATACGCATAAAATGGCGGCGCGCAGGAGCGGCTCTTAGCGAAGCGCCGGAAAATGGAGAAATAATGGAATCATAAACGTATGTCTCACGTAGTCTTGAAAATGACGAGACACACATTAATAAATAAACATACAGATTCCACCCACACTATTAGAAGAATCACAAATTCAAGAATTCGAAAATCAATCGAAAAGACTTCAACGAATCAGGTATAAACTACAGGTATGCTCGTCTCGCATGCCGCATACACATTGCTCGTCTCGTGTCTCCGTGAACGAGCCTTGTAGCAGCGCTAACAACGATAGGACGCGATAGAGGGATTGATTAGAAAGATTGCAGATGATTAGCGGTCAGATCAGGGTGATTAGACATACACACAAGTGCATAGCAACGTTCTTCGCGTGCGCCCCTCACTTGCTCTCGCTCTCCAGCGGTAGGTAAGGTGAGTAAGCCCAGGCGGGGCCACCCCCTGGTGGAGTTCGTGATTGACGTTCAGATGGGCAGGTTTGCCCACAATCCACGTGCATACTCGTGCATGCACACACGCATTAAAGGGTAGGCCACGCGAAGTGCGCACGGTAAACCTTGTTTAGGTTACCCAGGGGCTCCCCGGTACGTTCTTTAAGAGAACCTGAGGAGTCCCTTAAAGCTTGCTTGCTTGACAAGGGTAGCTGGTCCTCCAGCGTGTTTGCGGACAGTGTATTATAGGTCACACTGAGAAGGGTATAATACCTGGAGTGTGGCTTGGTTCCTCCGCCGCAAACGCCCTTTCATTTGCCTTTGTTTCACAGGTGGGCAGGTAGGGTGATTGGTGCGGCAGCTTTTTTTATGCCCTGCTAAACAAGGGCGCAGATCACACCAACAAGTAACTCCGCTCCGCCTGTGGCAGAGCAGGGAGTCCGACTTCATCGCCATCTGCGCCTTGCACGCGAGAGCAATCCTTCCCTCCAAGCCCTAGCAGGGGAAACGCGTTGTGGCGTCCCCTGTTAGGCCACAGTTGCTTAGCAGCGCTGTGTTCTCTTGTCATTTCACAGGAGGGTCGCTAGGACCCACGAGACCTTTGCCTTCGCAACGCCCAGTAGAGTGTGCGTGTAGGAGTGGTAGTCCTGAGTGGGGGCTTGAGCCAGCTGCCCCAGTGCTCGCCCACCAGGATGGTGCCACTGTAGGGTGTGTAGGACCTGTAGTACGTGTGTCACTGTCCCACCCGTTTCCTGCAATTTTAGCAGGGTTGGTGGGCTGTGGCAGTGGTTAGGTCAGTGTTTTGGCCACATAGCAAAACGGCGTTTTCAAGCCTTCATACCTTTTGGCCACCCCTCCCTGTAGTAGACAGATAGGTAGGGAAAACAATACCTGGATTAGTACGCTGGGTATTCCCCAAAGGTTTTGCGCCAGCACAGAAATTGGGCGCTTAGGGGAGGGGAGACCCGGGGCGTACCCCGTGGCATCAATAAGCCAACCCTCCAGGTTTAGCAAGGGCGCAGACTTGGGTATAATTAGGACACCACTTCTGCGGCTTGCTCTCAGGACCTTAGGACTAGCACACTCACACATACGCTTTGGCAGGTAAGGGTAAGGTTCAGTCCCTAGCTTTAGTCTTGGAGGCAAGCGTCTCAGCGAGCCTCAGCAACTCACCAAGGTTGTTCTGGGACAAGTAGTCAACCAGAACTGAGTTTAGGCGTCCCTCCGGTAGAACAAATGCGGAGAAGGGCTCCCAGGTGGCCTCTTCGACTCCAAACCCTTCCCAGAGGGTGAGGAAGCGCCAACCCTGGCGAAAGCGGTGGCGTAGGACAGACTTCACCAGGTAGAAGCCCTCCTTAGCCATCTCCTCGGCGTTCATGTCGGGGAGTTCACCTTCAACTTCCATAGGGCTGGCAGCCCCTTGTAGGTCCAGAGCGGCGATTTCCTCGTCGTTCAGCTCCCACTCCTCCCCACAGAGGTCTTCAGGATCATGGTAGCGCTTCAGGTGTTGAGCAGCGCACACCAGGGTCCCCCCTAGTCGGGGAGAACACCGCACAGTGATACGGTGACCATCCACAGATAGAATCTTGTACGGCCCGAAATATGGGTCATCGCTGGTAGAGCGTGGCCAGGCGGGTAGTCGACTGTGGTGCACCAGCACCCAGTCCCCCTCTTGGTAGGTGGCCGGTACTCGGTGCTTGTTCTTCTTGTTCCACTGACGCTCTCTCACTCTCTGGAGCATAGCCTTGGCCTTGTCCACCTTCGCTTGTTGCTCTTGGACCCATTCACCCACAGAAGAATGGGTGTCCTCTGGATAGGGGGCATGTAGGAACCACGCCGGGCGCCCCAGGAATAGCTCATGGGGCGAGTAGCCAGTCGCTGAACTCTCTTGGGAGTTCATCATCAAGGATATGACGGGGAGTAGTCTCACCCAGTCTCTGGTGCGTTCAGTTTTGCACCATATCCTGACGTTCTCCTTCAGGACACGGATCTGTCGCTCACATAGGGGGTTGCTCGTGTGAGAGTAGGGAATCCCCGTAGACACCTGGACATTGAGGGATCTCAGGACCCTCTTGTACCAGCCAGTATCTGAGCGTACTCGCACGTCCTCATCGGAGTTGATCTCCTTGGGCGCCCCATAGACACAAAACCACTCCTCCAGGAGTATCTTGATAGTCCCCTCCCCGGTAATGTGCTTGGTACATGGGAACACCCTGGTAAACCTGGTCAACCCACAGGTTACCAGAAGGGCGAAGTCATAGCCCCCGAACTTCGGCTTCTCCGTGTAGTCCACGTATAGAACACTGTTAGCACAGTGAGGATGGGCAGGGTCGAGTAGAGACCTCTGTCCCTGATATCCCCTGGTTTACAGGACCTGCACGGGCACTTGTCCACGATAGGCTGGAGGGTTTTCCGCAGTTGGTCGTCAGTCCACGTAGTGTGGAACCACTGCTTGAACAGCCTCAGGGTACGGTCAGCACCCACATGACCACTGGACTCATGGGTCCACTTCAGCAGCGCTGGGACTCGGTCACTAGGCACCACGATGCGGTCCTCGTGCCAGAGGTAGCTCTTGTCCCGCTTCCACTGGTCTTGGTTGACCAGGAGGGGTTCAAGGCGTTTCTCCAGGCGCTTGTAGATATCCCCAAACTCCTTCAGGTACTCCGATTGTTGGAGTCCATCCAGGGGGCGTATCATGGTCATGTTCAGGTCCAGGTGTACGTCCATACGGCTGAACGCCTCCTTAGCCAGCGCTTCAGACCGGGCACCAATCAGGGCGTGGATTTTGTTGCGGCTGATGTAGTCGGCACACTCGTTCTTCACTCCCTGGATATGGTGTACCGTCAGCCGTAGTTGACTGAGGTAGGTCCACCAGCGTCGTAGCTTGGCCTTCTCAGGTGGGGGACCCTTCTAGAAACTGCGGACCGGTTCTTGGTCGCACAGCCAGACCACAGGGTTACTCCCCAACAGTCGTGCTTGTGAGGATAGCACCAGCATACCCGCGAGCAATTCCTGCTCATAGGTGGAGTAGTTCCCCCTGGCCTGGTTCCATTTCCAGTTCCAGTGGCCCAGAGGTACTAGGACCCACTTGTCGTCAGGGTAGCTGTGCTTGAGGGTTCCATCTCGGTTGAGACCTTCCGCCCCCCATTGGGAAATGGCCGAGTCGAACTCCTCCTTCTCTAGTGCTTGTCATTGGAACAACGTTCCACCACCGCCCACATTGCTGGCGTCGGTCACCAGGATAATCTCCCCTTGTGCTCTAGGCACGCCCAAGCACTTAGCGTTGGCTACCTTGTCTTTGAGCTCGTCAAACGCTTGTTGCTCTTGTGGGCCCCAGCGCCAAGTAGTACTCTTCTTGATCAAGTCAGTCAGTACAGCGCTGGTGTAGGTGACGTTTTTGATGTGGCGGCGATAGAAGTTGCACGCCCCAATGAAACTGCGTACATCATGAATTCCTTTCTTGGGGTCTTCGTGTCGTACCTTGGCATCCATCAGGGGTTTGGCCTTAGAGGCCGCTGGGGTCCACCACCCATAGCCAACGTCAAACCCCAAGTACTGCATCGTCTCCTGCATGAACTCACACTTCTCCAGCTTGAGTCGTGTGTGGTTCTCCTGGCAGACCGCAAAGAACTCACCCAAGAGGATTAGGTGATCCTCCTGGGTATTGGTCCCGAGGCATACATCGTCGATGTGAGCCTCCATCTGGGCCCCACGGGATATGAGCTCCTGCACCTTAGGTCTCCTTCGTAGGATGGACAAGATCTTGTTCATCAGCTCTTGGAACAGAGCGGGTGCGTTAGCCACGCCAAATGGCATGACCTTCCACTTGAATACCCTCCCCTGATGGGTGATGAAGGCCAGTAGTTCCTGCGCGTTGGGCGTCAGGTCCACTTGCCAGAATCCACTTCGCTTGTCCATCTTGGTCTTGTAGCGACAGGAGGCTATCTTCTCCAGGGTAGACTCCATATTGGGAATGGACCCTGAGTGGTTCAGCGTCTTCTTGTTCAGCTCTCCATAGTCCACTACCAGCCGTTTGGCTGTAGACCCAGGTTTAGCCACCAGGAAACAGGGGCTGCAGTGTAGGGGGTAGTCCCCATCCTTGTACTCCAGGACTAGGCCAGCGTCGATACATTCTTGTATCTGTCGCTCAATCTCGTCAGCCTGCTCTTTAGGAGCCGGATAGGGTCTCCTCCGGATCCTGTGACCCACGAACTCGGATTTCAGCTTGAGGTCCATCTGTACCAGCTCGTCACATGAGGCTGGAGGGGGTAGTTCTCCGAACACCTCCAGATAGGTCCTTATAAGCTTCTGTACCCGCGGGTCCAATACCTTGATCTTGTCCTCCATGTCCTCGTCGGAGTGTAAGTTGCTTGCCCCTTGAAAAGACGTCGGGAGGTGGTCCTCCACCGACTCTTCGCCCGCGGTAGCATCCTTCAGCCCTTGGTAGGCATATAGAAGGTCTTGCTCAACCATCTCCGGTGGACGATGGCAACATAGGCACGCTCGAGGGGGTTCACATACACATTCCTCCGAGAGGTCGTCCTCCTCTGGGGTCCTCACATGGGCGCCCCACACGCTCTTCATGAGCTTGAGATCTACCTCCCTTTGCCAGGTTGTGATCTTCTGTTCGAGGTCCTCCTTCAGTTGGGATAGGTCTCCCATACGTCCTTGCTTCAGTGGCCATGAGCTGCGGGTAGGCTTCGCGTAGCATAGCTTTTTCGCCACCAACTTCCTCTTGGAATCCACATACTCCCTGAGCCTGGATCAAGGGTCCAGCTCTTCATCCACGGGGTCTTCCACCCTCATGGAGAGTAGGGGTTTTAGTGGGGCGACGTACTCGGCGTTCTCCACTTCCTCCACACAGGTCTGCACGAAGAAGGCGTCGTGCTCAGTTTCGTCATCT
Organism: Eutreptiella sp. 'Long Island Sound 2002'; assembly: GCA_964036045.1. Taxonomy (NCBI): domain Eukaryota; phylum Euglenozoa; class Euglenophyceae; order Eutreptiales; family Eutreptiaceae; genus Eutreptiella; species Eutreptiella sp. 'Long Island Sound 2002'. The sequence goes on along the minus strand of OZ038382.1, from coordinate 54,846,742 downwards.
GAGTGGATAGAGCTAGGTAGCTCAGATAGTCCACACTCAGAGACTCCATCAGGAACAGGTACATGACAGGGAGAGTTGGGGGCGTTGGTGTCAGTCACGACGTACTCATCTCCTCCGGGTATAGTCTTAACAGTATCTTGAGGTCGTAGTCGATCCTTCAAGTCACCCAAGGCGAGTCCATCGCTTTCTAGTTGTATAGCCTGGACCAGAGTCGGGTCCAGATCCTCCCAGGGAATGGAGGTAAGACCTCCGTCCGCCACGCTTAGCATACTCCCCCATCCGGGCTTCCCAATGGGCGTCTTGCGTCCTAGAGGCACGTAGATGGCCTCATCAGGTAACCGCACAGAGCTGATAGTCAGCTTGTCAAGGAGGGTTCGCCAGTACTCGTTGCCCCCATGGGCTCCCCAATTGGGAGAACACAGGACCATACGGGAACGTTCCAAGGCCACCTTGGTCAGCACCTTCCCCAGTTCGCTGAATCTGGGGTTCCTGTAGGCCATCCCGAAAGAGGGCCAGTAAAATTTGTAGCTGCAGTTCTTCCCCTTGCTGCAGTATAGGTCCAGTACATGCTGCTTGTCGCTGGCGAACAGCTCCACACTTAGGTCTTCTCGAGAGTAACCCAACTCCTTCAGACCTTGGTCTAGGACTTCCCCCAATAGTTGATAGTCCTCAGTTTTGGAGGCCGCCATCATGTTCGAGGGCTCCTCCTTCGATAGTCTCAGGTAACTCGAGGTATGTTCCGACTGCTCCAGTGGCACAGACTCTCTGCCACTGCCGTGGTCCACGTAGAGGAGGTAGGGCGCTTGCAGCGTCAGGGATTGTATCTGGGAGTGCTGTACGAAGAAGTCAGTACCCAGTACAAAGTCGAAGGCCTCAGTGTCCATCACATGGAACCGATGGGCGATAGTCCTGGAGCCCATAGGTACCTCCACTTCACAGTCCCCGCAGCTGTGCACCACATGTCCATCCCCCATGCGTATAGCGGCGGTGGTCATGGTGTTCTTCAGGCTCCCACAAGGTAAAATTTTCTTGGCCACTATAGATATTGTGGCGCCAGTATCCAGTACCCCCAGGTATTCACGTCCCCCTAGTCGGATACGTACCCAAAACACCAGGTCTTGGGTGCCACCAGAGCGTCCCCGTCAGAACTCCGCGGGACAGGTCACCTCGAACCCCTTGTTCCGCAATTTGCGGGCCATCCTCATGAAACGGCTCCTCTTCTTAGCGTTGCCGTCATCACCACCTTCATGCTCACGCTTGGCTCCTTGTTCTTGCTGGGCCTGCGTTTGTGAGCGTGTGGTAGGACCAGATTGCCCTCCAGAGGGCTCGGAGTTCCCCCCTGGATTGGGGTTCGGGTTGCCTCCGTTCTTGTCCTTGTTCTTGTTGTCGGGCTGGCGGTTAGCGCCTCCTCCTCGTCCACCTTGACCCTTGTCTTGTCCACCTTGGCCACGTCCTTTAGACTTGCCCTTGCCAGAGTCGTTGCCTTTGCCTTTGCCTCCACCTTTGCTTGAGCCTTTGCCAGGATCTTTTCCTTTAAGCTTCGCCGATAGGCGTTGCTTATGGTAGGAATCATCCTCGTAGTGCTTCCGCTTACCGCAGAATGCACACGTGATGGTGCAGCGGTAATGATCCGGCAGCTTCGCTTTGGCGCCGGTGTTCTTCTCCTGCTGCTTCCCCTGGACGACGAAGCAGTCTCGCTGCTCGCAGTCAGAGGCGTGCTGCAGGTGGCCCTGCTCATCTCTGGCATCACACCAGAATAGCTCCTTCACGTTCTCCATGGTACGGGCGTGGGCGTGTTTGGGGGTAGTCCCCTGCCCAGGTCGGGACCCTTGGTACCCTTTGCCTCCAGAACCTCCACCACCAGGACGGTAGTTGTTCAGGTGCTGGTCGCTCTCCTTCTCCAGCGCCATCTCCAGGAGCAGCACGCATAGATCCTCGTAGTGGAGGGATCTAGCCTTGCGCTCAGCCGTCAAACGGCACTCGTCCCATAGCTCTCGAGGGAGCTTGGCCACCAACCAGAATAGCAGGTCGTCGCTGCTGTAGGAGCCGGGCGTCAGTCGTCCAGCCCAGTGATCCAGATCAGCCAACAGCTCAGATACCCTGCCAGGCTTGGGGTTGTTGGGCAGCACGGGTAGGTTCTGGATCTCGACCCTGATGGAGAGGTCGGTCTCGTAGGTTGGGTACTGCCTCTCCAGGGCAACCAACACATCGGCAAAGGTGGCGGAGTTAGTCACGATCTGCCTGACCTGCTTCTCCAGGTACTTGGTCTTGCAGCACTGCAGGAGCAGATCGCACTTCACGCGCCCACTAGCGTGGGTTTGGCCGGTCAGTCGTAGAAACCGGCCAAAGTTCTCAGCGAACTCGCTGAGGTCCTTGCCTGTGAACTCCGGCAGGTTCACTACGATCTTGGAGGTGGCAATAGCCTTCGCCTCCTGAGCTCGGCGTCCTTCAGGGCGTTGGGTCTTCTTCTTCTTCTTCTTCTTCTTCTTGCCCTTTGGATCCTCAGGGTCCTCCGGGTCATCGTCCTCCGAGGGCGAAGAAGAATCCATCGACGGCGGCTCGTCATCGGAGGGGTCTCCGCCTAGATCACTGGAGCCATAAGGCTCCACGTTCACCATAGCCCTTAAGGCTGTCAGCCCCAGCCGGTCCAGCTCGGCCCTCGTCGAGTTCGTCGGGTGGCTGTAGGGCGGCTGGGCCGTTCTCGGCACGAAGGGACTTCTCGGAATAGCTGCAGGCGTCGGCATCGGTCTGCTCCTCAGGCTCCCCAGGGTATTTGTCAACCCTGCCGTCAGGTGGTTAGCCTGTACTCGGTGGGGTGACATTCCCACCGAGATAGGTGACGGTTGGGGCGGGATCATCAGGGGCTCCAGCTTCTCACGGATCTCTTGTGTGAGGTCGCCGACGATTTTTGAAGTGGCCCCTCGGAGCACCTCGTTGATCTCCGACCGCGTCAGGGACCTGTTGGAGGATCTTTCCGATCCTCTACTCCTGCCACCCAGAGATTCGGGTCCTCTCCTCAACCCACTCAAGGGTGCATACCCAGGTGCATACCCAGGAGCATACCCAGGAACATCCACATAGGTTCCAGTTGCGTGTAGTGGATGGGGATAATCAGCTGCATACCATCGAGGCGCAGCGCTGGAAGCCACAGGCTCACTGGCAGTAGTTGCCTCATGGAGCGCAGTGGTAGGTGGGCCCATACCATAGGCGGGGTAGGGAGGCATGCCAGTAAAGCCTGTGCCCTCTGCCATAGGCGGGTTGGTTGAGGAAGTGGATGTTGCAGCGGCTGGGAGTGTGGTGGTTAAAGGAGAGGGTGATGCGTGGAGGCCAGAAGCGCTTGGTGCGCCTTCGAAGGTAGGGTCATGCGTCGGGTCTTGCCCTTGTTCCTCTCCTTCGTCTGCTCCTTCTCCAGCATCCTTCTCGCTCTCGTTCTCTCTCTTCCTCTTCACAGGCTGAGGCTGAGAGACCACTTCTTCGACCGACAGGGCCCCGAAGGCCGTTTGGAGGCCCTCCAGGGAGTCCTCAGCCGCATCCACTGGCCCATGTAAGGGCTCCGCCGAAGGTACAGCGCCAGGTGCCGGCCTTGCCGGTGCCTCAGGCGCTGGCGTTGTCTTCACGTCGGCGTCCACCTTTCCTGGATCCATCTTCTTTCACCCTTCAGCTTATATTTGCCCGTACTCGGCGCACTGGATGTACGGCACGGGGTTGCTGCCGGTGCGCAGGAACAGGCTGCCTCTTGCTACCAGAAAAGTTTATAGTGTTTTCAGCACTGTGTTTTTGCTTCTCCTGCTGCTTGCTGTAGGTGTAGGGTTTCCTGCTGCTTGTTTTGGAAGATGAAAACCTGTTGTTTGCAGAAATAGAGTCAATCCAGGATAACCCAAGCCAGAAGTGTGCAAAGAGGAGAAGATCAGGATCAAAGCATGAAGGGCTGCAGTGTAAACAGTGAAAGATGATTGGATATTCACAGAAACTGCAACTCAGGTCACAAATGAATGCATATTCACAAAGATAGCTGAAATGTTTTGGGAAAAGAGTTAGAAAACTGCCCCATGGTCACTCTCTCTCCATAGTGCCATCTCAGGAGATGTGCACTCTTTGTTTTGGGTCCCATATGTGCTGAGGTGGCAGGGCATGTGGCGATGAGGTCACTGCCATGTCACATGGGATCTTCCTACTTAGCTAGGCTGACCAGGAATTGAACCCAGGACCTCTCAAAAAGAGATGCCTAGCCCCCTAGGGTGCATACCACTAGGGCAGATAAGTATTCATGGAAAAACATAGATAAATTCATAGGCTCTACCTTAGGTATTTCAGTGCTCAGTCAACTCAGGAAAAGATGGTTTACTTCACATTGAAAGGGGATTAAGGGGTCCACTCCATATCCTGATTGGGTGTTTGGTTCCATAGGTCAAAATGTGTTATCACCAGTTTTGGTGGGACCAATACTAAGATAAAAATGCATGGATGCTCAGTGCATCTCTAATACAACTAGAGTATGCCTCAAAGCAATGGAAAAGCACTTTTTCTTACTTAGGGTCTCTGAGCTACTTGCTGACCTGGATCACTGGGCTGGACGACTGACGCCCGGTTCCTACAGCAGCGACGAACTGCTTTTCTGGTTGGTGGCTAAGCTCCCTCGGGAGCTGTGGGACGAGTGCCGTTCAACGGCAGAGCGCAAGGCTAGAGCCCTCCACTACGAGGATCTATGTGTGCTACTCCTGGAGCTGGCGCTGGAGAAAGAAAGCGACCAGCACCTGAACGCCTACCGTCCTAGAGGAGGAGGCTCTGGGAGCCATGGCAAAGGGTACCAAGGACCTAGACCTGGACAGGGGACTACCCCCAAAGACGCCCGTATCATGGAAAATGTCAAGGAGCTCTTCTGGTGTGATGCCAGAGATGAGCAGGGTCACCTGCAGCACGCCCCTGGCTGCGAGCAGCGAGACTGCTTCATAGTCCAAAGGAAGAAGCAGGAGACCAACACCGGTGCCAAGGCGAAAATGCCGGATCACTACAGGTGTACTATCACCTGTGCCTTCTGTGGGAAGAGGAAGCACTACGGGGATGAGTGCTACCACAAGCAGCGCCTGTCGTTGAAGCTGAAGGGCGAGGATCCTGGCAAAGGCTCTGGCAAGGGCGGTGGCAAAGGCGACGGCAACAACTCCGGCAAGGGCAAGTTGAAAGGACGTGGAAAGGGACAAGACAAGAACCAAGGCGGACGAGGAGGAGGCGCTAACCGCCAGCCAGACAAGGACAACAAGAACCCGGACAAGAACGGAGGCAACCCTAACCCTAATCCAGGGGGGAACTCCGAGCCCTCTGAAAGGCAATCTGGTGCCACCACACGCTCGCAGACGCAGGCCCAGCGAGAACAAGGGGCTAAGCGTGAGCATGAAGGTGGTGATGACGGCAACGCTAAGAAGAGAAGCCGTTTCATGAGGATGGCCCGCAAATTGCGGAACAAGGGGTTCAAGGTGACCTGTCCCGCGGAGTTCTGACGGGGACGCTCCAGTGGGGCCCTGGACTTGGTGTTCTGGGTACGTATCCGACTAGGGGGACGTGAATACCTGGGGGTATTGGATACTGGAGCCACCATATCTATAGTGGCCAAGAAAATTTTACCTTGTAGGAGCCTAAAGAACACCCTGACCACCGCGGCTATACGAATGGGGGATGGACATGTGGTGCACAGCTGCGGGGACTGTGAAGTGGAGGTACCTATGGGCTCCCGAACTATCGCCCATCGGTTCTATGTGATGGACACTGAGGCCTTCGACTTTGTATTGGGGACTGACTTCTTCGTGCAGCACTCCCAGATACAATCCCTGACGCTGCAAGCGCCCTACCTCCTCTACGTGGACCACGGCAGTGGCAGAGAGTCCGTGCCACTGGAGCAGTCTGAGCACACCTCGAGCTACCTGAGGGTATCGAAGGAGGAGCCCGCGAACATGATGGCGGCCTCCAAAACTGAGGACTATCAACTATCGGGGAAGTCCTAGACCAAGGTCCGAAGGAGTTGGGTTACGCTAGAGAAGACCTGAGTGTGGAGTTGTTCGCCAGCGACAAGCAACATGTCCTGGACCTTTACTGCATCAAGGGGAAGATCTGCAGCTACAAATTTTACTGGCCCTCTTTCGGGATGGCCTACGGGAACCCCAGGTTCAGTGAACTGGGGAAGGTCTTGACCAAGGTGGCCTTGGAACGTTCCCGTATGGTCCTGTGTTCCCCCGATTGGGGAGCCCATGGGGGCAACGAGTACTGGCGAACCCTCCCGGACAGGCTGACTATTAGCTCTGTTAGATTACCTGATGAGGCCATCTACGTGTCTCTGGGGCGTAAGACGCCTATCGGGAAACCCGGATGGGGGAGTATGCTCAGCGTGGTGGACGGAGGCCTTACCTCCATCCCCTGGGAGGACCTGGACTCGACTCTGGTCCAGGCTCTACAACAAGAAGGCGAGGGACTCGCCTTGGGTGACTTGAAGGATCGACTACGACCTCAAGATGCTATTGAGACTATACCCGGAGGAGATGAATACGTCGTGACTAACACCAACGCCCCCAACTCTCCCTGTCATGTACCCGTTCCTGATAGAGTCTCTGAGTGTGGACTATCCGAGCTCCCCAGCTCCATACACTCAGATGACGAAACCGAGCACGACGCCTTCTTCGTGCAGACATGCGTGGAGGAAGTGGAGAACGCCGAGTACGTCGCCCCACTGAAACCCCTACTCTCCATGAGGTCGGAAGACCCCGTGGACGAAGAGCTGGATCCCCGATCCAGGCTAAGGGAGTACGTGGACTCCAAGAGGAGGTTGGTGGCGAAAAAGCTATGCTACGCTAAGCCTACCCGCAGCTTATGGCCACTGAAGCAAGGACGTATGGGAGATCTATCCCAATTGAAGGAGGACCTCGAACAGAAGATCACCACCTGGCAAAGGGAGGTAGATCTTAAGCTCATGAAGAGCGTGTGGGGTGCCCATGTGAGGACCCCAGAAGAGGACGACCTCTCGGAGGAATGTGTATGTGAACCCCCTCGAGCGTGCCTATGTTTCCATCGTCCACCGGAGATGGTTGAACGAGACCTACTTTATGCCTATCAAGGGTTGAAGGACAATACCAAGGGCGAAGAGTCGGTGGAGGATCACCTCCCAACGTCTATTACTCAAGGGGCAAGCAACTTACACTCTGACGAGGACATGGAGGACAAGATCAAGCTATTGGACCCGCGGCTGCAGAAGCTTATAAGGACCTATCTGGAGGTGTTCGGAGAACTACCACCCCCAGCCTCATGTGACAAGCTGGTACAGATGGACCTCAAGCTGAAACCCGAGTTCGTTGGTCACAAGATCCGGAGGAGACCCTATCCGGCTCCTAAAGAGCAGGCCGACGAGATCGAGCGACAGATACAAGAATGTATCGACGCTGGCCTAGTCCTTGAGTACAAGGACGGGGACTACCCCCAACACTGCAACCCCTGTTTCCTGGTGGCTAAACCTGGGTCTATACCCAAACGGCTGGTAGTAGACTACAGAGAGCTGAACAAGAAAACGCTGAACCACTCAGGGTCCATTCCTAATATGGAGTCTACCCTTGAGAAGATAGCCTCCTGTCGCTACAAGACCAAGATGGACAAGAGAAGCGGATTCTGGCAGGTGGACCTGACGCCCAACGCTCAGGAGCTACTAGCCTTCATCACCCCTCAGGGGAGGGTGTTCAAGTGGAAGGTCATGCCGTTTGGCGTGGCCAATGCACCCGCTCTATTCCAAGAGCTGATGAACAAGATCTTGTCCATCCTACGAAGAAGACCTAAGGTGCAGGAACTCATATCCCGTGGGGCCCAGATGGAAGCACACATCGACGATGTATGCCTCGGAACTAATACCCAGGAGGACCACCTAATCCTCTTGGGTGAGTTCTTTGCGGTCTGCCAAGAGAACCACACACGACTCAAGCTGGAGAACTGTGAGTTCATGCAGGAGACCATGCAGTACCTGGGGTTTGACGTTGGCTATGGGTGGTGGACCCCAGCGGCCTCTAAGGCCAAACCCCTGATGGACGCTGAGGTACGACACAAAGACCCCAAGAAAGGACTTCATGATGTACGCAGTTTCATTGGGGCGTGCAACTTCTATCGCCGTCATATCAAAAACTTCACCTACACCAGCGCCATCCTGACGGACTTGATCAAGAAGAGTACTACTTGGCGCTGGGGCCCACAAGAGCAACAAGCGTTTGACGAACTCAAAGACAAGGTGGCCAACGCTAAGTGCTCCGGCGTGCCTAGGGCACAAGGCGAGATTATCCTGGTGACCGACGCCAGCAATGTGGGCGGTGGTGGAACGTTGTTCCAATGGCAAGCACTAGAGAAGGAGGAGTTCGACTCGGCTATTTCCCAATGGGGGACTGAAGGTCTCAAACGGGATGGAACTCTCAAGCACAGCTACCCTGACGACAAGTGGGTCCTAGTACCTCTGGGCCACTGGAACTGGAAATGGAACCAGGCCAGGGGGAACTACTCCACCTATGAGCAGGAATTGCTCGCGGGTATGCTGGTGCTATCCTCACAACCATGACTGTTGGGGAGTAACCCTGTGGTCTGGCTGTGCGACCAAGAACCGGTCCGCACTTTCCAGAAGGGCCCCCCACCTGAGAAGGCCAAGCTACGGCGCTGGTGGACCTACCTCAGCCAACTACGGCTGACAGTAGACCATATCCAGGGAGTGAAGAACGAGTGTGCAGACTACATCAGCCGCAACAACTTCGACGCCCTGATTGGTGCCCGGTCTGAGGCGCTGGCTAAGGAGGTGTTCAGCCGTATGGACGTGCACTTGGACCTCAACATGACTATGATACGCCCCCTGGATGGACTCCAACAATCGGAGTACCTGAAGGAGTTTGGGGATATCTACAAGCGCCTGGAGAAACGCCTTGAACCCCTCCTGGTCAACCAAGATCAATGGAAGAGGGGCAAGAGCTACCTCTTGCACGAGGACCGCATCGTGGTACCCAGTGACAGAGTCCCAGCGCTGCTGAAGTGGACCCATGAGTCCAGTGGTCATGTGGGTGCTGACCGTACCCTGAGGCTATTCAAGCAGTGGTTCCACACTACGTGGACTGATGACCAACTGCGGAAAACCCTCCAGCCTATCGTGGACAAGTGCCCGTGTAGGTCCTGCACACCGGGGGATATTAGGGACAGAGGTCTCTACTCGACCCTGCCCATCCCACACTGTGCTAACAGTGTTCTCTACGTGGACTACACGGAGATGCCGGACTTCGGGGGCTATGACTTCGCCCTTCTGGTAACCTGTGGGTTGACCAGGCTTACCAGGGTATTCCCATGTACCAAGCACGTTACCGGGGAGGAGACTATCAAGATACTCCTGGAGGAGTGGTTTTGTGTCTATGGGGCGCCCAAAGAGATCAACTCCGATGAGGACGTTCGAGTACGCTCAGACACCGGCTGGTACAAGAGGGTCCTGAGATCCCTCAATGTTCAGGTGTCTACGGGGATCCCCTACTCTCACACGAGCAACCCCCTATGTGAGCGACAGATCCGTGTCCTCAAGGAGAATGTAAGGATATGGTGCAAAACTGAGCGCACCAGAGACTTGGTGAGACTACTCCCCGTCATATCCTTGATGATGAACTCCCAAGAGAGTTCGGCGACTGGCTACTCGCCCCATGAGCTATTCCTAAGGCGCCAGGCGTGGTTCCTACATGCCCCCTATCCAGAGGACACCCATTCTTCCGTGGGTGAGTGGGTCCAAGAGCAACAAGCGAAGTTGGACAAGGCCAAGGCTATGCTCCAGAGAGTGAGGGAGCGTCAGCGGAACAAGAAGAACAAGCACCGAGTACCTGCCACCTACCAAGAGGGGGACTGGGTGCTGGTGCACCACAGCCGGCTACCCGCCTGGCCACGCTCTACCAGCGATGACCCCTACTTCGGGCCCTACAAGATTCTATCTGTGGATGGACACCGTACAACCGTGCGGTGTTCTCCCCGTCTAGGGGGGACCCTGGTGTGCACTGCCCAACACCTGAAGCGCTACTATGATCCTGAAGACCTATATGGGGAAGAGTGGGAGCTGAACGACGAAGAAATCACCGCCCTGGACCTACAAGGGGCTGCCAGCCCTATGGAAGTTGAAGGGGAACTCCCCGAGATGAACGCCGGGGAGATGGCTAAGGAGGGCTTCTACCTGGTGAAGTCTGTCCTACGCCAGGGCTATCGCCAGGGTTGGCGCTTCCTCACCCTCTGGGAAGGGTTTGGAGTCGAAGAGGCCACCTGGGAGCCCTTCTCTGCATTTGTTCTACTTGAGAGACGCCTAAACTCAGTTCTGGTAGACTACTTGTCCCAGAACAACCTTGGTGAGTTGCTGAGGCTCGCTGAGACGCTTGCCTCCAAGACTAAAGCTAGGGACTGAACCTTACCCTTACCTGCCTAAGCGTATGTGTGAGTGTGCTATTCCTAAGGTCCTGAGAGCACGCCGCAGAGGTGGTGTCCTAATTATACCCAAGTCTGCACGCTTGCTAAACCTGGAGGGTTGTCTTACCGATGCCACGGGGTACGCCCCGGGTCTCCCCTCCCCTAAGCGCCCAATTTCTGTGCTGGCGCAAAACCTTGGGGGAATACCCAGCGTACTAATCCAGGTATTGTTTTCCCTACCTATCTGTCTACTACAGGGAGGGGTGGCCAAAAGCTATGAAGGCTTGAAAACGCCTATTTGCTACGATGGCCAAAATCTAGCCTAACCACTGCCACTGCCCACCAACCCCGCTAAAATTGCAGGAAAAGGCCGGGACAGTGACACACGCACTACAGGGCCTACACACCCTACAGTGGCACCATCCTGGTGGGCGAGCACTTCTGCAACTGGCTCAAGCCCCCACTCAGGACTACCACTCCTACACGCACGCTCTACTGGGTGGCGTTGAAGATGAAGACAAGAGCCCTTGCGGCTCACCTGTGAGATTACAAGAAAACACAGAGCTACTAAGCATCTGTGGCCTAACTCGGACGCCACAACGCGTTTCCCTGCTAGGGCTCGGAGGGAAGGGGTGCTCTTGTTGCGCGCACAGCGTGGATGTTGAAGGTCTCGGGCTGCGCTTGCCACTCCTGGCTGAGCCGCAGCTTGTTATTTGTGTGTGATCAGCGCCGCATATTTTAGCACGGCTTGGGACTGCACCAGTCCACCCTGACCTTCCCACCTGGAGAACAAAGGCGGATGCAGGAGCGTTTGCAGCGGAGGAACCAAGACCATCTCCACGTATTATACGCTTCTCAGATGGCCCTATAATACGCTGTCCACAAACGCCCCTATCAAGCAAGCAAGCTTAAGAAGCTCCACCCGTTCTCTTATAGAACGTGGGGTGGAGCCCCTGGGTAACCTAAACAAGGTTTACCGTGCGCATTTCGCGTGGCCTACCCTTTAATGCGTGTGTGAATGCACGAGCATGCACGAGTTTACCGTCAATCTGGGTCAACCACTGTTTTTCTTCCTAATCTTACCCACAATCACGAACTCCACCAGGGGGTGGCCCCACCTGGGCTTACCTACCTTACTCACCGCTGGAGAGTGAAGCAAGGTGAGGGAAAAGCGAGACACAAGCGAGAAACGACACTATGCATAAGTGTGTATGTCTAATCACCCTGGACTTACCTCTAAACATCTGCAATCTTTCTAATCTATCCCTCTATCGTTTGTTAGCGCTGCTACAAGGCACGTTCACGGAGACACGAGACGAGCAATGTGCATGCTGCATACGAGACGAGCACACCTGTGGTTTATACCTGATTCATTGAAGTCCTTCTGTTGATTTTTGAAATCTTGAATCTTGAATTCTTACTGTCAATGTGGGTGTAATCTTTATGTTTGTCTATTTATTTGTGTTTCGTCATTTTCGTCATTCTGCGTAACATACGTTTATAATCTTATTAATTCTTTATTTTCTGGCGCTACGCTAGGAGCCGCTCCTGCGCGCCGCCTTTTTCTGCGTAAGAATTTCTTGATTTAAAAGATCAAGAGATGACTACAAATTTTATAAAAATGTGCATCTGATGCACAATTGGATTCTGTCCAGGTGTGTGCCTTCAGAAAAATTCTAGGCCGTCATTTGACGGATTTAGGTGTTGTCGCTTCGCGTTTGCGTGGATTCGTCCCTCATCGTCCCATTCCTCCGTTGTACAGACATCCTCGCGAAGCCTCGCAGAGTAGGCCGCTGTTCGGGCCGAAAAGCAGCAGCAGGAGACTGAACCAGAACCAAGACCCCTCCAAGGGGCAATTCTAATTAAATCAGCGCACCCTCGCCCCAGTACCAGGACAGGTGTCTCCATCAGGTTCCATGAGACTTGGGTCAAGCGTCCTTTGAGAGTCTGGCGTTGGGTTGTGTTACGCTGCAGCTTGGAGGGAGGGATGCACATGCATATGGTCTTGGCATGCCCTATTCTAACCCCACCAAGCCACAGGAACCCCTGCAGCGCCAAGAGCGCTGAGTTTTCTGTTGGAAATTGTCATCAACAATGCAGCAAGAGTCGCTGGCCATGGTAAAGCGCTCTCTTCCAGTGTTAGGGAAGCTATAGGTATTTTAAAGTAGGTGTGGAAACCAAGGAAAGGCCAAGAAAAATTCCCTTTTTCTCGAAAATGCGACAGTGGTGGCCACCACAGCACAAGGGGGGAGTAAGACAAAGTGCTTTTCCAATGCTTTAGGGTATACTTTAGTTGTATTAGAGGTGCTCTAAGCACTCTTGCATTTTTATCTTAGTATTGGCCCAACCAAAATGGGTGATAACACATTTTGACCTATGGAACCAAACACTAAATCAGGATGTTGTGTGGACCCCTTAATTCCCAAGCTATAGGCACTAAAACATCTTTTTCTAGGGTGACTGAGGCACTGATATACTGAGGGCAGAGCCTATGAATTTATCTATGTTTTCTCATGAATTCTTAGCTATCCTAGTGGTATGCACCCTAGGGGGCTGGGGCACCTCTTTTTGAGAGGTCCTGGGTTCAATACCCAGTCAGCCTAGCTAAGTAGGATTATCCCATGTGACATGGCAGTGACCTCAGCGCCACAAGCCATGCCACCTCAGCACCTATGGGACCCAAAAACAAAGAGTGCACATCTCAAGATGGCACTGTGGATGAGAGTGAGCCTTTGGGGCAGTTTTCCAATCAGTTTTTCTCAAACATGTAAAATATTTCATCCTGAGTTGCAATGTATGCTAATTGCTGTGGTCTATTGTTGATAGTTGTCTTTATCTAACTCTTTGTGACTGCAGCCCTTCATGCTTTGATCCTGTTTATCTTCTACTTGCTTATCTCTGGCTTGGGTTATCCTGGATTGGTTGTATTTCAACAATAAAACATTTTCCTCATCAAAAACAAGCAGCAGGAACCCTACACCAGCAGCAAGCAGCAGGAGAGGCACAACAAAAACACACTCTTGAAATCACTATAAAACTTTCTCGCCCCAGTGTGTCCGAGCCTTGGGATGTGGGTGTTTTGTACCATGTGCCTTGGCTAATGTAGGCGCGCACGTGTGCGCGGTGTCCATACCTCCGTGGCCCTCGTTCACCGATTGTGTTGTGTTGGCGGGTGGTGTGTGCGCTATGTGTGTTGGGTGTGCGGTGTCCATGCCTCCATAGCGCTCCTTCACCGCTTGTGCCGTCCTGCCGGGTGGTGTGCGTGCTTGCTGTGTTGTATGTGCGGTGTCCATAGCTCCTTTGTGCTCGTTCACCGCTTATGCGGTGCAGGTGGGCCGTGTGCGCCTTTTGCGTTGTGTGTGCGGTGTCTTCAGCGCACAGGACACCATTTGGCCGAAGTGGATGCAATGTCGGACACATATGATGTTGAGGATATTATCGCTGAACGGATGGCAAACAACACAAAAACATTGAAATCTCAAAAAGTGTGGCTGGTGCATTAGAAAAGGTACCCTATTCGTGCCAAGACTTAAGAGCCACTTGAACACATCACTGGTTCTGAGCACTTTATTGCACCGTTTAACGAAGTGAGGGATCGTCAAGCAGAAGAAGATCAGCAAAAGCGCAAAAACGGAAACCGGCTGCACCTGAGGCAGATGCAGTAAGTGCACGGGTATCTGAACCATCATTCCAAGCAGCTTCTCTGGATCTTGATCGTTTATTCACCACCGCGTGTCGGATTTTGTATAATGCAGCAACTACATGCGATGATATTGAGAACATGCAATAGGTTACTGCTTACTTCCTTCTACCATCCACATACATGTTGTTGCAGAAAGCACGCAACCAAAATGTTGTTTTATCTTGGAACAAGGTGTCTATGATGACATCAGTAGTCATGACACGCGAGGGTATTGTTGCACGCCAGTCACTTCGAGATGTTTTTGAGGATCGCTTCATTGGATCACTACCAGCTCATGTTCGCCGAATGTACTCCACTGCTACATTGTTGGATCTTGGGTTCAAAATTTTTTGAAGAAAAAGATGCAGCCCACCAACATTTACGGCAAGGGTGGCACAACAAATGGAAGCTACGCGAAGCTTTTGCTGTTGCTAAACAGAATCGTGCAACTGAATGTGACGCGGACCAGCGTCCACGTTTGACGTCGTTTTTGGCCGACGAGTTTCGTGGTATCTTCGCTTCAAGCGTTGATGATAGCTGTAATCATGCAGGTGAGTTGGACACGTATTTTGCCTTGCCCGTAGCAGACATGCACACTGTTGTTATTGTTTTGCGGCGGCGGCACTGCCAACTTTTTTTTACTCTTAACAAGATGGCTAGGTAATACCTTTCACGTGTTGCCACCTCAGCGGGTGTTGAACCGCTCTTCAATGCTGTCTGTCTAAGATTTTCAAACCTGGCAAAAGTAACGAAGGAAGAATCTCCAAGCACCAGGTTGATGGCCGCTTGGAACTATCGACCACACAAGTATTCTTAAGTTTGAAGGCCATTTGGTGGTCAAGTTTGGTAATTTTCTGGCTTTGTGCACGCGCTTTCCTGCTGCACAACATGCAAACACTATTTATCCGGAACCACATTACTTTCATGCTTCCCTCACATCCTGTTCTTTTTCTTTGCTCTTTTGCTCCGCTCTTCATTAGCGCGGCACATACTGCGACGGCGATGGCGGCTCATTGAGTAACATGCGTCCTGGGAAAAAAATCGATGCAATTACGATTTATTTCAAAACTAATTGATCGGCTGCAATTTTTTCATTCTTCTAGCCAATAATCGGCGATGAACCAACTAATCGGTTAATCGCCGGACTCGGTTGCAAACCCTAATTCCCCGTGTGCTGTCATGGCAAAGCAGTGTAAATCAAAGCACCCATGCATAAAGAAAAGCAAAGAACTGCGCTGTATTCACATGCCGTGGGTGCTTTCCTTTTGAGCTGTGTGCAAATGGGAGAACGGCTTGGTTCCCTAATTGCCCAAGCTTTTTGGTTGCTGCCAGTGCTCGGGTTTATGCTAAGTGTGGTGTGTTCTGACAAGCGGTGATCCAGCAGACATGCAAAAGCAGAAAAACTTGAAAAGAAGATATTGTGTCGTAATGGGCAGTAATGCACAATGTCACGCTGTTGTAAACACCTGATCCTGCGGCAGACACATATAGTTTCTCATATAGGGCATAGGCGTTGAAGCAAACGGTCATCAAAAATGAGTTTTTGCATGGCGTGCCTAATGCGCAAATATGCACCTGCCAAACGCACTTGTTTACAACATGCAGACACTGTCTACAATGGGTACATAGTGTCTACTTGGGCCTGCTTGTGCAAAGTCACGTTTGTAGCACTCTCAAGCTGCGGACTGGGCCCAATTTAATTGCCAAAATTCGGGTGGTTCACAACATAGACTAATTAATTACTGTGCCAAAGATCACATGTTATATGACGAACGTAATGAGTCCAAATTGTTGAATCTTTTGGTATCATTTTTGGTGTGATTCCTGCAACACAAAAAAATCACTGCCGACACATTGTGTTGGGAGCCCCAAGTTAGGTGGTATCTATTTTTGCATGTGTCTCATTTTCGCCGCTTGTCGGAAATACTTTGTGACTGCTTGTGATTCTTGCAACCAAACTTTCCGTCTGTTGTTTTTGAGTACACAAATGGGGGAAGCTTGGAGACATGAGGCCCACCAAACAATTTCGGCAGTGTGTGGTACGTGCCGAATGAATGTGCTGGCTACGAAAGGTTCTTGTCTTGCATGATGCCCCTACTTGGTCCCACTTGTAACTTTGCAAGCAGGCCAAGAAAGCCTAGTACCATTCATTGAGACAAAAACTTCAAAATCAGTATCGTCACCACAAAGCGCACATCACTGATTCTTTTCGCGCGTCACAACCAACACGGATATTTCCGTGAAAGAGTTGTTGTTGGACAATCTTCTCTTCTTCGCTATCTGCTTGCTCTCCTAGGGCAGCCATTGCTTGGGGAATACGAACGCTTCTTCGAATCAGAGTTTTGTGCAACCTTGGATGCAAAATTGCATATTGGGGATGATGATGCTACAGTGCTTCTCCCCGAATCCATGTCCTTTTCCGAAGGCAGACAAGAATTTGTCCATTTTTTTGATAGGTAGTACTATTGATGTGTGCCGGAAGCACTTTGGTTGTGAAGTTTGGTGATGGTGGGGGAGTGCTTAGCACCACGGATCGATGGGACTGTTTTCCGGTTTATGCACGTGTTGCTTGACCCCGACGGCAACGGACTCATTGCCTTGTTATTGCTGCTCTCGCAACATGCAAGCTCGGCTCTTATATGGACCCTGTCACCCGTGCAGCACGGGGGGGGGGGGGTCCAACCGGTCCTGATGCGACACCCCCCCAGCTACCTGTCAAAACTTGGGGGTGGGGGGGGGCAATTTTAGGGGGGGGTTGGGCTGGAGGGTGTGCGGGGGGGGGGGGGGGGGCTCGTCTTGCTAATCTGGCGCTCAAAACATGGATGGTTTGATGAAAGGGAAGCATGCACAAAAAAACTTCGGCGCCGTTGGCCACATGGCCCCAACACCACTGTCTCTCAAAACCCGGCGGGGCTCGGGGGTGTCGCATACAAGGACCGGGCCCGGCCGGCCCCCGTGGCTTGCAGTGCAGCCTCTTTGTGTGAGCTTGGTTCCCACGAGGATACCAGGCAACAAGGTTTCTTATTGTCCTCTGCGGTGTATCCCCCCTCACCCCCCTGTGGGTACAAGTGAGACTAGCCACCTTGCCTGCTCTCCTTCAGCCTCCTGGAGCTTTGTCAGGCAGTCCATCTTTTTCAGCCCACTCCGATTTGCTATTGCACCAGCACTCGTTGGGGAGCACTCCGCTGGAGACTTGCCTGCAATGGTCATTTGCATGCTTTCTGGTGTGGGAAAAAAAGGTTGTCATCCCTAGGATCAACCCCACCCCAACCCACCCGGCCCAGGCACTGGTTCAGCAAGTGAGAAGCAGAAGGGGTTTCGGCCCGAATGTACCCAGTTGGTACTGCTCCAGGCACCCCCATACCATACCATACTCACACAGACAATTGGTGCCTGCAGGTCTTGGTGGACGGCTTCGTTAAACTAGATCTGTCCTCCAGATCTCTGCTTCCGTCTGCTCTGTGTGTCTGCAGCCCGACATACCCAACCTCCCTCCCACCCGCGGAACAGAATTGACGCACAACAGATGACACCAACGCAGAGGCAGACCCCTACATTCACACCGCATGCACCGTGCGGACTGCAACAGCTCAACGGTGCCGTTCACACTCAACCGCCCGGAACACGCTGTGCCAGACCATGCACAGTGGTGCCGCCCCTGCTTTGGAACGGCTTCTTGGGAGTCTGCCCTTGCGGGCTGATGCAAGGCCACAACAGCGTGGGGCTGCGCCAACCGCCCGGGATTTGGGGACGCGCACTCCGGGGGCTGGGCCACAGGAGATCATCTGTGCGATACTACACAAATCCGTTACCCTGAAGACACCCGAATGCCCGTGTTCATGAAACACTGCAGCACTTCCACGGCTGCCCGAGGGTACAAGTGCGGTGGGTGAACGTTTCCGAATCATGGCCAACCGCATCTCTGGTGAGGGGCGGCTCCATCGGGTCAGGGACAGCCAGGTCCATTCCCGTTGCTTCCACAGGCCATGCGGTGTGGACAAAGGGATACCAGGGCAAACGTGACCACCGGTATTATTGGCCCACGCCGACGAGCAGCTAAACAACTCCAATGAAGATGCTGACCACGATTTGCGGAGCTGATGTCCACTGAGAGAATACTGATATCAATGTCATTCGCAACACCACCGTGCCAGCACTGAGTGCAGGTGCAGAGCATTCCACAAAGCGGAGCTCATGGCTGGATCAGTACTGACACAGAACGATCAGCCTCGGGCTGACAAATGGGAAAGGGGGTGTACAATAACCCATTGTGAAACAGATCAGGGCTACAGACAGAGCAAATTGGAGACGAGCTTGTTCACGAGGCAGGCTCCACGGCTGCACGCCCCAAGATGGCTCTTGAACGCTGATCCACCAGAAATCTCCATCAGCTCGAGAGCCACAGGCCATTTGGGCACACACCCCCAGGGGCCGGAACGAAATCGGACCAGAAATCGACCTTGAGGTTGTGCTGTGCGGCCCATGGACATTGCCACACTTGAAGCAAGGGACAGAAACGGGCCAGGTGTCACGACAAACCCATCCCTTGTGTCCTCGCGTGCAGTGTATGGCCACGAGGTGGTGCAGAAGGATGAAGAGGGTGGGATGAGTCTGGGTGCAGCAGCCTGCAGGCCGGCTGCAACCAAAAAGGCAAACAACAGGGATGCCGACAGCACGGAATGCAGCATATGGTTCTTCATTTTATTATTCGCAGAGGCCCATGAGGAGCCAAAACAATTGAAAAAAACCCTGGCCGGGATACAGTAATGCTTGCTGAGCTGATGTCCACTGAGATTACTGATATCAGTGCTATTCGCAACTCCACTGTGCCAGCACTGAGCCCTGGTGCAGAGCATTCCACAAGGTGGAGCCGATGGCTGAGCCGAGCTGGATCAGTGCTGGAACAGAGAAAGGGGGTGTAATGTGAAACAGATCGAAGCCGCCGAAGGGTGAGAGAGCAATTTGGATGTGCAGGGTCGACATTGCCACATAGAGCGGGGGGCAAAGGCAACTTGAAGGGCAAAATGACAGAAAAAGGGCCAGGTGTCATGAAGGGCCCGGTGCCACTACAACTGCCACTACTGCACCTCCTGCCCCCACAATTATTGTACTTACTGCTCCAAAAATAAAACAGCCACTGTCCTCACAACTACAACTGATGCACTTCATACCCCTCAACGACCCCCGCCCCCAATGGTACGCCCTGCCCCAACACCCACTGCACCTCCTGCCCTGACAACCACCTCCTAAAACCACAACCACCGCACCGCCTGCGCCCAGCAGCCCCCCCAAAACAAGACTGGCACCTCCTGCCCACACAATTGCTGCATTGCACGCGCAATCGCAACGAGTTTCGAACTTGGGGCCAGGTCACGCAAAGGCCATCGCCCCCCTTCCCGCCCCAGAGGAATGCAACCCCCTGCCCACCCCATCCCTGCAGCTCTTGCCCGCACACCTCCCGCACCTCCCGCCAGCACCGGCGCACAGTCTGCCTGAGTCGCGGGGTCATGAAGCGCAGCGGTTGTGTGGGCCGCCGGGGCAGTGATCGTCATCGCCCTCCAGCTGCTGCCCCTCCCGCCCCCACAGCCACCGCGCCTTCCGCCGAACAGACCACCGCCTCTGCGCCACCACCGCCACCGCCGCACCCTCTCCCTCCGCAGGCCCGGGCCGGTGGCCCGCACGTCGACGGGCGTCACGCGTTCGCGCCGGGCGCCGCCCGCGGGGACAGCGCCGCGTGCATGGCCTCGGCGTCGAACGCGAGGGACTGCCGCTTGGGCGGGGGCGGCTGCAGCACCGCCGGCGGCGGCGTCCGGGGCTGCGGCGTCCCGGCGGCCGAGCCCGGGGGCGACACGCCGGGGCGCAGCGTCTCGAAGTCCTCCACTTTGCCGGCGCGGACCCGCCGCCAGACGACCGCGGCCGGGACGCCCGCCGCGGGGACCAGCAGCAGCAGGAGCAGGAGGTACAGCAGGTGGCCGTCCGAGCCGTCCCCCGGCCCCGGCCCCAGCCCCGTCCCGCGCGGGCGGCCGTCCAGCACGAGGTAGCACACCCCCGGCGGCTCCGACTCCGACAGGTGCAGCGTGCACGCGTCGCACCCCGTGACCGTCCCGCGGGCCGCGGCGTCGCCGCAGCCGCCGGGGCCGAGCCACCGCATCAGCACCGCGGTCCCCGGGATGTCGCCGGCGACCGCGACCTCCAGGCGGCCCCGCAGGCCCAGCGTGCCGTTGATCACGAAGGCGCGCGCGGCGGCGGTGACGTTGGCGAGGGTCAGGGCCGCGCCGGAGTGCACGGCGACGTCGCCGGCGGGGCCCGTGGTGGCGCTCACTCGGTACTCCCGGCGCCCGCCCCCGACGTCCCACGTCTGCGTGCCGTAGTCGCAGAGGAGGTCGGCGCGGAGGCCCGCCCCCGCCGCCACCGTGAGGCCCCCCGACGACAGCCGCGCGGCGCACGCGGTCAGCACCGGGCCGAGGGCCGCGCCGTCCCGGCGGCTCGGCGTCAGCGCCGGGGCGCGCTGGATCGCGGCGGCCGACAGGACCAGCGGCGTGAGGACGGTCGCGGAGGTCACGGCCACGCGGCCGGAGCGGACGCGCAGTGCACCGGGGCCCTGGAGGAGGGCCTCAGGGCCGATGGCCCCGACCAGACTTTCGCCCGCGGCCCCCGCACCCCCGGTCACCACCAGCGCACTGTCACGGTCCGCGAGGGTAACGGTCGCGGAGGACACCCGCAGCCGCCCGGCGGTGATGAGGGTCGCGGAGGCCGCGGTGACGGCGGCGGCGTCCGACACCGACAGCTCCTCCACCGTCACCGCGGCCCCGGTGCACGACCACACGGCCCCGGCGATGGCCAAGTGCTGGGGGCTCATGCCGCCGCCGTCGAGGGCCACGCGCGACCCCTTTTCGGAGGTGAACGCCCCGTCGCCCCGGATCGTCGCGGGCGCGCGGTGCTGCAGCGCGCCGCCGGGGCCCAGCGCGATGCGCGAGTTCCGGTCCAATTCGACGACGGCAGCGCCCGGCGCGACGACGAAGGCGGCGGACACGCGCAGCGCAATGCCGAGGAGCAGATTGCGGGGCCCGGCGACGGTATACTGCGCCACCGCGACCGCCGCGGTCGTGCCGTCGATGGGGTTCCCGAGGGTGCACGCGACTGCGCAGGCGCATGCGATGCTCGACCCCGTCGATGCGGCGCCGCTGACCACGAGGGCACCGCGCGTCTGGTCGTCGTGGCAGAAGCTGACGTCCGCGAAGGTGGTGGGCAGCAGCGCTTCCACACACGAGTGCGTGTGCAGCCACGCCCCGTCACTGCGGCACACCGCAGTCGGGGTGGCAGGGCTGAGACAGGGATGGAGATGGCGATGGGATTTGCGGGGGCTGCCGGGCATTGACCAGGAGAGGCAAAGGGGGGGTGGGGGTTGGGACCGGAGGTGGTCTTGGCTGTGCACAGGGACAGAGACTCCCGACCAAAACGAGACCAACGGGAGAGGCATTGGGACGGCGAAGGAAAGGCAAAGAAAGGGGGCACAGACCGGGGGGTACAGGGTCACCGAAATGGTGGCACCAGTCAGGGTTTGGTATACGCAGGCCATGCTCAGCCCCCCGGATGGGTGGGCGGGCTTTCATTTTGGGGGGGGGGGTCGATAGAGCCCCCTGGCTAGACCAGCAAAAAAATTGACAGGACCCCCAAAATCCTACCGAGACTGATCCCCGGGCCTCGGAGGTGACCCGGACCCAAAATTCGGCAAAAAATGAAAATGGGATTTTTGGAATCAGCGCGTCGAGGGTTCGGAAAAGTCATGTATTTGGTAGGGAAATATTGACCATTTTGAATGGTCAAAAAAGTTTTCGGCGCCTTTGGCGCCAGACTTAATAATTACTGATTAATGGTCCTGTCAATTAAGCCCTTTTCCCAACCCCCTGTGTGACCTCCGTCTGGTGGTTGTTCCTTTACGGGGCCCTGGACAGCCACCCGTTCTTCCCTTCGCATGTTGCGTCGGGTCGCTGCGTTCTGTCGGCCGCTGCGGCCGGTGCTCTTGCTGGTGTCGTTTCCGCGTTCGCAGAGCCCAGTATTTGGTGTGTTGGGGCTGTGCTGGATGTGGCGGGATGTGCCGTTTGCGCATCAGCGGCGCCCAATAATTGGCGTATTGGGGGTTGTGCTGGTTGTTGCCGGGGTCGTTTGCTTGTTTTTGCTGTCCACACACCTCTGTCCACAGGCCGTCCATAGCCTGCCTCGCTGTGTTTGTGTGAGCCCTTTTCCCAACCCCCCCCCCACTTGTTAGGGGCTCTATTGACCCCCCCCCCCCATTTTAAAACCCGCCACCCCATCGAGTCTTGTGGGCTACGCACAGTGAGAGGCAAGCGCAAGCTCAGCACAAAAATCCTCATCAGTGGTACCAGAGGGGCCTTTCGGTCTAGACAAAGAAGTGCATCACCGGGTGTACGCCTTGACCCAGGACAGGGCTGTAGCTGTTCGCGGTGCTGGAGACCTACAAGGAACACAGTGTCATATGACACCGTACTCACTCTCGCACTGTGGCTACAGGAAATGGCGACCTGTGGGGCCGAATGGGACATACCCCTGTGGGCACTGCAGCGGTATTGGCGGCTGCCAAGCAGAGCACATGATAGCACGGCAAACCATCAGTGGATACAACAAACCCTCATCCCGTGAATACCTACCCCCCTCACCCCCCACCCCCGCCTTGGGGGACGACTTGCACACATTGTTGAAGGGGACAGGGTCAACCAATCGGCCCCGAGCAACGTCAGGGGCCGGTGTTGATATAACCTCCAAAGCCCATGTGGTGCCGGATTCAAAGAGGGTTGGCCGGGGAGAGCGCACGCGAGCGAGAGCATTGGCGAGTGAGCGCGGAGCGTGCGGATCACCTGCCCTTGTACCCCGGAGGGCAGATCGTGGTACACTGGCCGCCGTACAGCGTGTCCGTGCAGCCGGAGAAGTCAACGGCTCCTACCAACCCCGGGGGCCCGCAATCGACGGGCGCACAGGCCCCGCCGTACGCCCACTGCCCGCTGCTGCTGCACTCCGCCGTGGGGGCCCCGGTGTACCCCGTGGCACACGCGGCATCGCAGCGACCCACGTACGTCGTGTCGGTGCAGCTGTGGAACGTCACGTTGTCTCGGCTTGGGCGTCCTGATACGGAACAGAGGCCAGAGTGGAAACGGCAGGTGGGTGGTGCAGGTCGGGGCGGGGGGTAGGGGCCTGGGCAGGAGGAGGGGCAGCAGCAGTCGGCACAGGGGCAGGACCAGAAGTGGGGATGGGGCCCACGATAGGGAACGGAAGGATGCTACAACGACAGGCCCACGGGGCGCAGCGCTCGGGGCACCAAATGCCTGTGAGATTCGGACACCGGCACGCCCTCGCCGCGGTCCGACATGAGACGGTCTCAGTGCGGGCCATGGAGCACCTCTCGGACTGTGCCACGCAGGTCACGACTGCTACTGGACAGGCAGAATTGCCAACAAGGGTTTGGCGAATCATGGGCACCAAGGGACACAGAGTGTCGCCCGTTATCCCCACCCACTACACCCCAACCCACTCACGGCAGCCCATCCCCGCCCATACGACCGCAAATGGCCCCGCAGCCGCGACCGAAGCCGCAACCCCAGCCACCGCCGCAGCGTCAGCCCCGAGCGCAAGCGGCACCGAGCGGGGACACCTACCGGGGGAACCAGACCGACGAGCGACTGCTCCATTGCATTCCTGAAACAGAAGCCTGGAGGTCACCCCACAATCAACTTGCTGCTGCAGGAACTTCAGGGAGCCCAGCAACAATTTGCTTCGTACCGACTAATCTGTACTCTGTTGCAGTCGTAACTGTGACAGAATCCCATTCCTACCCAAGCCCTGTGGAGGGGGGCCCATGGGTTCCGAGCAGTACAGTGTGCTAGTGGCCAAGACGGGGCGTTTTCTTTGGCATTACCATCCGACGGCATCAATCAACTTCCCAGGCCCTCCTCCATCAGCCAAGTGGATGCAATCTGCATTTATCACCTGTTCAATACCTCCAACGTGCCCGGCCTCTTGGCATGGAGTTTACAATTAAAACTTTGTACAGCCTCCGAGCCAAGATACAGTCACCCCCGCCTCTCGGTACAGCAATGAGAGAATCGCGTGGAAGCATGGCTTGTGCAGCCAGGAAGGTGGGGGGCGTCAGCCTGTTCAGCATGAAAATCCCGACACAGTGCATCAATGGCATCATACACAGGGACCCCATTCACTTCATCCAGAAACTCATCATCCAGAATCAAAGTGGAACACTGGTTCTCAGGCACCTTCAGATTTCTTGGGCTAGAGCAACAGGTTCACAGCCTCAGTTGGTCGAGGATCATCTGTTTCATCAACGAAAACCACCAGAAGATGATCACAGGTTCGGATGATGTGCTCGATGTCTGGGTGCTTGGCAGCACCCACTTTTGGCAACCAGGTTCCCTGGTGATTTTTGGGATCATCAAGCGGATATCGGGAAAAGTACTGGGCCAAAAAAGTGTTTCACCTCAGGACAGCCACGCTTTTCCAGCGGAGCATTTCCGGAGGTGAAAGCCTTTGTGACATCCATGTGAAACACTCGTTGTGCATTGCCTTTTTGAGCGTTGCCTCCAAAATACAGGCACTTGATGCAACCTTCTTGGGGGGCGGAGGCGTGCACTTTGGGTCGGATTCACGCGGGGGCGACTATAACCGGTCCTGATGCGACCCACCCCCCAACTATCTTTCAAAACTTGGGGGGGGGGGGGGGGGGTAGTTGGGGGGGTCCAGCCGGGAGTCGGGGGGGGGGGGTGTTCCTGCTGTGGTCGGGGGGGGGGTCTGGCTGGGGGGGGGGGTCGCATGCAAGGACCCGGCCCGGCCGCCCCCCCGTTGGTCGGATTGTTGCACTTGGACAACATGGACAATGATAATGGCCACCCACAGAAAACTGACGCGTCTTTTCTGGTGCGGGCGGGCCCAGGGGAACATCATGAGACCGGGGCCGCTGCCGAGGACGGAAGTCCAATGACACGGTGCGGATGTGCCGTGCGGCATGGGAGGCAGAGACGGGGACGGGCAGACGGGAGGGGGGGCAGTGCGAGCGCTGTCGCCGGGGGAAGCAGCAGCGGGAGGTACGACGGCGGGGGCAGGGGCGGGGGGTTTGGGCAGGGGCACACCGCAGTCCACCGGCACACAGTCCTCCGTGTACACCCACGCCCCGTCCGCGCCGCACACGGCGGTCGCGCTGCCGGTGTACCCGTCCGCGCACGCGACGGCGCACTGCCCCCCGAAGGCGGTGTCCGCGCAGTCCACCGCCTTGACCGACGCGCGGGCGACGGGCCCGCAGTCCACGGGCCGGCACTCCCCCCCGTAGACCCACTCGGCCACGCCGTTGCACACGGCCGTGGGCGTGCCCGTGTACCCGCGCTCGCACGCCGGCGTGCACGTCTCCGCGAAGTGCTGGGCGTCGGCGCAGCTGCTGAAGTCCACGTGCGCGCGCGCCGGGGCCCCGCAGTCCATCGGCGTGCACTTGTCTTGAAAGCTGCGCACATCGGAGATGGGGAATGGGGGCGATCTGAGGCCCGAGGGCATGAGGTGTGCCGGAGCAAGAGCGGGCGGCGTGCCCAGGGCTCCATCTCAAGAGGGGGGGCGGCGGTCCAGCCCCCCCGCCCCCGCCGCCGCCGCAGCCGCCGGTGGTGCTGAGTTGTTAGAAGCGCCGAAAAAATTTTGGGTCTGAAGTAACTGACGCCGAAGGTGCGGAAGAAAATTCGGCGCAGGCGTTCAAAGGGCGGGGGATGGGGGGGTGCCCTCCCCCTCCCCCTACACCCCCCCCCCCCCCAAGTGGGGCCGCGTTGGTAAACGGAGCCCTGGGCGCGCCGGCGCGGACCACGCAGCCCCTTCTTGGACTAGCGCTGCCGGCGCCTCGCTGGGCTCAACTACCCCCCCACGCGTCATGTCCTCAACGGAGGCTGGGGGATGGTGATGCGGTGCGGCGGGCTGGACGTGTGGTACGCAGGGCAGAGGCATGCGGTGCCCTGCGCGACGGGGCATTCCCGCGAATGGACCATCCGTTGATTCAGTCGGTGGGTTGTGGGCCGTTGGGGGCGGAGGCCGCAAAGAGACCCCTCTTCTGTTCCGGCCACTCAAATGCGCAGGCGTCCCCCCCTCCCCAGGCCACAGAGTAACGCCCAAGCGCTGCACGCGCGCCCTCCTCGGCGCCGGCCTCCGAAGGGGCGGTCGCCCGCGCTTTTGACGTGGGCGCACACACCTCCACTGCCCAGTGCTCTGGCAGAAGGCCATCGGAGAGCCCCAGTAGCCCCAGGCGCATTTGACGTTGCAGACGCCGGGGAAGTGCGTCGCGCAGCCGGAGAAGTCCCACCCGGTCCTCTGCGGGGCCCCGCACTCGGCCCGGCATTGCTGCGAGGTCTTGGAGACCGGGAGCACGTTCGACATGTACCCGCCCCCGACGTTGCCGAAGAAGTAGTATTGGCACGTCAGAATGTAGTCGTAACGGCCGCGGCATCCGCGCTTAATGCCGCACCCGACCTTCCGCGTTCCCTTCCACACGACCTGCGGGAAGCGCACGCATGCGGCGGCGGCGTTTTCTTTGGGGGGGGGGGGGGCAGGGGTGGATATAGTGGGGGGGGGGGGTGCCCCCCCCCAAGCCCCCCCCCCCCTCCCCCCCTGATGACGATTACGATAATGATTTACGCGTTTGACTGAACTAGCAGTTTTGCCAGCAGTTTTATAAGAGGACTAATGGCCAAAAACAGTGCCTGAGCAGAACAAATGAATCCATTGCCTACGCATATACCATTGTACTACTGGGCCAATCCACCAACACTGAACACAAGACAATACATTGTACAGGGGTTGGTGTATCCCATGAAGACAGTCCATACAGTGCAATCATTTCTTGACACATTTTGCCAGAATGGCTTGCAATTCCGAATCATCTGTGCCTGTAAAGTTGTAAAAGGAGCAAATCGTAATCGTCATTCCGTCATCACTGCCTCCCGGCTCAACACCCCCCCCCCCCACCCGCACCTTGGTAATGTCGTCACTATTATATCCACGCCTGGGGGATCAATGGTCGGTTCTGATAGACTGAATGTCCCCGCCATAGACAATTCCAGCCATTAGTCCAGCAGTACTGCGAAATCCAATCAATGCACGTGTCCCCTTCTTGGTTGGGGTGCTCCACTATGTAAAATACAGCGAGGCGTTGCGGTTAGCTCCGTGGGTCACTTGTGTGCTTGTCCTTTGCTGCCGACTCTAGTGAACAACCTGGATCAATATAAGCAGTCGTCCATAAATGTGGACTGCATTCACTGTGTCACATGCGAGCTGACTGGGCTGCAAAGCATGGCACTCATTCGGCCTTACCCCGTCTGTCGCTGTTTAGTTTCAAAGAGTGAAGAGAGTGACATACAGTAAGACTCAGTAATCAGAATGCGTTGTGGATGCATTTGTGCCATGTGGCTGTGTGCTTATGGGATCATATTTCTGGTGAGGTGCCCCGTGCTTCAGTGGAAGCACCCTGGATTCCAGCGCCGCTGGTCCCAGGTTCGAACCCCACTGCCCGAGCCGCCAGAACCGGATCAAGCGGAGCGGCGGCTCGGGAGGCAAAGGCAAGCAACGGGTGGGGTGGCAGCCTCCCATCGGGCGTGGGCGGTGGCGGGGCGCACTGCTGCAGGTGCCCGGGCACATTTTTGCTTGTTGTTGATGGTGTATGTGACTAAACCGCGCATTAAGAAAATAGACCAGGCCAATGTGAAAATAGATAGCAACGGGAGGGGCCCCAGTCCCCTGTCGGGCGAGGCCGGTGGGGGGGAGCACTGCTACAGGCCGGGTTCGAACCGGCGATCTACGTGACGACAGCCGACGATGTTAACCACTATACCACACTGCCTCCCATACTGTCTTTGTAAGGGGAAAAATTCAAAACTTGCACAATCGAATCCAGCTCGGCGGCAGTGGTCCTGCGCTGTCGCTTGGTGGGAGGGGTGTACGTGGGCATGATGAAGTCCCGCGACGGGGTCTTAAGTACTGGGCATCTGGGGTGGGAGAGCCTTCCCTGGTCAGCCAATCTGTCAGCTTCGTTGTTCCCTAGAATGTCCACATGGGACGGCACTTTAATAAACTTGATGGAGCCTGTGTGTGCACTGAGGGCGTCCAGAAGAAGTTCCCAGAGGGGAACGTTAGAAACCGGACCACTGCTTCCCGTCCATCCCCTGAGTTTCCACCGGCGCGCCGCGCCAGTGGCTCCCAGGAAGACGTACTCACTGTCTGTGCAAATAGCGACTTTGCCAAAAGAAAGGATTTGCAATGCCCGAACCACGGCCAGGAGTTCTGCCGTGTTGTTTGTCTGCCGGAAGTGTACCGGGACATATGCAGAGATGATGATGTCAGGGTGCGCGTAGATGCCATATCCTGCTACCCGGCCCACACCTTCCGTTTCGGCGGATGAGCCATCCGTGAAAACCAGGGTGTATCCGTCCGCGGAGAGGGTATCAAAAATTCCTTCCAGCTCCGCCGCCCGTTGCTGTTTGCGCAGTCGGCGCGCTGTTTCTTTGCGTTGTTTTTTGCTGGGCGGGGGAGTGGGGGGTGTGACACGCAGATGGGGGTGTTGTAGCACTCCATCATGGAGTAGCGACTGTAGCGCTCCGATGAAAAGATGCAAGTCATGATCTGAAATAGGGATGCTCGATGGACATGTAGCCCATAGTTTCAGGGTGGTAATCCAAATAGAAACAAAGCGGGACCAGGTAGCTGAATATTGTCGTTGGTATTTTTTCTTTTGGCGGACCTGCCAATTGGCGTATACCGCCGCCCAGGCCAGGAAGCCTGTCGGGCACTGAAAGGAAAACTGTAGGAAGGAGGAAAGCAGGGCGGCTGGACGTTCCTCTACAGTGGCCGTAGGGAAGCATTTGGCAATAGTGTCAAAAGCTACTTTGAGCAAGGAGCACTCCGTGCGTGCGTGGTCGATTGTCTCTAGCTCACCGTCAATTGGGCACCACACGTCATCCGGTTTCCAATCTTTTTGTCGCTCCCCCACAGGGAGGCGGAGCCATAGCACCTGTCTGATGAAGTCTTTGTGGTGTGCAGGAATATTGAAAAAGTGAAAGGCCTTCCATACCTCAGGTGGTTGCCTTGGTGCCAGGGAGGTAGTGGAACAGAGGAACAAAGCCATGGGTTTTGTGGTCCATCGAGACCACAAATTCGCTTCCGGAACCGAGTGGAGGGGTGGGTTCGTGGGTGTCTGGCCGAAATTTGAGGAGTGATAATGAAACACTCCCTGTTGATAAATGCTGGCCCAAGTGGGCGCGATCTGCGAAATATGTGTGCTGTTGTTGATTAAATCTCCCACCGTAATGACCCCCTGCCGGATAAGCTGGGGGCAATAGTAGGTGAGGGATGCTGATTTGGAAAACAGTCTGTTGTGCCAGAGTGGGGTGCCAGGCGATAGTGCTTCAGGTCGGTTGAAAGTCACTTTGGCAGTGACGAGTGAGTATGCTCGTGCGCTCCAAGCCAAATAAGGCATTTTGTGCCAAGCCACATTGCTCCCCATTTGAAAAGTGTGGAGCGTGGACGGAGAGACATTTATGCCATACTCAGTGACAAAACACTCATAAGGCTCGGTGACACATTTAGGAATGGCCTCGGCCTTGTAGACATGACGAATAAAGATAGTGGAAAATTGCCAAAGCAGGAAGGTGTCAGGGGGGGCCAGCTCGAGCCCCCCACGCTCTTTGCTGTGCGACAGGATGTCTAGTGTAATGCCCCAGTTGTTGAGTTTGAGGGCAACCCGATAAATTGTTTTGACCGCGGCGATGACATTGTCTGTAGGGTAGACAACACGAGACGGGTAGACCAAAAGTGGGAGAATCCAGCTTTGGAGGAGTTCCACCCTTTCAGCGAGTGAGAGGGACCACGACTGCATGGAAAACGCACGACCTGTGGCTTTTCTGAGTGCAGGTCCATAGGCCTCCTCCGCTGTGGTAGCCCCAAGGACAATGCCCAGGTACTTGTATTTGTCGACTACTCTGAGGCCTGTGCTCAGGAGCTGAACCCTGTGTGTGGGGTCCCAATGCCCCTTGAGCAGAATGTTGGACTTGTCCAGGTTTGTGTACAAACCTGTAATTGCAGAGAATTCCTGAACCCTGCTCCAGACCAAGAGGAACACCCTCGCCCCGGTGGTGGGGTCGCATTCAATGATGATGATTAAGTCGTCTGCGTAGAGCAGAACTTGCACATGTTCTGACAAATCCATAAGTTTGTGGATGATGGGGGAAATGAGCATGGCAAATATAGACGGCGAAAAGGGGCACCCCTGTCGTACACCCGAACGGGGGAGAATTTTGTGGTCTGTGTAAATGTGATCACGAACAAGAACACAGATTGGCGCTGTAAACAGCAGTAAACAAAGGGAAATTAGGCTGTCAGGCAATTGCATAAGAGTAAGGAACGTGCGTGTATACTCATGAGAAACAGAATCAAAGGCTTTTTTGAAATCGATGGGGCAAAACAGGGCATCCCCCGGGGAGTTCCAGGAGCCAAAAGTATGCCAAAGATTCGTGAAAATGGACCGTCCCCTGATAAAGCCTCGTTGCTGGATAGGGGTGAGGGCATCAATGTAATCCCTGAGCTGCAGGGCAAGAATGGCTGCCACCCATTTGTGTGAAGTGTTTTGCAGCACCAAAGGCCGTAGATTGTGTACCGAAGCGGTCCCAAGTCCTTTCGGAATGGGATTAAGAAGTGCCAAGGACCAGTCATCGTTGAGTGTGTTAGAGTTCAGAATGCCCTTGTAAATGTCAAGCATAAGAGGGCAAAAGAAATCCGAAAAGGCCTTGTAGACGGAAACCTGTACTCCATCAATTCCGGGTGCCGAGGTGCCGTTCAAGGACTCCAGCGCGGCGTGCACTAGGTCCAGTGACAGCGGTTGTATCAGCATTTTTGCCATCAATGCTGTGCTTTTGCCACGGAAAAATGTTTTGAGATAAGGCAGATGTGATTTTCCGGAGGGATTCATTGTTTGTTGCCAATAGGAGACAATTTCAGAGACCATGGACTCA
The DNA here is from genome assembly GCA_964036045.1 of Eutreptiella sp. 'Long Island Sound 2002'. Taxonomy (NCBI): domain Eukaryota; phylum Euglenozoa; class Euglenophyceae; order Eutreptiales; family Eutreptiaceae; genus Eutreptiella; species Eutreptiella sp. 'Long Island Sound 2002'. The sequence goes on along the minus strand of OZ038382.1, from coordinate 54,815,581 downwards.
GGGTCGGGCAGAAGCTGGCCGGACCTATTGCGCAAGGAGTATAGTTTTCGTTTGAATTGTAGTTGTTTGGTGAGTCGCCAGATTTCTTGGCGGCGGCGCCATGGTTGCAAATGATGTGGGTCGTGTAAGGTAGTTTTTAGCTTATCCAGAACCTGCTGCCCTGAACGGTCGGTGTCTGACCGTTCGGCCAGGGCTGTCAAAATTTGATAAGCCGCTTTGGCGGATGAGGGGGTGTACCCATGAACCTTGAGGTAGCGCCAGGCCTCTTCCGAGAGGTGATGTGTAGAAGAGACCATCAAAAGAGATTGCAGTTCCGTGATGCCTGTGGCTCTGTTGGCCTTCTCATAGGAGAAAGCTGCACTTTTGATACATTCCAAACCGTCCGCCCACTTGGAGTAACCTTCAGTGTTGATGGAGTGCAGTTCAGCCTGTAGTTGTTGGAGGGTGTCCTCCGATGATAAGAAAGTTGTAGGGATTCTAGGTCGCTTCCCTTGCTTGGTAGGCTTGGCCGACAGTGAGGCAATAACTGCCTTGTGGTCCGAATTGGCCACAAAACGGGTATAGCACTCTACCACGGAGTTTTGGAAATTCTCGTGAAGAAGAATTCTATCGATCCGTCGTCTCCTGTCAAGGACGGGGGCGCACTCGTTTGCAGCTAGGTCGGGCCTAGCCGACGTAGTCGGCTTGGCCGGGGCAAAGCCCCATGTCCAGCCTTCCAAATCAAAATCGGAGTGTCTGCCACTGTGGAAACATGCATATGTGTCGATGAGCTGATGGTTTGTCAGAAAATCAAGTTCCGCCTCACGGGCGGCGATGACAGTGGAGTGCTCAGAAGATAGATGCGGTGCTGAAATGTCCCTTGAGGGGACTGTGACCGAATTGTGGTCGGACAGATAGATGGTGTCTCCCGGAACAAGAGTGGGCGAGACTTGCGAGAGCAAGGTCCATTGGCGCTGCCTTTCGACTGCGTCATGATGAAAATGATAAACACAGAAATGATGCTTGACCCCATCGGGGTCAGCCAGCTGAGCAAAAAGGTGGCGTTTTTCAATGGCATACGAATTCAAGAGTGTCCAAGTGTTGTGAAAAATCAGTGCAGATCCCCCTCTACCTTTGGGGCTCAGGTTGGAAAGGAGGACGAACCCCCAGTCCTTGAAACGTTCAGTAAGCTGTTCCAGGCATTGATCGTCCTTGATGTGCGCTTCCTGAAGTCCCATAACATGTACGGAGTTACGATACAAAAAACGGCATATCTGGACCTGCCTATCTTCCGAAAAGTTGTCGCTGACGGGGACCTTGGTGGTCAGCCCGTTGGCGTTAAATGTGGCTATCTTAGTGTGAGCTGCGGCATAAACCACTGGCTGTTGGTTGTCTCCTGTCGGACGTCCAACCGCTGGTGGTTGGTGGTGTGCTGGCTTTTGTGAGTGTGACGTCATGAGGTCATGTTGGCTGCTTCACAGCTTGTGCGTAAGAGGGCTTCTTGGACTCAGCAGAAGCTGGTTTTTTCCTGTTGGCCATGGATTCACGCTTGAGATTATTAAACTCATCTATGGGGATGATGGAAATAGAAATTTGTTTCGCTTCGTCATGAAGCATGACGCTTTGGTTTCCGGAGGCAAATTTGCCTTTTATTCGCCATGCGGCGGTGGAAAAGCGTCCCGGGTTCCATGTTGACCGGACCGCTGATTCAGCAAGAAAACCGTTTTCATTGAGGAAAGACAATAGGGCTGGGCCCTGTAACCAAATAGGAACGTCATAAACGACTTTTAGATCAGAACGCCCCTCCGGTGAGGACGAGGCGGAAGAGGCGGAAGAGACTGACTCCGTGTCGGATTCCCCTTTGAACCAGTCACGCTGGCGTTCGTCCTTGAACAGTAGGCCATTGGCCTTCATTTGGACATAAGGGCCAGATATGAACTGCTCAGTGGCAGACTCAGTGGAAAGACCCACCCGCAGTTTGTTAAACCCGGTGACCTGCAGATACGTAGGATCAGAAATATCAGAGAGAGCTTGCTTGACATTGCGCCGGAGATGTTTGGCGTAGTTTTCTTTGTGGGTCTTCTTATAGAAGACATCGAGAACGGTGTGGCAGTGAGGGAAAATAGAGCCGTCGAATTCCGACATGCTCATAAGTGCGAAAAAATCCAACTTTTTAAAGTCAGCAGTGAAGCTAGCGCACTGTGGTGCATCAAGATTGACCAGAAAGATTTTTGACTGTATGCCTTGCTGTCTCAGATTGACCGGTCCCGGAATGTTGAAGCATTGGGACCCGGTCATGCCTAGCTTCAGCATTGTTTGTGTTATATCCTTTTCAGACATATGCACCGCATGGGAGTGGAGAGGGGACTCCGGCAATTGGCAGGGTTTGCGGTCCAGGGTTCGCCCCTGGGATAGCAATCTTGTAGAGAAACGGGCCGGTTCCAGCCTTTGATCTATAGAAGTAGCAGTGTGCAGAATAACGAAGAAATCCCTGGAGTGTCCGTCAGTGTCCTGTAGCTGTCTGGAAAGTCTTGAAAACGCCTGTGGCGTACAAGAGGCGTGTTGTAACTGTGCGTCACACCACTGTGGGAAATTGTGCTGATGCGTCAGGTCGACCAAAATGTCGATTCGTTTCGGCCGCAACCTGGTGTATAGAAAATTCGCTGTTTTGACGCAGGACGTGAGTTCCGTGTCCCTCGTGACCAACAAAAAGTTACTGTGAGAGTTGGGAAAATGTTGTGAAAGATCATCATCTGTGAAATCCGTGAGTCCTTTCCAACTTTTGGGGGAACCATCAGTGGAGAAGGCGGCAGTGGCTTGAAGGACCACAAAGTCCTGCAGCCAATTGAATTGCATCATAAGGAGCTGTTGTTCAGAGTCCATGAGTGAGGTCAGAAATTCAGGATCGTGCAGGGTTTTTTTGTTGGCACATAAATCAATGGCTGCCTGAGTGTTCGCAGGGGTCATGGAGATCCCTGGTTCCGTAACGGAGGGTAGGTGGTCAGCCGACCCTTGGGCTTCGGCTGGCTTTTTTTTCTTTTTGAGCGGAGAGACGCCCAAAGCGTTTGAGAGCTTGGAGTGAACCTTTTCTCTCTGATGCAAGAGCACCTTTTGTTGCTGCATGACCTGTTCCTGCTGCTTAGAAATGACATCTGATACCTTAGAGTCAGGGTTGCAAAGCAGGTCGAAAATGGCCTTCTCTGCCTCCCCGATTTGCGAGTTTATGATGGTCCACTGTTTTTGAAGGCGAGTGGTATCCTCAGCGGTGACTTCGGTTCCAAGCTGTTCATGTTGACTTTCCACTTCTTTGGCTTGGGTGATGAGATCAAAATAGTTCTTACGGGCTTTCAGAAGTGGGTTGTCCTCGGCAATCTCTAGCTGTTGTAGGGTCATTCGAATGGCGATACCCAGATCATCGATAGATTGTGTTAGCCGCTGTCCGTAGGAGGCATTTTCAGGGCTGTTGAGGTGACCGGATTTCTCCAAGTTGCTCTTTTCGGTAAGTAGCGCGCTTCTCTTAGAAGTGAGATCCAGAATATTGTTTTCAGAGGAGAGTTGCAGACCTCTTGGCATAGGGTCGTCGCTCACGGCTTGCTCCATCATTTCGTCAACGATTTCTTTTGACCGCTGCTGCGTAATTTGATTCAGGATTGTGATGAGGTGCCGAGAAAGCAAAGCTTTAGAGGCTGCAGTTAAAGGAGTCGTGAATGTTTTATTTGAGGTATTCCAGTTGCATTGAGACAGTAGTTGCGTCAGGGCTGCCTCGGTGAGCGGAGCTTGTCGGAGGACATCCTGTACGGATGCTGTCAGAGAGTCGGCACTGGCTGAGGTAATGGCTTGAAGTAGCTGCCGAATGGAGTTGTCATCGATTACTGGTACGGCAAATTCGTCCATGATTGTGACGTGATCGGTTGGAGCACTCAGAAACAGCGAGCGAACCGTGCGAAGCGTCTGTCACAGTTGGCGGAGTTATTGGCCGAGAGAGTTTTGTAGAATGAAGTGTTGAAGAGCAGGGGGGTAGGTGATGAACCTCCACTCCCAATAGACGGCAGGCGGTAGTAGAAGTTGGTACAAGCAGTGCTTGAGTCCGAATTGAACTGGGTGATTTGTTCGGAATAGAAAGTCCGCCACCAGGTAGATCGGCCTGAAGCTGTCGACCAGATCTCTGTCCGGGAAAGCTGGAATGTTCCGTCCCAATCGAAATGCCTGCTGTTCGTGGGTCTCTTGCGTGTCGTGAGGTGTCGGCGGCGACGAGGGTGGTGATGGCGGCGAGGGCGGATGTCTGGCTATCTCAGCCTCGATCTCCTCCCAGTGTTGCTGCACTTCCCAATGTAAAGGTGAATCGGTGTTTAGGGGTGGCTGAGCGTTGTCAGTGCCTTGGGGCATGTCCCCGGGCAGGCATGGCATGAAAAGAATCGAAAAAAAATAGACACTCAGAAAGTGTCCCCCGTCGAAAAAAAAGACACTCAGAAAGTGCCTGGGGGGGGGGGGGGGGTCAAGCCATGATGAGCTGCCGGGGCTTGCTCATCAGGAGGCACTCGAGAAATCTCTCGGAATCAAGGATCAGAGCAGTCCAGTGCTACGATTGTCCCACAAGATGGTGTGGTAGCGGACATGACAGGTAGTGAGGATAGGCTGTGTCTGCTGCCAGGAAATGCAGTGGGAACTGCCACGCCCGCTGCAATAGTCTTGCCTACACAGACCATACCACACCCCCACGATGTAGGACATGGTCCTTAGGCACTGCTGTGCAGCTTGGGTACGGTCTTGTACAAACGTTGCGCACAGCACGCGACACGCCTCCCCTGGGGGGGGGGGCATCGGCAGAGTGGCGAGCAGGGGCAGGGGCGGGGGCAGGGCAGAGGCAGCCGGGATGGGGCAAAGACCTGCGAGAAATGCCCCGTTGCGGTGGTGTAGCGGGGGTTGTCCCAATCGTATTTGTTGATCTCCCGGTCGTACCATCCTAAACACGAATGGCGCGGCATGAGTTGCATGACCCGACCCTCCGCACGCCCGCATACCACAAACCAACACAGTCACTGCCATCATTCAGTCATTCCACTTTTGCACCGCGAAATGGCGCCCCAGTCCATCAGACCAGACTTCTACAGACCAACCCTGTTTCACTTGCTCCAATGCCATCACCTCAGACTCATGGTGCGTTTGCACATGCTGCACTCGGGCGTACATATCCGATACGGGGGGGGGTGTTGGCACAAGGCCTCGGTATCTGATTGTGTGCCTTTGGCGGCGCCTATTGGCCTCTCTCCACTGCTCATTCGGACCCTCTGTGGGCCCGAACGTGTTTTGGTTGTGTCAACGGAGCCCCCGGATGACTTGTGCTGTTTGACTACTCCGGGGGTCGGCAGGGGGGGGGGGGGATTTCGCCGCAGATACTTTCGCCGGGGGCAAATTCTGCCGCCCTTGAAATCCCCAAACCTCCAAATATCATACGCCCAATCAAAGACACAAGACACGCACCAGACAAAGACCCCCAAACTTCCAACAGACGGCCACAACATCGTCACAGAATTGTGCACTCCCCAAACGGAAGGCGCGCCCCACCCCCTGCCCTTCCTTCTTCCGCCGACCCATCCACCGCTGCCGAGTGGTGCTGGTCACCCCCAAACGAAGCTCCGCCCTCAGCTCCACCAACTCAGAAGAGTCCCTGACACAAGGTCCGTCCCGGGCTCCCGGGGCACATGCTCCCGAGCAATGCACCGTCGGGACCACCGGCGTCGCCCCAGTGCAATGGCCGCCGGAGGGATCTCGCGGGCGGAGCTCCCTCCGACAAATGAGTACAGCGCCATCCAAACGCGTCACACGGTGCGGCGCGTGTGCGGGGCCAAACCGGTTGTATGGCGGAGACCGGCCCCACACATCACCTCCGGCACACCGCCACGAGGGCGTGCGTGTGCACTGCACTGGAGCTGGGGGAATGCCATATTAAAGAGGAAGACCTGCATGGGTCTACGGGCCGCGTGCTGAAGGGGTGAGGGAGGGGTGCCCGCAGATGAGCCCCCGCACCGGTCGGTGGGTGGAGAGTGTGTGTGTGTGTGTGGGTGGGTGTCTGTGCGTCGAGCAGAGCCTTTCGGACCCCGGGACCAAAAAGGACGGACCCCAAGTAATTGTGGTGTTGCGACCCCCCGACCGCCTCCACTTTGCATGACCACCGGGCGTGGGGCGGCGCTCCGAGGAATCCATTGCTTCGTGGCAATAAGATTCCCCCGGGGGAGGGGGGGTGGGGGGCAGAGGCCGGAAAAGGGGTTGTGTACCTGAAATCGGCCTCCCATTTCCGGCCCCTTTCCCGAAGTTTCAGGAAAAGTTTTCTGATGTGGGGGGGGGGGGGGGGCTGGGGTGTGGCAGGGCCCCAAATGCCCCCCCCCCCCTGTGTGACCTCCGTCGGGTTGTGGTTTCTTTACGGGGCCCTGGACAGTCACCCGTTCTTCCCTTCGCATGTTGCGTCGGGTCGCTGCGTTCTGTCGGCCGCTGCGGCCGCTGCTCCTGCGGGTGTCGTTTCCGCGTTCGCAGAGCCCAGTAGTTGGTGTGCCGGGGCTGTGCTGAATGTGGCGGGATGTGCCGTTTGCGCGTCAGCGGCGCCCAGTAGTTGGCGTATTGGGGGTTGTGCTGGTGGTTGCGGGGGTCGTGTTGCAGTCTTTGCGGCCCTCCCCCCCCCCCCTCCCCCCGGAGGGCGAGGGGGTCCTTCAGCATCGGCCTGGGGCCACTGCACGTCCCATCCGGAACAAGCCCACGGGCCGACCCAGCAACGTCCTGCCCCCCGACTCCCAATGCCCCTCCGCCAGAACGGCACACACCCGCCAGCCCGTCCTCCGCCGAGGGGTACCACCAGCCGGCCCAGATGTTCTCGCCGTACCGCGGATTGACCGTGTGCTCAAACTTGCAGCGGTTGGCGTGCGCCTGCGCGGACCGCGCGATCTTCCAGTCCCACTCCAGGTCCGGGGCGCCGTGCAGGCAGCGGCGGCTGTTGTGGGCCTTGACGAACTCCGTGGGGGAGGCGCTCCAGTTGCTGGAGATCGGCGCGAGGATCGCGCACACGAGCAGCAGCCGCAGGCACGCGGACCGCGACGGCATCGGCGCAGAGGGACAACGCCTTTACGACATTCTGCGGGGGGGGGGGGGGGGCTGCAAGACAGTGTCGACGGAATACCACCGAGCCAGTGCGACGGCCGGGCTCAGTCCGGAGAGAGTGCAGGCGGATGGATCGGCAGCGCATCTTAACGAGTTATTTTTTTTTTGGCTCAGACTGAGATGAGCTGGCATAGCCTGCTCACTTCACAGTACTCGAGATGACCTCTCGGGATCAAGGTTGAGAGCTGTCCACTGCTACGATGATCCCACAGTCGCAGTGGTAGCGGATGTGGCACGTAGTGACGACTAGCTGAGTCATTGGTGCATCCTAACGAGTTACGATGGGGCCCAGGGCGGTCACCCCTCTGGTCAGCTGCTCTGTGGAGCAGAATGGGCTGTCGGGCTGTGCGCCGACCACGTCGCCAGGTGGGCTAGGGGGCAGGCGCAGTGCACAGCGCGAGCAATGCGATGCTCGCCACCAAACCCATGGACTGTTTGTGTAAGCGCCGCCACAGGAAGGAATTCATTTTAAGGAGCAATAGTCCATGGGGTCATTGCCATATCTGCACTGAACCTGACATCAGCGACAGGCCAGAGTGGTGGTTAGACTCGCTAGACCCTGTATGACAAGAGGCTCCATCTGTAGGGCAATTTATGTTTGCTCTGTGGACGCTCGGCCATGAACCGCCTGGGCCTCTGGAGACCTGCCAGCCTGCATCATAGTGTATAGCATTGTGGAATGCGCGGGGGAAGGCTCAGGAACCCAGCCCCTAGCATAAGCCGGCAACTCAACACAGCTGCGAACCCACCGTGCTGGCGGGTCATCTGCACATAGCCCTGACGAGGTTAGTCCCCCATGGCGTATCCCCGTCTCCACCATCGGGAGAGCCCAGAACAGGGGTCACGGGCCCAAGCGCCATACAGCCTTGAAATAAACACTGGCCCGAAGCTTTTTGGCCAGTGGCCAGTAGATTGTATATTTTGGTGTAAATTTTGTGTTTTCCACCTTTTTTTTGAGAGAAATCCAAAAAAACTTCGACCATTTTTCCTGCTTCATGCCTCTTTTTTCCTACCCGTTCCCCAAATGTTTCATAAGAAACAATTAGTCGTTCATGCATATGACCTAGACACCACTGACACCACTCTGCTTGAATGCTGTTTTTTTACAACCCTCGATGTGTGCTGTTCATTCCTGATTGTCATATGAACATCGCTATTTATTGTTTTTTACAACTCTGGATGGGTGCTGTTTATTCCTGATGGTGATCTGGCCATCACTGTTTATTTTTTTTACAACTCTAGATGGGTGCTGTTTATTTCTGATTGTTTACAACTCTGGATGGGTGCTGTTTATTCCCGATTGTCACCTGGCCATCGCTGTTTATTCTGTCACAACTCTGGATGGGTGTTGTTTGCTTCTGATTGTCATCTGGACATCGCTGGTGTTTTTTTTTTATAACTCTGGATGGGTGCCGTTTATTCCCAATTCCCCACTTCCTCTCCCGCCCCTCTCCTCCCCCTTGCCCCCGTGCCCCTCATCCTCCTCATGTTCCTTCACAGTGAACAATTTGAAGTTGGAAGTTCCTTGCACAAAAGGCACGGAGCTCCCAAGCTGTGGATGCGCACGGCACGCCTCGCACCACATGAGCACACACACGGGATCGTACCACAACCATGGCCGAGTCAACTACCATGCATGGGAGAACTTACATGCCTCAGGAACAGGGTCAGCCGACATGGGCTCCCGCGCGGCACACCACGTACAAACACCATCAGTGGTGGAGGTGGGATGCACACAGAAATGACATGCATGACATTCAATAGTGTGGGATGCCAAATCGTTCCCACATGCACGACAAGTACATGAAAAACATTGTACCAGTCTTTCCACAAATTGCATGCCTCATCAACAACCCGGTGGCACCTACTGCATGTGTGCTTGGTGCCGCAAATGTTTGCACCGCAGCAAGCACATCCGACGGCCGTGAACCCAAAGGTTGACAAATTGGGCGCGGGTGCCGCGGCTGTGCGCTGCGAGCGCGCGGGTGAAGCCACCACAAGGGATGATGGTTCGTCGAACGTGAAGGCATAGCCGTGCTGAGTGGCGTTGGCTTTGGCAGCCCACGTGACTTGAGTGTGCTGGATGCGCAGAGGCCCTCCCTCCTCCGAACATAAATAGTAGAGGGCCTCGGCAACGTTGGGGAAATGCATCCAAGCGACACCTTGGGGCGCAATGGGGCCAAGCGGCCGCACCCATATGTCAGAACCCATGTCAAGCCTAATCAAAAGAAAGAGGGGGGGTGCAATGACAGCGCAGGGGAAGGAAGGACACTCTTGTAAGCAACCTTGTTGTGCCCCCAAGTTTGGGGAGGAGGCCGCCCCTAGCACCGAAAATTTTCTACTCTAAAATTTGTCTTCTCTTCTTTCCATACATTATTCATTACCCTACCCCACCCGTTGATACCAACGTTGTTGTGCCACCAAGTTTGGGGAGGACGCCACCCCTAACACCAACCCTCTTCTACCCCCAAGCTTTGCTCTTAACCATTCTCCTATGCATAGAGTACCCTACCCCACCACACACGAAAAAATTGCCTTGACAACCATGTCAGAATGGCAGCAATGTGAACAAAATGACAAAAAGCATGCAACTTGCAAGACAAAGAAGGCCAATTGCATCATGAAATAGTGCAAACATAGCAATATACACCAATTTACACCGAATTTACACCTATAAACAACGCGGCGGCCCAAAAAGTGGCCGTTTTCGTAAAATTTACGCACATGCGCGCAAATTTGCCATTTGGCCAGCGACCTAACCAGCATTTAATTCAAGGCTGGCGCCATATGGCCAGTCTCGGATGGGCACCGGGCCTCCGGCGACCCCGGCATCGCCTCTGAGGGCACCGTATATTTGGATAGGTCAGCATGCTCCACACGCATCTGCGTGGCTCTAGGGGGGAACACCCACAGGTGGGAGGAGGTACGGGAGTCGGCGGCCGCCGCAAACATGGGCGCAAGTTCAATCGGCTGTAGGGTATGCGGCAGGGGATCTTGAGTGTTATCCTCTCCATCTCCGGAAGTGCATGCAGGCGACCAGTCGGTCATCGGAGACAGCTTCTTAGAGTGCTAGCTGGATGTGACTGCCAGTGACCACCGCATGATGCGGGCCACAGGCGATAGGTCAGGGGGCAAGGGGTCCCGTCTCAGCACCCCTTGAATCCCGTCCGGTGCACGGCTGTCTCGTGCGACCTGCACACTTTCTGTTGCATGCCCCACGAGTTGCCGAGGCGCCACCATTACATCCGTTGGAAGCGGCGGTGGGCGGGCTGTGCTCCTATGAGGACTGTATATGTGTCGCAACAAGTCGCTAGGTGGGCTACGGGGCAGGCGCACTGCACAGCGCGAGCAATGCTATGCTCGCCACCAACCCCGTGGACTGTTTGTGTAAGAACCGCCACAAGATCAGCAAGACAATGGGGGTCACAAGTTTGGTTCGCGCCTTCGCATGAGCCCATGATACATGGGACATGCTGGGGGGCGCCGCCTGCGGAAATACTAGGCCCCAACAGCCAACAGGGCTGTGGTGCGGGGGCATGAGATATGGTCGGTAAAGCTGAACCGGATGTCCCCGCCATAGAAACTTCCAGTCATTGTTCATTAGTAAGTTCACTGCTTCACATCCGCGTTTTTGCTCGGCGACTGTCCCGGTGCTTCTGCCTGTGTTCGCTGCTGCCCTCCTTCCTTATGTATGTTTGTTTGTTCGATTGGTTGACCTTTCTGTATGCTTTCCCTGTTCCCCTGTTCCCCTATTGCCGGGGGGGAGGGGGTTATTGTTGGGGTCGGGTCCCTGAATAGGCGGCCCCCCATGGCACACACCGTCATGCACATGACATTTGTTAGTCCGCCTGAAAAGTGCAGCACACACCAGCCATTGCAGTCTACGTGGGTGGGTGGGTGGGGCTACCCCTCGTGGCCCCTCCCCCCGTTGGCTTTCTGCCACACTTCGTTGCCCAGGGTAGCGAGGCTGAGGCCTGACATGACCATTGGCAACAAAGGCGCTGGGACGAAAATTCTGCCGATCGTGGCCTGAGCCCCCGATTCTACCCCAACACAAGTGCCTCAACGGATCCGCGCGACGCGAAGGTCATCTTGAGGTATCTTTTTCCCAGTTCCCTCGCCCCCCCCCCCCCTGATTACCATGCAAGGGACGCGCGACACGCAGCAAGACAGGCAAATAACACGGCATATGAAGCATTGAACGACCTGAAAAAGGCCTGTTGACATGCATGCTTAGGTCCACTGAGACACATGCTCTGTGTGCCACTTTTTCTGGCAGGAGTATTCGACTTTGAAGCGCTGCACATGCTCCACAGGGGTCACAGGGATGGGCTCTCCAGCTGCAGGCTCCGCTGCAGGCTTGGCTGCCACCTTGGCAGCAGGTTTGGCTGCAGCTCCACTGAGACACATGCTCTGTGTGCCACTTTTTCTGGCAGGATTTTCGGACTTTGAAGAGCTGCACATGCTCAACAGGGGCCACCTGAACTACTGATACACCTGAAAACTGCTGTTTGAGATGCATGTTCAGGTCTATTCAGCCACAGGCTCTGTGTACCACTTTCTTTGGTGAGAGTACTTGACTTTGAAGAGCAAGAAATATGAAGAACACAGCAATGCACAAATGCTACTACCTCGTCCAACCAACAAACATGCGGGAGAAGCTCGATATCGAACTTTTCTGTAAATATGGGAAACTGAAAGTGACGGTTCCCTCACCCCCCCCCCCCCGCTTACTATACAAGGGCGTTTCTTGTTCAACAGGGAGGGAGGATATGAGCAATCAACTAAGGCACCCACAATACAACTATGCAATGGCATGCAAGATGTACACATAGTCAAGTGACAGGTGCCACCCTTAGATACATCAACTAGACAGTTGCGCACACAAACAATAGCAACATTTTCTTCATCCTTTGTGGGGGTTCCCTCTTATGCCCACACAGACACTGACACGTTTGAGACAGAAACCGGGCCCAATCTTGGACAACATCTGAGCCTCGGACGGTGTGCGACTGCCACCGCACCGCACATTCATCCACTCCAGTCCAGCAGGTTCCCTGAGAGCGTGGGGGAGAGGACTTGTGCTGAAACATGGGACACCAAGCGACATATATGAGAGAAACGGATGATCAGAGAATGTCAGTGTAGATCCAGAAGAGACAACAGTGCCGACCAGTCCGCCGGTTCCAGGGCATAACTGCCCAGTGTGGAGGCACAGTTTCCCGGGGGGCACAATTTCTGTGTTTGGGGGTATGACTTTCCAATTTGGTGTTGTTGTGTGTGGGGGGGGGGGGGGGGGCAACAGCGAAAAATGTGACTCATGACCACGAAAATGCGGCGAACGCATCAAAGCCACGTCATCCAATGTTGAGCAAGATTCGACGTCATCTGCCTTGAGAGTTGCTTGATATAAAGGACAGCAAGAGCACACACCCATGGTTCATCAATTTTCATGTGGTAGAGCTCAGCCAATACAAAGTATCGTGTCTGTCAACGTGGCGTGGTCAACCTCCCCCCCCCCCCCCGCGCGGCACGGGTTCTGGGCAGCTACAACCACCGCTGCTCTGGTGGGACGGTATAGTGGAGGCTTAATTGGGGAGGGGTGGGGTGTGGGCTGGAAGGGGGTGGGGTTCCCTTATCATAAGAAAGAGCTTGGAATGGATTTGATGGGCTCAAAGGCCGGGCGAGGACAGTTGCCATGCAGCCTGCGACAGCAGCGATGGGCTGCAATTTTGCCACCAGGTCACAGGGAGGAGGGAGGCCTTATACAGGATTGGCTAAGTAGTCCACAGGGGTTGGAGATGAGTGTGGGGTCCGGCTCGAAGGGGACGGCCACATCGCGTAGGGCTCGTGGTGGATGTATGGGAGAGTTCGGTAGGAAGATACGTGGGTGCCCCGGTACTCCACCACCACCTGTCAGGGGCCACTACAACGAGGTGGGTGCTCGCAAATTTTGGACCCCGCCGCCCTCTGACAAACTATAACTTTGGGTGTGGGAAATGGTGTTTGCGACTGCAATTTCAACAAAACGGGGCATGGTCGAGGATCGTACCCACTTCACATGCATGCGCACAAAAACCCAAAGGGGAAGAGTTGCCCGGCGCGCTACCTTTGTATTTTTTTCCTCACAGGCTCAACAGTTCTGCGGAGTACAGCATGAGCTCTTAGGCATCAGCCTGGACCAAGATGTAGGGCATGTAGTACAAACAAGGGTTCCACGTGCATCATGTGTCCCAGCTTCACCTGGGGAACCTGCTCTGCTCACCACCTGCCTGATCTACCGGCGCGCTACCTTTGTATTAAGTACCCTGGCTCTAGGGGGTGTTTTCGCACGGGGCGGGCTACCTTTGTATTAAGTATCCTGGCTCTAGGGAGTGTTTTCGCACAGCGCGGGCACAGCGCCAATTATTACATTGTTTATCCCGGGAACACCCCTGAAAACCACCCCCTACAGAAGCGTGCATGATCAATTCAAAACAGCATTGGGGATGCAGAATTCAGGACCCTGGGACCCTTGGCAAGCATCAGACTAAAACAAAAAATCCCTGGTGTACCATCAGGAGCTGTAGGGTGCAGAATTCAAGACCCTGGGACCCATGGCTACCGGTGGTGAAAAACAGCCGACTTTTCACAGCGCGGGCACAGCGCGCGCATAGCGCACGGTGCGCCCCCGTAGCCCCAAGTTTGTCCTCACCTAGGGAAGTTCCCCAAGTAGACTGCACTGGACTGCAAACCTTCCCTGCAAAGCACGTTGCATAAGCCGGAATATGAGAATTGAACAACACAAAACGTCACTCAGAATGTGATTAACAAATAATATTATTCCCACAAGTATGGGTGTCAATACATTAACAACAATGGTGCTCCTTACACTCATCACAAATTGTGACGGTGGAGCGCTTGTGACAACACAATGCACACACTTCTACCTCATTCTTAGCTCAGCCGTGCCTGAGCTTTGGTTTTGCTCGTCGGGTGGTGTGTGTGTGCGCATGCGTGTGTGCAGTGAGCCTCTGTACTTGTAGAGCATTTTTGCTTGTTGCCAGCAGACCATAGGTGGTCACACGTAGAGCCTGCTCCGTGACACTTTGGAACGACCCGGTCTGTGAATATGTCAGTTGACGATTTTGCCGTCTTCGCGAAGGGAACAATTTGTTCCCAGTTCATTGATAGCGTTCCCATGCTGGAGATAGCCAGGGCTGCCTCGCAGGTGGAGATGAAGCTGTCGGTGCTGCTGGAACGCAGGTCAGAGTGGGAGGCTAGTTTCGTCGCCGAGTACGGAATCGAGTTGGGGGAGGTGGGGCTGGTGAAGATGATCGCCTCGTTTTGCGTCATGGCCCAGTGCGACCTGGATGTGGCGTCGCTGGGCTTTGTCAAGGTGGAGGTACCACCCCAACAGCCGCAGACGGTGTCGCCAGAGCTTCTGGAGCTCAAGCAGTTGGTTCAGGGACAGGCCCTTGTGATGGAGGGCCTGCGCAAGCAGTTGGAGGCGGTCAGTGCCAAGGCCGAGGCGGAGTCCAAGAGGAAAATGGCGAAGGTCCCGCCGCTGTGTAAAGCGGAAATCGTGAAGGTGAGGGAGTTGGATTCTAAGCCCCAGTGGGTCTTCGCCAGCCTTCTCGCGCTGTCCACCTTGTTGTGGCGCAGGGAGGTGCCCCAACACGAATACGTCTCCAAGTACAAGGACAAGGAAAAGTTCACGGACGCCATCCTGGACGAGCTGGCGCCGGTGGTGGACGCGGACTCCGCGGACACGGAAGTGTGGCAGCTGGAGTCCATGGATGATGACGAACTTACGCGCCTTCGGAGTTTTGTCCAGGCGGTCTGGACGTTCACGGTGACTAGCCTGTCGGCATACAGGGGCAAGAAGGGCTTGGACCCCGGACCGGTCGGTGAGGGGTCGGACGCGGCCGAGGATGCGTCCGATGTGCCTGTGCTGTCCGCTGGTTGTACGGGAGCGGCGGAGGAGGAGGTGGTGGGGCGGCGGCTGCAAGCCATGAAGGGTACGTTCCGCGTTGAGGGGGGCCGCCGCCTGTACACCGCCAAGCCGGGTGCCGAGCCGATGGACGTCACCAATGCCCCGGTGACAGCGTGTCGGGCATGCAAGAACGCTGGGAGGGGGGTGAAACGGCATTGGTTTCACGAGTGCCCCGGCTTTGACTGATGGGGAAGCTGCCCCATCCGGCCCATCCCTCCCGAGCCCCGGGGGGCCTTGGTGGTTCTCGGACCGTCGGACTTCCGGGATGGCGAGGACGTGGTCTGGCGCCTGGTGTGGGCAGCGTGGAGACGGATATGGAAGGAGGATGAGATCACCTCCGTGGACGCCCTGCAGGCATCCTCCTGGGCAAAAAGCACCATGGGTACGTATTGTACCCACTTCCGCAAGTTGGCCCTCTGGGTGGGCTACACGCCCACATCCGAGCTTGAACAAGCGGCGTGCCGCTACATTTTCCAGTTATGGGGACTGGGGTACTCGGGAAGCTCCCTCAAGGTCGCAGTGTCGGCGTTCCGGGCGCTGGAGGACATGGGATGGCTGCCCGCGTTCGTCAGTCGCCGGGTCTGGCGCTGTGCCAAGTGGGCGCCCACGGAGCCGGCCCTACGGCCCTACGCAGGTTTGGACGACCTCCGCAACTTCGCGCTGGCTTGCACGGAGCGACCGCAGTGGACCGTCTATGGGATGGCAGTCCTGGCATTCACCTGCCTTCTGCGGGTGGGTGAGGCCGCGCCCCTCCGTCGGGGGGGATCCCGGTGTCGGGGATTGGCGTTCCGCACGGTCAAGGTGGCGCCGCGCATCGTGCGCAGGCGACTCGGGAAGTATGCCCAAGAGTGGCTGGGCTGGCTCGATGCCACGGGGGCCACGTCTGCTGTCGTCGGAGCGCAATTCTGTCCGCAGGGACCAGCTTTCATGCAGTCGGTCATGGCTGCCGCGTTGGGGGGCAGCGACAACCCCCACGCCAGGTGGCACGCATGGAGGCGAGGGGGCTCCGCGGCCCTGCGTTGGTTGGGGCTGCCCATCAAGTGGCTGGCTTGGTGGGGGCGGTGGCTTTCGGAGACGGTGGCAGTCCACTACGCCGACGCGCCCGACGACTTCGTCGTCACGACCGAGGCTGTCCTCCCCTGGCCCCCTGACAACCATGCAGGAGAGTTCGTTTGGCGCGCCGTGTCCCTCCGGGACGTTTTCCCGAAGGAGCTCCTGGAGCTCTGTGCCCCTGATGCCGATGAGCCCCCACAATGGGGAGGTGACGGGGATGGGTCGGCAGGAGGTCGGGGTGGATCGTGCCCTGGGGAGTCCGCGAGTCCTGCCGCTGCGGGAGCTGCTGGGAGGGAGGACCGGGCTGGCGCACGTGACCCGGGGGCCCCTCCGGCCCTTACGGCTGTTGAGGGGTCCTCAGGACGCGGGCGCCGGCCGCGGGGAGACGGGGGGGGGGAAGTCATTGATGTGGATGCAGACCCCCCACCTGCCTCCGCAGCAGGCTCCTCCATCAGGCGGCTGCGCATCGCGGCCCGCAGGACGGGTGAGGTCGCGTCCGTCTTGGGCAAGCGGAAGGCCGCGGGCCCGGCCAGGATTGTGGGTGCGGCTGCCCGAACGGCAATTTCCCGTCGCGTCGGAGCTGGGTCAGTGGGTGCGGGAGCGCCTTCGGACCGGTGAGTGGGACGCCTGGTTGTGCTCCCTGCGGGCTTGTCTGCCCCGCGCACCGCCTGGTTTACTGGAGCGTCGCCTGTTGCAGTTTCTGGAGTGGGGCAGTGAAGCTGCCCGTGATCTCAGACAGCCGGAGTTTCTGCGAGTCTTGGCTGTGGCTTTGTCCTCATTTAGCCCTGAGGTTTGGGAGTCGCTCTTGCATGATTCGACGTCGCCCAAATTGCTTATGCAGCGTATCAGGGAGGAGGTATTGGCGCGGGGTTTGGGGCCGGTGGGGCGTGTGGATATCCCCCGCGAGGTCTGGGATAGTTGTGTGCCGGACGGCTTCGCAGAATTGGTAGGCAGGCAGTTTTCTGGGATAATTCCCCCGTCGGATGAGGCGGTGGTCATGATGAGGGCATTGCGGGACCAGGGTTTGCTTTTCCCCCTGCCGCCGGGGTCACCTGGGCCCAATGGGGGTGTTTTTGCGATACCCAAGACGGAGGAGAAGTGCAGTTTGATTGTCAATCTGGTGCCCCTTAATGAGGAGATGCGGTCTCGGCCGGAGAAGTTCTCCCTCCCCTCTGTGGAGGTGTTGGCCCTTTTGGCGCAGGTGGCACAGCAAGGGTCCTCCTTTTTCCTCCCCTCTTTTTATGCCCGAGCGCGTTGCATGAGGCCGGTGTGGGATATTCTGTCCCTGCCGGGGGGGGGGGGGGAAGAGCTGTGCATGTGCCACATCGACCTGAGTAATTGCTTTTGGTCGCTTCAGCTGCCGCGCGAGTTCTGGGGGGCCTTTCGCGTCTCGGATGGAGAGGGGGGGGTGTTAGCTTTCCGGTGCTTGCCCTTTGGGTGGAAGTACAGCCCCCTCCTGTGCCAGCGAGTGTTAGAAGGTCTGGTGGCCGGCGCGGGGCTGTTGGGGGTGCTGGTTTTAATTTACTTGGATGATGTCCTGGTTGTGGGGCGCGGCCGCGCGCGTGTGCGAGAGCAGACGGCAAGGGCGGCGGAGGCGTTGCGCCGTGCAGGTGCTGTAGTCAGCCCAAAGAGTACGTTAGAGCCTGTGCAGCGGCTGGTGTGGCTGGGAAAGGATATTGATTTGCAGGGGGGGGAGGTGCGGACTGCTGGCAACGCGTGGGAAGCTCTGTTTGCGCATTGGTTGAGGTTGTCTGTGGGACCCTGTAGGGTAAAACGGCTGCAGCAGTTCTTGGGGCGGGCACAGTGGATATGTCGCCCGGGTTCTGGGCACAGTCCGCACCTGTCTGGTGTGTGGGCTCATGTGCTCTGGGCGCCCCCCCGGCTGCCGTTCACCCCAGTGCGTTTGCTTAAGTCTATGTGCGTGGCGTGCGTGCTTGCCAGGAGGCAATGGTCAGTGGTGTCCCTCCCCAGGGTGGTGAAGCGATCGCCGTTGGTTGTTTACGTCGACGCGGCGCTGGACGCGGGTGAATACCGGCTGGGCCTGTTTTCGATGGATGTGGGTTCTCGATCGGTTGTGCCCGCGGAGCAACCGCCCAACCAGCAGTGTGCGGAGGCTGCCGCGCTGCTCTGGGGCTTGAAGCTCATCCTCAATGTAGGCGTTCGGGAGGCCCATTTGTTTGGGGATAATGCGGCGGCGCTAGTGCAGTTCCTTAGGTGTAAAGCCAAGGTGGGGCGTAAATTCCAGCAGTCCATTCTGAAGCGTTTCCGCTACCTGTGGGCGTCGTGCCCAGGCTTCACGGTATATATGCACTGGGTGCGTGGTTCACATAATCCCGCTGATCCTATCAATAGGTTGAGTGACAACTTCAATGGAGATCTGGGTTTGGCGCGCGAGGTGGCGGCGCGCAGGGTTGGGGATCTCTGGGCCTTTCCCGATAGGCGCACGGTTTTTTTGTGGACCCTGGGGGTGCCTATGGGGCCCTTTGTTCTGCCGCATTCGTGGAGAGCGGGCCTGTGGTCCCCGGGGGGTGGTGAAGGGGGGGCGGAGTTCCACGAGGTTTTTTTGCAGTACCGCTTGGAGGAGTCGGTGGGTGCAATGACTTGATGTCGTGTAGTGCCGGCGCCTGCTTGGCGATTTATGTTTGGGGCGGCCGTATACTTCGAGGGTGTGGCGTGCGTTGCGCATGGGAGCCGCTGGGTCTCAGACCTGCGCCGGGGGGGGGGGGGGGGGGTTATGCGGCAGTTTGGCATGAACGAGACCCACGAGGAGGCGGCACACTGACGAGATGTGCCACAGGAGACGTGCGTGTTTTGCCTCGTGTTTGCGTGTTTGCTTGTGGTTTTAGCAAAATCTTAGCTCAGCCGTGCCTGAGCTTTGGTTTTGCTCGTCGGGTGGTGTGTGTGTGCGCATGCGTGTGTGCAGTGAGCCTCTGTACTTGTAGAGCATTTTTGCTTGTTGCCAGCAGCCCACCCGTCCCGCCCAATGACGCTATTTGCGACTTCTATTGCCCATACCGGGCTTTTGTGACTGCCCACGAGGAGGCGGCACACTGACGAGATGTGCCACAGGAGACGTGCGTGTTTTGCCTCGTGTTTGCGTGTTTGCTTGTGGTTTTAGCAAAACCTCTCCCTCATCCTCCGTGGCGGCCGAGTTGCTCTCGTCCATCCAAACATGAGGCGGAACATGGTCGCATGGTCCGTAAGGAGGGTGGCGGACCTGCCTCCAAATACAAAATTGAGAAAAAAGCAATAATATATGGACGGACTGGTGCAACTCATTGGGGCCGCCACGCCAAATGTTCCTAACCAAGCCCCAATGCCACAAGTGAGCAAACAATTGCTCAATGCGTGCGCGGTACCACCCATGTAACCCCTCCCATCTCGGGGGCCCACATGTGGGCAGAATGGCTACCTCACCCCTGTCTTCACGGGGGTCCCCACATGGGGGAAAAATCGGACCTGGCTACCGAACCCTGCCTTCCGGAGGTCCCCAATGGAAAGGGACAGAATTAGAAGTGGCTACATCACCCCTGCCTTCTCGGGGGCCCAAAAATGGGCGGATTGGCTACGTAACCCGTGCCTTCTCAGGGGTCCCCAATAAAGGGGACAAAATCAGAATTGCCTACAACACCGCTGCCTTCTCGGGGGGCCAAAAATGGGTGGATTGCACGGGGGGGGTCTCCTTAGTTCAGGTACGTGACCCCCCCCCCCGCCCTCGCAGCCCACTTAGTTACCAAGGGTCAATGGCTACCGGCCATACATATGGTGGCGCCGAAGGCGCCCGAAAATTTTTTTTTACCCTTTGCCCGCGTAGCACCCCTCCCCGCCCAGGCGGTGGAGCACCCCGACACTATCCTTGAACCCAACCTTGACCAACGCCCACCCCAACCCTTAGCCTGCTCCTAACCCTGGGGCTAACCTTACCCTTGACTGTAATCCTAACCCTAGCCCTAAGCCTAGCCCAAAGCCTAGCCGTGGGTCTCACCCTAGGCTAGGGTTAGAGTGAGTGTTGGGGTCCAAAATGGAGAGCAATGATGTGGCAAAAGCAGCCATGAACGAAAATTTGGGGGATCTTGTTCAGCCCAATCAGCATGGCGGGCATGGCCCCACCAGCTTACTGCAAAGGTTAGGGTTAGGTTTATGGTGATTGTATGGTTAGAGGGAGGGCAAGGGGAGACAAGGGGAGCCGATGCCCCCACCCCCCCCCAACCACTGCAAATCGCCCCACCTGGACCGCCCCCCAACCTGTCCTGTGCACGCCCTGCCCACGCTGCCGTTTATGCGCGCCCACCAGAGCGTCCATGGGCTATGGCTGAGGTGGTAGCGGGTGAAAGGCAGCCCAACGGCCCGAAGGGCCCCCGAGGGCGAGGGGCGGATGGTCAGGGGAGAGGGTTAGGCAGAGGCCGAGGCCCAGGAGCAGAGCCGGGGTTTGGTAGGCGGCGGACGAGGTCGTGAGAGGGGGCCGGCAGCCAGCCCCGGACCCCAGCTGACGGGACACCCCCCCTTGATTTTCGGCGAGCGCCGCCAGGGGCCCAACCAGCAAAACCCAACCACCAGGCCCAGAGCACGGCCACCCCGGAGAGATGTTCGGGCAAGGCGCGACCCCGGTCGTGGACGGGGTCATGCCTAGACGGCACCCCCCCCCCCCCCAAGGGAGGCGAGTCGGCACCCGGCTCGCCGTGCCATAGGTACAGCTTTTACTATGCCCAAACGCGATGTGACGTATCCCCCCTACCGTGCCCTCCCGCCGCCGTCCCCAATCCAGCAGGGCTGGCGCGGGCTGCACCCACTACCCCGCAACCGCCTGCACGCATGGGAGCAGTAATGGGCCTGTTGGCGGTGCTGCTTCGAGTGACTCAATACGCTTCTGCAGTAACTTCGTATCTTTCCGTCTAATCTGCCCCTTTGTCTTCTCCTGGTCGATTCTCACGTTGTCCAGCTCAACCTCCACCTGCCTCCCATCCGGCTTCAGGTGGTCCTCGATGTCAGTACCCAAGGTTAAGCCAGGATCTGGTGTTTCCTTCTTCTTACGCCCCTTCTTTGGTGTTCCAGCCTCCGATCCTGAGGTCCCAGGGTCATAGTCGGTATCTTCTCGTTCCTCGGCTGTTTTTTTGGCGGGGCTTGCCATTCTGCGATAAGAAGAAAGCCTGTATTGAAGGAAACATAACATTGAAAAGGGTTAAAATTGTCGTCGATAATGCATATGTGAGGCGCTTTTAGCGAATACGAGTACAGTATGGTTGAGAATGCAAAACTGAAGGGGCTCGGCACTGTTTTTGACTGTTAACCTTGCGCGAGGCCTCGCGCATCACTGCATGTTCTCCAATCTTCTTCGAACGTTTCGCAGCGTGTCGGCCTCTCTCTGTTCCTCCAACACACTGCGTTGGGGGATCAGCTCCGACAGTTTTCGCTTGAAACCAGCCTTAAGCGGCCCCTGCTGCGTTAGCACCAACAACACAGACACAAGGACTTGTTTGTAGTGGTTAGAACCCTTTGGAATTAGAAGAGACGGTGGAAAGTTAGGTACACCCCTGCGCGGCCAATGCGCCTGAATTGTACAAGTAGGCTCAGCACACCACCTAACCCAAGGCACATATACACGCTCTGCGTTCAAGTAAGCAGTTAACCGCTGACGCACGGAATTGACAAAGGGATTGGGGATTTTGCAGACGTTCACCCTGTGACCTTCTTTGCGGATGGTGATGAGATGATACAGATCGTCAACATCTTCAATGGTTACTGCACCTCTGTTTTGGCCCTTCTTTGTCACAAGGCTGGAAAGCAGACTTTCACAAAACTCCTCGGCAAAAGCCTGTCCAGGCATGGCTGTGTGCCATGCAGTGTGGCACAATAGCGCAGTTGCAACAGTGCGTTCGTATTTTAAAAGTGTGTCCCCCATGTTCAAACGGTCCAAAAGACACATAACGATCTGCAATCCCTCGGAAGCAAAAGCACCCGTGTTGGCCGTCTCCCCAGTGCAATTGCACTGCCTAACGAGGTGTCCTAGGTATAGTAACATAGGACAGTATTGTGTTAACAGAACCTGCATGGCCTTACACACAGCGTACCAGAGGCGACTTCGCCGATTTGCTGGACGTGCGAGCCCAAGGGAATGACATTTTCTGTTAAGGCGCCGTATGTGGGGGCCCATACCCAACAGCAGTGCGCCAACAGTTATCTCCATTGTGATCAGCTTGGGAAAACAGGGGACTGTGTCACCGCTGCGCAGCAAACCTTTACGGAAAAAAGTCACAATCGGCCAAAATGAGCGAAACGTTTGTGTAACGCAAAATTTGTACGCGTGCCAGAAACCATATAATATAGGGTGTGAACGCAAAAAAAGCCGGACATTCCAACCCGTTGTTTTTTCACCATACATCATTTTACAAATGCGGTAATGGATGTTCTCATCACATAAAACAGGGACAACTGGTCGAGTGTGCTGTGCCACGTCCCTAGTGAATTGCAGTAGGTTAAGAAGCGATACGTTGCCGCTTACCTTTTCTTTGCTTAGACAAAGGGGTCGCCAATGTGGTCTCTTGGCAGGTACAGGGCGAATAATGTCAAGCGGCGCCCTAATGTTTCGAACAACAGGTCGCGTGCTTGTAAATCCAAGATCACGCAGAATACGTGCAAATGTTCCCTCGGTGTTCCCCAGCATGCGTGCAACAACAGGAACAGGCCGTTCAAGCTCTTCCAGGCTAGGATGACCATGCCAGTAGCGCGGTGCATCCTTCAACAATCTAGCAACACAGCCAACGCTGTTGCGTTCAGGCTTTTGTCATTCTTGTCGGGATTTGTGGTAAACTGTTTGTTCTACCAGTTGTCCATCCACAACACAACCCACTGTTGGTGTATTTTGTTCCATGTAGTCTGTAACCTGACTGCGGCCTTCTCCTTCAGCGAAGGTGCGCTATATCGCGCCAGACCTGACCTTGCTAAAATGCGACGCTGCGCCCTACTTCCCTCTACCGCAACAACTGACTTTGGTTTTCCCTGGTATGGAACTGCGCGGTGGCGCATCAGCAAATAAAGGCGCCAGGCCTCCTCTATCAAAACACCAACCCATCTCTTGCCTTCTGCCGCAATCGCCTTTTCAACGATGCAACGCGTCCGTTCATTTTTGCGCAGACGCAGAAAAAACACAAACAACAATCGCGCGCCCTCGTCCCCCTGTTTTAGCCCTTCCCACAGTTCTTCTGCCGTGTGGTACGGCGGTTCCTCTGAGCAGACATCGCGGAAAACTCCAGATGCTGCGGCCACTGTCTTCTCAAGGTCCACCTCTTTTCGCAGGGGCATTGTTGCTGTGAAGAATAAATGCGTACCTGTATCTATGTAAAGATCGCTGTTTGAAAAACTTTCTTGATTTCAAACATCAACCTGTCACACAGTTTTCGCGCGACCAATTATTCTGTGATTCGCTTGTCGCATGCACCAATTTCGGTTAACTGTAACTGTCTGGTGATCCCACATTTGACTAGTTAATCCTGATTGCGGTACCCAGTTGCGGCGCGCTACCATCGCTGTTGGGCAGTGAAGCCAGCGGTGACCACAGTATGAAAACCGGAGATGCCGGCGGGACCTGTATGGGCGCCCATGCAGCAGCGCCGCATCAAGGGAATGCACATGCTGTGTAGTTGGTGGATCTGTCCATTTTTGGTTTCTATGAGCGCTTATGAGATCCATTGCGCGAGGCCTCGCGCAATGATCACCGAAACTTTAATGTTTCTCATGCGCCGTTCCATGCGCGAGGCCTCGCGCTTGAAACTGCAGTTTGTTCCGGAACATTTATACTTTTCAAGATTCTTGGGTACACCATTGTTGCAGTTTATTCGTTAATAGATCCATCTCTATCACGCAATCCTGATAATGGTACTAAGTTACGTGTATAAATACGACAGGGTTCCATTTTTCGACAACCTGCCTAATGTGTCGTGCTGTAGTACATTAATCTGACACAAATGAACGTCTTTGCGCGAGGCCTCGCGCAAAGAATGGTCACCAAACAATACTTTTCCCTGTCTCGCCCATGGGACACGTCATTCTTATAGAAATATTTATTCTGCCATACTTGTTTGCGACGGTTTTAAAATATCCATCAAAACAACTATTTTTTGATGCCTTTGGAAACCTGTCATTTTCCTACCTTTTCCTTCGTTTTTGACCATGCAACTTGAGCCGCCTAAGAAACAAGCATTTGGTGCTCGACTTGATCGACACCGTGGCCTAGAGGATGGCCTCCAAGAAGGGAAGTGTCAAGGCCCTCACGACCCTACTGCGGGACCTGGGAAGGCTAATCTGAGCCTGAGCTGGACCCGGAAAAAGCGCGTGCACGCGGCAGAACGGTTTTACACGGCTCTGCGACTCATCGACTCGGGGAATGTCCAGCCTTAGGACGTGCCCACCACGGGAGCCATAAGTCTGAAACTACGCCAGGATGGTAGCCCACTACCGAGGAAGCTGACTGTCCAGCTGGTAGCCCGAGGGCTGGGATAGGCGGGAACCGTCCCGATTCCCCTGGACATCTCGAGCAAGCATGTACCCCTCAACTGGCGGCAGGCATGCAAATCGGCCCCCGTACCGCCACAAAATAGGGACAAGAAGCTCCGCGCCATGCTGGACCGCCTTCCGGAAGACGGCCTCTTTGAGGCGGCGGCGCCTGGCGCACAGCCTAATGCCACGGGCTTTACCAAGCCCAAGTGTGATACGAAGGGATCACTCATTCTGGACATGGTGCCCATCAACAACCTATGCGAGCCCCCACACCACCGACTACGGATGCCCACCCTGGAGCAATTAGCCGCCGGCTTTCAACGCTGGGCCCGGGACCGTTGCCAGATCTGGAGGACTAAAATCGATGTGAGCAACATGTTTTGGAGCTCCAAGCTCCCAGCATGGGACCACCACTCCGTGCGCGTGGTAGCAGCACGTAGGGTCTATGGCTTCCGGTCGATCACGTTTGGCGGGACACACAGCCCCGTCATTGCGGCTGAGATGCTGCAGCGCAACCTTGCGAAGGTCCCGGCAAGGACAGTTCAGGTCGTACAGTACATCGAGGATGTCCTCGTATACAGTAGCGACCGGAATGCAGTGTAGCGGATCACACAGGCCCTTGTCACCGCGCTGCATACCAATGGCTGGCTGGTCAGCCCTAAGTCCGAGCTGGAATCAACACGACAGATCTCGTGGATGGGCAAGACCATTAAAGGCTGCGACTAGACCATCACGAACGAACCCGAGTACTTCGCCGGCATCATTCAGGAATGGCTCCGCATGGCGTCCATGGGTTACTCCGCGAAAGCCTTACAACGCATGTTGGGGAAGGTCGCCTGCGCTGACAGACCAAGCATGGAGGCAAAGATACATGCAACCGGGCCAGTGGCTTGGATGGTGTGGGGACCACAGAATGCCGGGCACACGCCGCCCAAGGTCCTGACATCCCTGGGAAAAGCCATCGCACATACCATCACACCGTGTATGGCAAAGCTCCCGAACAGCAGAGGCAGCATACCAATGGTACACGGACACGGCGCACTATGGGCCACACCATTACGCAGGCCTGTGGGGCCAGGAGGTGGGGGCCCGAGTATGGCGACTACCGCCCACCACGACCAACCAGCAGCAGGCAGAACTACAAGCGGCCGAGATGACAATGAAAATGGCGGCACCGGCGGGCCGGGAGCAGTTGCACATCGTGGGGGACAACCTGGCTACCATATGGGCCAAGGTCTGACGGCGTGGGCGAGTGGCGTGCCCCAAGAGAATCCAACATACACTGCGCTGGAGTCCGATGACGGTGGCCCTGTCCTGGGTCCCGTCCAGATGGAACCCTGCAGACCCCATCTCACGTATCTTTGAGTTCAAGGGCCAGCAGCACGCGGTCATATTGGCAGGTGCCACCGAGCCCGTGGTCAAGTTGCCCCCGACACCGGCGACACACTACATGGGCTCTGTGACTTACAGGGGGTGAGAGCGCAGCCGGGGGGGGGGGGGGGCGCAGCACAGTTGGCGTTGGCGGTACCCCTGTGGTATGGCTTTCGGGTCTTTCAGCGGCACTGCCAGTGGGGGTGTTCGTGCCCCATGTCGGAGCCTTCAGGCCTTCACCGTTTCTCCTTCCCTTTGGGCAGCACTGCGGTAGCACCAAGGCGGGGGGCCGGGGGAAGCACACGACAGGCAGTATCTCAGTTCGCGATAGCACGAAACCACGGCCCGTTACGAAACCATGGCGCCGACTTGCGCACGGCACTTTGTTTACATATAATATAACAGACCACCCATGACACATCCGGCAGACGCACACAGACCATTTCGTGACCGCTCCGGCCCCAACAACCCGGTGACGGCTTGGAGCATGATAAATTTGCATGGTGAGCAGGACAGGCCGATGGAGAATTGGACTTGTGCATGCTTGCATGTATGGGGGGCTGACGAACCAAAACCTTTGTTATGCGCCGCATACACACAAGTTTTGGATACTGTGTCTCAGTTCGCATTTTCTTTCATCCCACCCACCCACCCACCCACATATCGCAGCATCTGTTACCCACCCTCCCTTTCACAGGGAGGGCGGGACCGTACTTTCAGCCAATGAGGCACGACTGTACTGCACCCGGCATGGTGAGCAGGACAGGCCAACGGAGAATTGGACTTGTGCGTGCATATGAGGGGGGTTGATGAACCAAAACACTCCGAATTCCTGAGGTTGGACCTCACTTTTTCTCCCACCCTTTCATCCACCCCGCCCATTCCATTACCTATACGCCCCCAATAAGCTAATCTCCTGTGTGCTATTGGATTTCTTGTCTGCAACAGCTCATGCCAATTCCCAATCACGGCACAGTTTGGGTCACACTGTTTTTGTGTTGCTTCCTCCAGCATCACCCCTTGCCCTGTCAAGGCCTCAATATCTCCCTCTCAGCAGAGACAACGCACATTAAGCCTTTCCTTCGTTTGGGGGAAGGTCACAATCTACATGGCAATCCACTGTACGGTTTCCGTGGTTTCCGCAAGGGTGGGGATCTGGGTGTCATGCCCCTGGATCCAACGTTAGAAAAATATCCCGTGATACCTCTGCTGCTGCCTGCAGCCTGCAATGCGAAGGGTTGTCAACAAAAACCTGCATCAGGGTGTGTCCATTTCATCAACCAGAGCCATTTTAGTTATATGGGAGGATCTTTTTCCTTTGAGACCGAAGAATTCACAACGGAGGACCACCGCCTGAATGTTGTCAACATCATGAATGCTACTAGTCTAGCTTTTGTTGTGCCTGGGACCCTTCACCATGATATGCGTTTTTATCCTGAAACTGGCACCTTCTTCTGCGCGCTCAGGACAGAGGGCGATGACGCAAATGTAACCGTTGACCAGGTGCGGCAGGTAGACACCCGTGGGAAGACTGTGTGGTCATGGTACCCGAGCAAAGCCAAGGAACTTCCCCCATGCATGAAGTGGACCCAGAGACAGAATGACAAGGATTGCCACCACATCAACGCGATCCACTATGTCCACGAAGAGCGAATGGTCTACTTATCCATGCGCCGCTTGGGGGGCTTCATTGCGATCCACAGGCCTACCAGCGAAATTCGATGGATCTACAGCAGCGGCGAGCACGCAGGGTTTCGGAACGGCGGTGTTTGGTTGGGCTTGTGCCCAATCCGGAGCGCACATTGGCCCGCCGACAACTGCGCTTCCTTTGGGTATCATGGATTGCACCCGTTGGGCGACAACCATTTCTCGACGTTTGCCAACTGCGACAGCAGTGCGCGGAAGTTTGTCATTACCGAAGGTGGATCTAACAATGAGCGTTGTCTGGACCCAGTGTTGTACGTGTCGCGACCACCCCCAGGGACGCGGCGGGATGGGGACCGCATATTTCCTTCCTGATAACAGTGTTCTGTTCACTCCGGATCCTAAGTATATTACCTTTTGGAGTGCTCATAAGGGGTATTCCAAGATAGAACACAAAAGCCCAGAAGTGTGGATTGACCCATTATATCTGGCTCCATTTCTGAAGCTCGAGGTCATTCGGCAGTCGTTTGTTGAAGTGATCATGGCCAACCATGTCTGGGTCTCTAGTTCTGCGAAGGGCACCTTCAGTTGTTCATCCAGTCATCCCAAAGCTATTGTGTGTCCGGCTGAGGAGGAGGTAACGCTTGGCCCGTGGATGAGACCGTTACGGTACCCGGTAGGCATCGTGGGCGCAGTCACACATGCGACCTTGCATCTCTGGCTGCAGATTCATCAGTCCTTTACCGAGTTGACAGTAATTTTGCACACTCAATGACCCCCCCCCCTTGTCCAAGCACCGCTACGGAGCACCGCTATTGTGTTCCATATTCCCGGCGATACATATATACCATATACCCGGTGAAACCGTCATTTTTTGCACCGCTCATTTTACGGTGCAAAATCCCCCTCAGCTGCATATCGACATCGAAACCTGAGAGACACTTGACTCCATCCAAAACCAATGCACCCTCACATCCGAATCAAACTTGATGCATGCACCAGCAACAGCATTGGAAATCATGCAACATCACCCAGAAGGTTGTTACATCATTCATGGCCACTGGTGATGGCTAGTCCAACGCGATCTGCAGCTCCGCTGCAGACCTGCAACGCTTGCATCGCAGACATGGGGCCACAGTGGGTAC
Organism: Eutreptiella sp. 'Long Island Sound 2002'; assembly: GCA_964036045.1. Taxonomy (NCBI): domain Eukaryota; phylum Euglenozoa; class Euglenophyceae; order Eutreptiales; family Eutreptiaceae; genus Eutreptiella; species Eutreptiella sp. 'Long Island Sound 2002'. The sequence goes on along the minus strand of OZ038382.1, from coordinate 54,786,772 downwards.
GCTGTTGGTGCGTGAATGTCGGCGTTGCCCCTATGACGTTGCAGTGGCGCTGGATGCCCCCCCCCCCCAAACTTTGCGGGGCAGTGGTCGGGGTCCAAGCTTTTTTTTTAGATGCGAAATCTTATTTTTTAGCACTTATCTTTTTCTTTAGCATAAAAAAAAAGATTTCGCGCTAAAAAAAAAGATTCCGCGCTAAAAAAAAGATTTTTACATGATCATCATGTATGTCTCAAAAAGTTGCACCGGGGGGGTTACAAGGAGTGCTACTGCATCAAGCCAACCCCTGCCCGTGCAACGTTTTGGGACATACATGATGATCATGTAAAAATCTTTTTTTTAGCGCGCAATCTTTTTTTTTAGCACGGAATCTTTTTTTTAGCGCGCAATCTTTTTTTTTAGCGCGGAATCTTTTCTTTTAGCGCGAAATCTTTCTTTTGATGCTAAAAAATAAGATAAGTGCTAAAAATTAAGATTTCGCATCTAAAAAAAAAAAGCTTGGACCAGTCCCAACGTTCAGATTCCTTGCTCAAACTTTGTTTAGAGGCATTATTCGGTGCACAAAGCCAAGTGGCATTGCCTTGTAGAGCTTGTTTTCAACCACTACTCAGTGGGTGCACAATTTTGCTCATAATTTCATGCTCAAGTTTTGCTCGTTTCAAATATCTTGAGGTGCACACAGGGAGGGGTGCTGTTTCTGTATTTGTTTGGCATTTCCAAAAATCCACCGCATTTTAGCCCTTCTCCACAAGGAAGGCGTCTTGTGCATCAGTTGCACAGTGGCATGTCCCGACGCCATCAAGTGGGTTGCATCATCTTCACCTAATGTAGTGTTTACTGCAAAAGCACGTTCTGCAAGTGCTCAGCCATCTGCTCCGGTCTTGTTGGCATTCTTTGCCGTTCTTTGCTTTGTGCCTTGTTTTGCAGGGTTCGCCTCAGGAATGTGGAGGATTCGTCCGGTGGGGCGCCCCTAGGAACTGCATTTCTGCCTCCCCTCCCCACCCCTGGCTTTGTGTTCTCTTAGTTTTACCAAAATCTCACTTTTTACCTGGCCATCGAAAAAAAAGATTCTGCTTTTTTGACGTTTTCAAACATGCGAATGACTTTTTTTTTAGATATTGGGTTTTGTTGGAATCTTATTTTTTAGTAGGGAATCTTTTTTTTTTAGATGCGAAATCTTTTTTTTAAGATGTTTTTGCTCATTTTTTAGCTGTTTTTGCTCATTTTTTAGCTGTTTTGACTTAAATTTTAGCACTTTTCTTAAATTTTAGCGCATCTAAAAAAAAAGATTTCGCATCTAAAAAAAAAGATTAACCCCGTTGGGACTGACTGGGCAGACAACAAAGGCTGCAAAAAATGAGCATATAATGCAGGAACGGAAGTGTTGAATGCAGGGTTCTCAGGAGTTGATCACTATGGCTGGCAGACACTGCAGCACAGGCACGTGGGTGGCACAATGCACTGCAGACCCGATCATCACCCGCTCCATACCCTGGACCACCCCCCATATCCCCGAACCCCGGTGCGCCCAATGGAATCGACGCGACACGCACAGATTCCGTTCCCTCATGGAACAGTCATACCAAACGCTGCAGACCCCTACATGCTACCATGATGTGCAGTCTTGTTATCAGACCCTGGTACAGACGACGCTCCACGCCATGCGCACGGTAAACTCTGCAAAGCCAACCCCCCAGACTAAGCCCTCTGACGTCTCCGACTGGCACCAGGTAGTCAAACAGCTGACACGCCAAGCCAAAAGGCGCTCGAAAGTCTTCTACCGGCGCATCAAGCACACCCTGCTGACACCCCCAGCACCCTCCACGCTCCCCGTCCCCTCACGGAAGATCCAGCGCATCCTCCAGCGCAATTCCCCCTGGAGTGCGCGTGCAGCTGGACTTATCACCCCCCAACCCCTCTTACACGACCCCCCCCCTCCCCTCAGTGGCGGAACTGCGCGCGCTGGCAAAGTCCTCCAGGACAAAGTCACCGGGACCGGACGGGGTGCCCCCATACCTACTGGCCATACTACCGGATAATGCATTCTCAGTGTTACACCATTGCCTCACCCTCTGTTACGAAGCAGGAGACATTCCCCACTGCTGGCTTGTTTCTGAAACGTTGTGCATATTCAAGGGCAAAGGGTCCTGGCGAGACCCAAACCGTTGGCGCCCCATCGCCATGAGCAATTCGGTGTACCGTTTACTCATGCGATGGGTCTATAAAAAGTTATATCCACTCATATCCCCACAACTACACCCGAGACAATTTGGAGGGAGACAAGGCGTCTCAACCGCCCACGCCACACAGACATTTTTAGATGACATCGACAGTGGCAACAGGTGGGAAGCTATATTTTCCTTTGACATGTATCATGCCTTCGACAGTCCGCCAAAAATCCTCATCAAGGAAGTACTCCAACGAATGGGAACCCCAACCAAGCTACTGCTTCTTATCTCTACGGTGCTTGAACACGGGTCAACATTCATCAGAGGGACACCAGATGAGGTATTCGGCACGACCCACGGTGTGAAACAAGGATGCCCCCTCTCCTGCTTCTTATTTGTGATTGTCTTTGAGATACCACTCCGTTACATCCACTCACACAACATTATACTCTCAGCGTATGTCGATGACATCTCCACACCAGTGGCATATAAAGATGGCCCCAGGATAGCATCTGTTGTTCAGGCTGGCCTTAATCTGATTGGTTGTCAGTTGAACGTCATAAAGAGTGAGTCCCTCCCTGTCGACCCCCATTGCCCGCCCCCACCTGTTCTGCCGAAGTACTCCCACCCCCCCGCACCCCTGCAGGCCTCAAAGGACTTCTGGACGCCAGAGACGTGCTCGCTGTGGCCAGAATGGGCGGACTCCACACAGTACCCCATGGCCCAGGTATCACACCTCATGCACTTAGGTCACCCCATCCCAAAACAATTCGCTGTCGGGCACGCCTTTCAACTTGTCTACCGCGAACTGCAGACCCACCTTGCCGAGCTTAACGCTCTACCCTCACAGGCCCTAGACAGAATACTTGTTGCCAACACATTGGTACTGCCCCGCTTGCTGTATCGGTGTGAATGCCTGCCCCTTACTGCCCCACAGATCAAACAGATGGTACAGGCCATAGAACGTTACGTCCTTGGTGTCGCTGGACTACCCTCAGTACTCGCAAAGAAAACACTATACACACATCACACACGCGGGTTTGGATTGAGGTACCTCGCTGTCCTCCAGCCCACCCGCGTCCTCGACTCCCTGCACACCAACCCACGCTTGTTCCAATTCAGCACCCGGTCCAGCTTCCCCCTCTCCCCATGGCGCCTCTTCACCGCGGCAACAGCACTGCTTGGCCCCCCCCCGTTCCCACCCCATGATACCCCTCCCTGTTTCATGGGGAGCTAAACGCTCCTTACAAGGCGCCTCTACGGTAATCACGAGTTCCGGACTCACCGCGCACGTCCTCAGTAGCCCAGGCACCACCCCAGATTGCACGTACACAGACGGCAGTCGTATCGGCTCCCCACCTGCCTCAGGAGCTTGTGCCGTCCTACCAGATGGTCGCATCGTTGTCTGTCGAGTGCCTGGCCCCCCCAACTCATATAAGGCTGAAGTCATAGGCATCCTCCTTGGATCAGAATTTTCCCCACCCTCCACCAAAATAAAAGTCGACTGCAAAGGAGCCATCGCCTCCACTACTGGCGTCAAACGCCCCATCCGACATGCACGCTACGTCCAGATGGCAAGAAAATTCATACTCGATAAAGGACACCGACTTGAGTGGATTGAGGGCCACACGGGACACCTTTTTCAGGAGCGCTCTGACGAGTATGCAAAGTATGGATCCACACTCCCCCCCCCACCACCAGCCGCCCCCTCTACCCCCTGGGACATCATCCGCCATGACGAACTTCTGTCTCCACCCCATAAAGTCTGGACACATGACCTCTCCCCGACACACACACATGATCACTTCCACTCCTCCTCTTGGAAACCACTCAAAACACGCCGGTTGGCATGGCATAAGTGGCTGTTTGGACTCCAATCCCGACAAGGGTATGCCCACTATGCCACGTTTTGGAAAGATGACATCCCCTCTGCCCCTTGCTCCCATTGTGAACACAGACACAACAAGAGTGTCCACGGTTATGTCGCACACTGCTCGCACGCACACCCTCTTGTCCACGCGTGGACGTCCGCGTGGCCCGACCCCTCTACGCCCACCAGATGGCGGGCAACTGCACACAGACGTGACCTCCGCATCGCCGGGCGCCTTGGTGTGCCCGTCTCACTATTCCGCGCCCTGAGCACCGCCCACGGAGGCCCTGAAGCGGCCAGAAAACCCGTTTACAGATGGCAACGGACCGTGCTGGACAGTGTCACAGCAGTCCTGTCCGAATCGATTCCTGCACCCTCGTCCAAACCTAACCCGTTCACACCGTCCGATTGGAACGACTCCCACCGACCAGTCTGAGACCCCTGTGTCGTCCCTGCACCCCATCGCAACCCCCCCCCCGGCTCCCCACACCGCCAGCCCCATATCAGTGTCCCTACAGGCCTCGTATAAGGTGGACTGAAGTCAGGTCCAAAGCCAGCGCTGCTCATTCCTATGCCCTAAAGTAAGTGGGAGATCGCCATCAGGGCCCTCTACATACCACAGGCAACGCTACAGAGCTCACTGCCGACCAAATTTTTGCCAGCCTGTCCACCCTTGTGTGTCATTCTGCCAACTGTTTTTTGCCCTTCTGTTTTTGATTTTGCCTATCTATTTTTAAACCGACTGACACCGAGTCGGCCCGTCCCTGGCACAGCAACGCCTACACATACGCCCTGGATGTGGACATCACTGCTTCTTCTACCGTTTGTTTGCATGACTGGAGTCCAGCAATGGTAGCTGCCGGCCCCCTGGGCACCCCCATAGTTGCCCATCACCCCCGGGGATGGCAACGGGGCGAATGCACACGGGAATACCACCCTTGTTTCTATCCTTCCACCTTGCACTGCCCCTCACCCTTCGGCGGAACGCCGGTATGCCAACCCACCCGCCGACCCGCTGACCCATGACTTGGGATGTGGGTCACAAATCTGTATAATGGGCTGGCCTTCCTTCTCAGCGGACCGTTGAACTGTGAACTGTGTATTCTAAAAAAAAAAAAAAATCTCACTTTTTACCTGGCCATCGAAAAAAAAAGATTCTGCTTTTTTGACGTTTTCAAACATGCGAATGACTTTTTTTTTAGATTTTGGGTTTTGTTGGAATCTTATTTTTTAGTAGGGAATCTTTTTTTTTTAGATGCGAAATCTTTTTTTTAAGATGTTTTTGCTCATTTTTTAGCTGTTTTTGCTCATTTTTTAGCTGTTTTGACTTAAATTTTAGCACTTTTCTTAAATTTTAGCGCATCTAAAAAAAAAGATTTCGCATCTAAAAAAAAAGATTAACCCCGTTGGGACTGACTGGGCAGACAACAAAGGCTGCAAAAAATGAGCATATAATGCAGGAACGGAAGTGTTGAATGCAGGGTTCTCAGGAGTTGATCACTATGGCTGGCAGACACTGCAGCACAGGCACGTGGGTGGCACAATGCACTGCAGAAGAAATGCGCAAAAAAAAACTGTGAAAAAACCTCCCTGTGAACAAAATCTGAGCAAGGAATGTGGAACTGGGGACTGACTGGGCAGACTGCCAAAGCTCCAGAAAGTGAGCATACAATGCAGGAACGGATGTGTTGGGATGCAAATGTCCCAGGAGTTGATGACTATGGCTGTTAGACACTGCAGCAATGTACAGGAAGGTGGGTGGCACTTTGCAGTGCAGAAGAAATGAGCAGAAAAAACCTGGCTGGATCACTCTGCGTCTGAAAAGAGGTCCCCACTCAGCAACCACGACACACTGCTTGTGTGGACAGGCAAACAGTGGGGATCACTGTCATTCTTCTTCCATGTACTGACCACACACAATCTGCGTTGCAAAGCTCCCAGAAGTTGATCACTATGGCTGTCAAATGCTGCAGCAAAGCAGGGGCAGCTGGACGGCACAATGCACTCCAGAAGAAATGAGCAGAAACAACCTGGCTGGATGTAGTCCCTTCCTCAAACCCGAGACCTTGGTTCCCCGGAAACATGCAATTGCGCACATGGGCTCTGGCCAACATGGCCAAGTACTCGGCTTTACAAAATGCAGGCATGACCTACCAGACAATCTCAGTCTGCTCCATAGGGGACTTGGAACATTTTCAGAAATGAAAATCTACATTGAAAACCAAACACATGACACCAAGGATGGTGCCCATCACATGCCATTGCACACTCAGGAAACTAGGCAAAAAAGGGCAATTTGTGTGCGATTTGGTGAAAAAATCTCCGGGGAGGGCGGGATGTTTCTTCCTTTGAGAGGGGGTAGCTAGGGGGGCCATGTTTCTTCTTTCGAGACGGGGGGGGGGGGGCATTGGCATGGCGGGCCCATTGGCATGGGGGGTCCATTGGCATGGGGGGGGGGGGGACTTTGTTGTCCTGCACACCTGAATAGCTGTCCTACATCCACCAGAACCATCAAAAACCCATTACCCTGGAAAAAGAAGGTGATGTGGAAATGACCCCAGGACTGGTTCAAAATTTTTCAGCACCATATACTTTATGTGGCAGTCAATGAAGCTGACGAGCGTGGGCTGCATTGGATCGCAACATACCACTGGGTCCAGATGTGCCACTGATCAGGGAAGCATTGTGGAAATCAGGCACACAACAGAGCTGAAAGTGGTGGCCCCAGGCCTGCTTGAAAAAATTCAGCTCTGTGAAGTGCGCAATAATAATGTTTTCAAATAGACATGAACCCCATGCAACTGCAATTGGCTGAATGACAGAATGAATCACGGCACTTTGACCTGAGCGAAACATGCTGAAATCTGTGGCCCCACGCCTGCTTGAAAAGATTTCAGCACTGTGAACCTGGCTGAATCAATCTGCGTTGCAAAGCTCCCAGAAGTTGATCACTATGGCTGTCAAATGCTGCAGCAAAGCAGGGGCAGCTGGGCGGCACAATGCACTCCAGAAGAAATGAGCAGACAGAACCTGGCTGGATGTAGTCCCTTCCTCAAACCCGAGACCTTGGTTCCCCGGAAACATGCAATTGTGCACATGGGCTCTGGCCAACATGGCCAAGTACTCGGCTTTACAAAATGCAGGCATGACCTACCAGACAATCTCAGTCTGCTCCATAGGGGACTTGGAACATTTTGAGAAATGAAAATCTACATTGAAAACCAAACACATGACACCAAGGATGGTGCCCATCACATGCCATTGCACACTCAGGAAACTAGGCAAAAAAGGGCAATTTGTGTGCGATTTGGTGAAAAAATCTCCGGGGAGGGCGGGATGTTTCTTCCTTTGAGAGGGGATAGCTAGGGGGGCCATGTTTCTTCTTTCGAGACGGGGGGGGGGGCATTGGCATGGGGGGTCCATTGGCATTGGGGGGGGGGGGGGACTTCGTTGTCCTGCACACCTGAATAGCTGTCCTACATCCACCGGAACCATCAAAAACCCATTACCCTGGAAAAAGAAGATGATTTTGATTTGATGATGGAAAATTCGACCGTGGAACCAGGGGGCGGTTCTTGCGCAAGGTGGTTCCTAGGCATGGGGGGGGGGGGGTACCTAGTAAAAAAAATTTTGAAAAAACGTTTACTAGGTTTTACTACAGACCCGCTTGGCAGGCGCAAGCAGATTTTTGGGAACCTATTTCCCTTCGGGAATGTCCCTTGTAAAATACAACCTGTTCCCAAAACTGCGTCCAACGACCTGTGCCAAAACAGGTTCCCCCGCAGAGCGGATGAACATCACATTTGTCCCAGGGAGACACATGACTGTGCCGTCAAGTTCCATTCAGCGAAAGTGAGCAAAATGTCCTGCCATGAGTACAAAGGATACAAGTGGCAGTACCCCACAACACAGTCACACACACAACAACACAATGAGCCGTAACGAAAAATTTTGGGTTGACCAAGTGACAGTCCCCCAGCCCCCCCCGGGGGACGACAAGGGGTGGGGAACGACAAGGGGGGGGGGAGGAAAGGGGGGCAGGGGGGTAGGAGTGAGACATTTGTTCCAGCTACCAGCATGCAGTCCCTTCCTCGATCTTGAGACGTCGGTTCCGCTGGGCTCTGGCCAACATGGTTGAGTGCCCTACTTCACAAAATCCAAGCATTACCTATGATCCGTTCAAATGACCTCTCTGCATAGGTCCCCCAGCGAAGGGAAACCCCTGTTCTCTGAGCAGATGAAATTGTGCACATGGGCTCTGGCCACGGTGGCTGAGTACCCTACTTTACAACATTCAGACATTACCTGTGATCCTCTCCGATGAACTCTCTGCATAGGCCCCCCAGCTCCAAAGGGACACCCCTGTTGTGAAACACAAGTTCTGCGTAATGCACCCAAAACCTTCCACATTCATGACATCCTTGCATAGGGTACCTCCTCACCGCATGGAGCAGGCAACAAGGAAAGAGGGCCACTGGGTGCATATTGGGTCAGTCCCGAAACCCAGGTTCCCCTACTGTATGAAGTTGTGAACACGGGCAGGGGTTGGCTAGATGCAGTAGCACTCCTTGTAACCCCCCCCCGTGCAACTTTTTGGGACATACATGATGATCATGTAAAAATCTTGTTTTTTAGCGCGCAATCTTTTTTTTTAGCACGGAATCTTTTTTTTTAGCGCGCAATCTTTTTTTTTAGCGCGGAATCTTTTTTTTTAGCGCGAAATCTTTTTTTATGCTAAAAAATAAGATAAGTGCTAAAAATTAAGATTTCGCATCTAAAAAAAATGCTTGGACCAGCAAACAGTGGGGGTCACTGTCATTCTTCTTCCATGTACTGACCACACACAATCTGCGTTGCAAAGCTCCCAGAAGTTGATCACTATGGCTGTCAAATGCTGCAGCAAAGCAGGGGCAGCTGGGCGGCACAATGCACTCCAGAAGAAATGAGCAGAAACAACCTGGCTGGATGTAGTCCCTTCCTCAAACCCGAGACCTTGGTTCCCCGGAAACATGCAATTGCGCACATGGGCTCTGGCCAACATGGCCAAGTACTCGGCTTTACAAAATGCAGGCATGACCTACCAGACAATCTCAGTCTGCTCCATAGGGGACTTGGAACATTTTGAGAAATGAAAATCTACATTGAAAACCAAACACATGACACCAAGGATGGTGCCCATCACATGCCATTGCACACTCAGGAAACTAGGCAAAAAAGGGCAATTTGTGTGCGATTTGGTGAAAAAATCTCGGGGGGGGGGATGTTTCTTCCTTTGAGAGGGGATAGCTAGGGGGGCCATGTTTCTTCTTTCGAGACGGGGGGGGGGCATTGGCATGGGGGGTCCATTGGCATTGGGGGGGGGGGGGACTTTGTTGTCCTGCACACCTGAATAGCTGTCCTACATCCACCAGAACCATCAAAAACCCATTACCCTGGAAAAAGAAGGTGATGTGGAAAATTCGACCGTGGAACCAGGGGGCGGTTCTTGCGCAAGGTGGTTCCTAGGCATGGGGGGGGGGGGGTACCTAGTAAAAAAAATTTTGAAAAAACGTTTACTAGGTTTTACTACAGACCCGCTTGGCAGGCGCAAGCAGATTTTTGGGAACCTATTTCCCTTCGGGAATGTCCCTTGTAAAATACAACCTGTTCCCAAAACTGCGTCCAACGACCTGTGCCAAAACAGGTTCCCCCGCAGAGCGGATGAACATCACATTTGTCCCAGGGAGACACATGACTGTGCCGTCAAGTTCCATTCAGCGAAAGTGAGCAAAATGTCCTGCCATGAGTACAAAGGATACAAGTGGAAAAGAAGACTGACTTCCGACAGACTGCTCTTGTGTTGCTTGGCGAACCTTCACTGGATACGAATGTACCTGCGGCACATTTTGCGGAGATGAGCACGCTGAGATATATATTAATGCTTTCCGCTCAATGTTCGGACGTGATTCGCAGCAAATACGATTCCAGACACGCCAAGGGCTACTATCAGCACAGGGCAAAAGCCAGCATTGGGGGGACCTGTTGAATCTCGCTTAAATTGTTGTGCGATATCCATCCATGGCGCACCCATCCTCAAAGAGACACCAGGGTGTTGGGGCTCCGGTAAAAAAGACTACCCTTGCTAGGCCACACAACAGAGATGCATGCCGGGTCACACAATGGAGATCCAAGGCGTGGGTCCTCATCTCACCTGGCCTCAGATCTCATAGACAATTTCGTACCGCGGTAAGCATTGGTACGGGTGGAAGGAAATGTACTCGGAGTTCACGACCGAGGAGCCCTGCTGGCTCTGCTGCCCGAGGCCTTTCACGAAGAGCAGGTCGTGCTGGTCTATCGAGGACGCGCTCAGCCCCAATGCCGACTGCTGCCCAGACACCGGCTGCACCATGCCCTCCAAGTCCCCCGGGAAGCAGGTCCGCAGCGACGCCATGTTGTGCATGCTGTCCCTCGCCGAAAGATGCCCCCTGAGCTGCAGCGTCCGCCCCGTGAGCACGGAGCAGAGCACCATGCGGTACCGCCTGCGCGCGGCATTGCACCCCGCGCTGCTCAAGAGCTCAGGCTGCGAAACGTAGCGATGGGACTTCTGCGCGAGATCGGCCAGATATATGCCCAGCCCAAACATGTGGCACTTAGCCCACTCGTGCTTCGCAGTGCAGAACTTGCACCGGTTGTCGCACAGGGACGTGCACAGGCCTTTGCCCCCGCTGCGGGGGCAGCGGTCGTCCGGGACGCGGTCTGAAGGGGGTGACAGGCCGTGGGTGTAGACGTCGTCCAGGATCAGGCGGTTCGTGCCGTGGAACAGCTCCACTACCTTCGGATCCTCCCCGTCGTTCTTCTGCTGCAGGTAGAAGCGATACTGCTCGTGGAGAGCCTGCAGCGTCGGGTTCTGGATCGCGTAGAGGCCCACAACCGTTGGGTGCCCGTTATGGAAAGGGGCAGAGACCATGAACTTGGACACGATCTCGTCCCCCTTGGCGCTGCCCAGCTCCAGTGGGACCCGGTCATACCCCGCACGCTCCGTCTTGAGGGGTTCATGGTCACACCAACACGGGTACGTGAAGCTCAGGTTCCGTCCCCGACAGTACTGGGCCACAGCCCGCGTACACCTGACCCCGTGCGAGCCATAGACGTCATCCACCGTGACGGTGCGGACCTCTCCATCCTCAGTGAAGGGCAAGGAACACAGGCGCCTGACCAACTCCTGGGACACTGGCACGGGCAGTCTCACCTTCGCTTGGGTGAACTTGCCCTCGACGATGTGGACCTGCGGGCCCTTGCCCGTTCCAAACGCCTGCGGCACGTTTGCCTCGAGGAAGCGCAAGAGGTCCGCCTTCAAAACGGAGTGTGCCACGTCCGGCCTCAGGTATCCGATCCACAGCGCATCCGTGTGCGGGGCGGTCATGCCGCAGCCGCGGTTTGGGGGGGCCCACCGCTTCTTTGCCGCCTCCAACGTGGACCAGCGCGGGGGCGCGAGGACTTGTTGCAGCTCTCGGCACGGGTCCGGGTTGCTCTTCCGGAAGCGCACGATGTACGTCGGCAGGATCTGATCGGGGTCGGCGATGACGTAGTACTTGCGGTCCGGCACCCAAATGTGGTCCCCGTTGCCGAGCTCGGGGTCCGAGGCCCCCACTCCGAGGCACAGGCGACAGACCAGCATGTAGTCCCCGTCGCGGCAGTACCCGACCGAGACCGCGGGGCTCTTCGCAAAGTACTCCCCGGCGCCGAAGACCTGCCCGCGGCGCTTGGCGGCGTCGAAGCCGTTCGACGCGATGGACAGCAGGTTGCCCTCCGCTGAGCCGTGGAAGCCCTCCAACTCCGAAGGATCCGTGCCGAGCAGCCCCCGGAGCTGCAGCCGCTTGCGCGTGAAGGCCCAGCTGCGGAGCGGGTTGTGGACCGTCCACGCCGCCAGCAGGGCCCCCGGGCCGCCGCGCTCCCGCCAGAGCGTCTGCAGCTGCGACAGCTCTGCGACGGGTGCCTGCGCGAGCGTCACGCCCTCGCCGGGGGGCGCGCCGGCCCGCGCCAGCCGCGCACAGTGCCCGCAGTCGGGCTTGTAGTACGTGCCCGTGCCGCCGCAGCGGGGGCACGGGCCGCGGGCCTCGCACCGGCGACAGGGCTGCTGCGCGGCGCGCTGCCCGGCGCCCTTGCAGGGCGGGCACAACTTCTTGCCCTTGCCCCAGCACTTGAAGCAGGTCTTGGGGTTGCTGGTGCAGCGCTCACACCGCAGCACCGGCCCACCGTCCCGCCCGGTCTCGAGCGCCGTCAGCGTCGCTTCGAGTGTGCGGGCCGCCTGCGCGAGCGTCTGGTGCTCCGGGGAACGCCTGGCGATGAACTCCTCGACGCCGTGCCGTAGCTGTTGGACACTGCTCTGCAGCGGCTCTGTGGAGGACCGCCCCGCGCCCACGCTGCTCTGCAGCGCGCGGTCTATACCGCGCAGGACGCTGCTCAGGGAAGCCGCCGGCCCCGACCCGACGGCGTCGTTGGTGTGGGCGCCAGTGTTGGTGCGGCGGACGTCGAGGTCCCGGAGGGCCGCGACGGCCCGGGCCACCAGGGCGTCCAGTGCGCCGAGGCTCACGAGGAGGCCGAGCACGTTCGCGCTGGTGCGCTGCGTGAGGCAGGCCAGGCTGTGGCTAAGGTCACTGTCATCCGCCGAGGCTGCAACGAGGGCCGCCAGCAGGGCCCTAAGAGCCTCGCGCTTGAACAGCCGCTCCAGAGTGGCGGGCGTCCGCACGAGCAGCGCCCAGGCCTGGCGCCGGCGCGAAGGGCAGGTCCGGGTTTCGAGCATGCGCTTGACCGCGGCCCGAGCACCCGCGACGTCCTCCGACACAACCTTCGCGAAGACCTCGACACTGCAGTCCTGGCCAAAGCGACCGACTAGTTCCTCCACCGACGACTGTTGGGCCCATTCCCGGGCCTGGGCGATACCGGCTGTCAATTTTGTCATACTGCAATAGCACGGAGGCAATGCTTACAACGACAACAACAAACGCAAGGAACAGCAACAGAATGTGAAGATCAATCCCACTACAACCAAAGCAGCTTTCCACAGGGACATCTTCTTCTACTGTTGCTGTTCTTCTTTTAGCACCTCAGCGTCGTCCTCCTTTGTAAATACACCGCCAAGGACCAACGCCATTAATACCAACATGAAACCAAATATTAACAGTATCCGTCCCATTTGCATATAGCCTCCTTTTTTCTACCCACTTCTACAAGAAAGAGAGCACGAGAAAGGGGCATACAAATAAAAAAGGGATGCAGGAGACACCACACTTTTTTTCATTTTTTATTTTCATTTTTGACAATATCAGTAGCTCTGTGTGGGCCTGTCCGAGAAATTTAGGGTGTGCCAAATGGCGTCAAAAGTGCCAAAAGGGATTTTCAGTTTTTGACCTTGCCATGTGATGGATGCACATTTGTGACGGGGAGGGGGGGCAGCGGTAGATCTCCGTTTTGGAATGGTTGATTCCAAAGCGAAGTGACATTGGCAACTCATGCATGCGGTGCTACTCCGCGCATTATGGCTTTATGAGGCGTGATTACTGCAATGTCATCGACATAGACAAAAAACAGAAACAAGAAACAGGCAGTGGGTAATTCCCTGGTCAACGGGGGAGAGGATTCAACACGGGTGGGGTCCATTGGGGGGCTGACCTCGGAAGGTCAGAGATAGCACCCGAGGCCCCCGTCACTGTTCAGGGGGTCCATGTAGAAAAAAAGAAAGGAGTGGGGCCAGGGCCTGAATTGACGCACAGTGGCTGCTATAGGCCGACCAAGTTTTGCCCACCACGGTGCACCTAAGCCCAAAACGGCAAAGAAACCATTTGTGCCTGGTACAGATCCCACGCCAGGTGTACAACAGATGGTGGGGCACAACTTTTCAGATGGACTAACTGAAAGTAAACTTTTGCTTTGTGGTTCCTTGTGGTTTGCTTTGTTACTGTGACAACCACCGCACTCTGGAAGGGTCCTTGCCCCTGCTTGCACTCAAACTCAAGAGTTCAGACATTAGGCTTTGAAATCCTTGCAGGGTGTTTGCGGGTGTCCAAATGAACACCAACAGCGCCCCCTTGGGGCCTGGATGCAAAACACTTGCTGTCAGGCCCTCCGTATTTTTGTTACTCTGCTATGACCAATTTGGTCGCCTCCATGTTGTCTGGGAGCAACAACCCACGTACTATCACCAGCTGCAGCACGTGACAAATATCACACTGCATAAGAGATTAAAGACCACCCTGCTTCTACAAGCATGATGGGCCACGTTGCTCCAGGAATACATGAAAATGACCGCGGGTGGACTGAACCATGAACATTGATTGTGCCGCATTTGTTGCAGTCAAACGAACATTCCATAATTACGCACAGCTCTTGTTTATGTGAATGTCAATTAGGGACCTAAGAATACGCTGAGTTGTGGCTGATAAGTGGGCTAAACCATTGGGAACATTTGCAATGGTGGAAGGAGCAAAGACGGAACAATTTGCGAGAAATGGTGCACGCGCACAGGCCCTGGTCATCCCCCGGGCCATGTGGCACTCTCCTGAACACGCTACGGGTTGCAAAATCTGTGAGGATGCTGCTAAACAACGGAAACAAGGCTGAAGTCTCAACACCCTTCCAACCAAACGCATCGTGTCAAATGGGGGCCCCCACTTGGCATCTGGGGATCGCCATGCGACACCATTGGTGCCAATTTGGCAACTACCACTCCTGTGATGTGCCACGGGCTCTTGCTTTTCAAAGAATGATATAGTATCAATTGCTTCTTCGGATGACGCCGGCACTTGCAAATGGTTTTGCACTTGCAGCACTCAACTCGAATGCAGTCCTGTCCTCGCTGTCGCCTGTTCAGGCAATTGATGCCTGCAGCGCGACTGGCATACTGGCAGTGTGACATCGGGTCCTTCGCAGCTGAGGTGTGTACACATCAAGATGTTGTAGTCGAACGCACATATCCTGATGTGAAATGAGTGGAAGAGTGGTTCAAGCGGCAAGGCTGGCGACCGTTTGGTGCACAGCAGGTGCTGTCATCAATGACTCTGCATTAAGCATGGCACGGGCTGGGCAAGTGCAAAGGGGGCGTTTTCGCACAGCACCAATTGGGGGGGGGTCTTTTTCCCGCACTTGACGGCGCCCGTGTCTGGCTGGCCAGGCCAGGGGGAAGGCTCCTGCGTGCCGGATGTTTCTTTGGGGGGGGGGGGGGGGCTGGGCAGCCCAAACCATTGTTCACAGCCCCCGGGAGTGAGGACCCGGACCGTACACCCAACCATGTCCACAGGAAGCACCGCCCCCCATCTCCCACGTATCATTGCACGTCGCAAAAGCTGTTTGAGACGTGCAGTGAATTGACTACATGCACGAGGGGCTGGAATCAGGTCTCAAGGTGTTGTGCAACTTCTTTGGAGCCTCTTTAGGGCTGCCCGAGAATGCGGAACTGCTTTGTCCTGCGGTGATGAGCTGGGCTCAGGTAATTATGACGCTAAATCACAAGATGATTGTAAATCTGGGTGCATTGATTCAGTCTCCCTCCTCCTAGGCAGTTCCACCGCCACCACCGAAGATGACGTGTGCAAACAACCAAAGCCGGTGTCTGGAATGGTGCTCAACACACGGGTGGTTGGTTGACAAACCCTGATCGTCTCGAGGGATCTGTGCTGGGATCCCCCTGCCCCCCCAAATATGGAAGCACTTGTAGTACTGGTCTGCACAACACACGGCTCATCAATGCTACCATAGGCGCCTTTCGGTCTGCGGGTGAAACAGCATGGCATGGACCAGCACCCCCTCTAGCGACCCCCCTAAAGGGGCCTTTGGCCTACTTTAAAAGGGTCAGTGGTGTCTCAGGCCCCCAAAGGTGCTGCAGTCTGCCCTCCTGCAACTGGTGTCTTTTTGGTTCATTGTTGCGTGTGCCTGGGTGGGATAGGATGGCAAACAGCACGGGAGCAGGTGTCAAATGAAAACCATGGGAGCTGTGAGACACAAATGTCAAACGTAGTACTGCTCCAGATGTGGTACCTGAGGTTCCAACGTGCACGCTTTCAATGCCGCAAAATTTTTGTGCTAATGACAATGTTGTTGCACTGCATGTGCATCGCATGCGCACTATGTGCATATGCAGTAGGTCCCACCAAAAAGGAAACACCACACAAAACACCCCCCACCTCTGCACAACAAGTCAAAATAGCGAGAGAAACAAGTGTAACATTCTGTTGTCTCCAACCTTGTACCTGAATGTGCCTACCCTCTACCCCCCTTGTACAAGAAACACCTCCGCGCGACGGTTCCCTCACACCCCCAAGGGAACCTACCCCAAGTGACAGTTCCCTCGCCCCCCCGCTTACTGTGCAATGGACGCACGACACACAGCAAGACAGGCAAATAACAGGGCATATGAACCACTGAACGACCTGAAAAAGGCCTGTTGACATGCATGCTTAGGTCCACTGAGACACATGCTCTGTGTGCCACTTTTTCTGGCAGGAGTTTTCGAATTTGAAGAGCTGCACATGCTCAACAGGGGTCACAGGGATGGGCTCTCCAGCTGCAGGCTTGGCTGCAGGCTTGGCTGCCACCTTGGCAGCAGGTTTGGCTGCAGCTCCGGGCTGGCATGCAGTAGATACCTAGCATACTCCTGGTTGTTGTCCACATGCTGACACATCCGGATGCAATTGATCGGCGCACCGACAATGTGAAGATCGGCACATGGAACACCCACATGGTGCACCGCGGCGGCCATGACACGCTTCAAACTATCGCGATCAAGCGACCGAAGATGGTGCACGGTCTCGCCGTGTCCAACAAGCAACATCACACACACCACCTCTTCTGCAATCCAGGCACCTCACGTGTTGTTATTTTTGTTGGATGGAAATGTGTTGTAGAGATTTGTTTGCTTCTCGTTGAGCAGTCGAGGCATATAGTTGTCCACACGGGAGAAGGAAGGGGGGGGGGGGGGCATCGGCACACTGACTGGTATTGAGATGCACTGCGAACTTCGACACCAACTCCACATGGGGTTCGAAGTCGACTCCATCAAAGCGGAGCCAAGATGATCTCAGCACCTGTAGCTGCATAATGTTGATACGGTGCAGTGCCTCGATGCTGCCAACGTCACACCAACTAACGCCATGGCACCAACATGGAGAGGAAGGACTGCATAACCCGTGCAACCTTTGGGGCCCCAATGCGGGGAGAAAATTAAAGTGCCTACACAACCTATGCCATCTAGGGGTCCCCAAAGTGGAGAATATTCATTCAAAGGGTGAAAAATGTATTGTTGCAAGTGGGAGTTTTTTCATTGTAAATCGGAGGGATTTTTTTGCTGCAAATACAAATGCAAGAAAATCGTAGTCCGGGGATGCCTTTTGCAATACACCCCAATACGACTTTTTTGTGGTACTCGCTTTTGCGGCATAAAACAAAAACATGACTTACACCATGTGGGGGGCAATTTCTTGGTTTGGGGGCTCAATGCCTCGGTTTGGGGGGGGTGTCCAGGTTGGGGGGCACAACTATCTGGCTAGGGGGCTCAGGTTCGTTGCTGCATGTGAAAACACTGGTGGTGGGTCCTGAATGCCCTTGGCTTATGGAGCCCTTTGCTAAAGAAGTGTTGGGGGTGGCCGCAGATGTCTGACTTTTGGGAAAGCAAGAGCCCTCGGGGACGAATGTGTAGGGAAATGAGCCAAGAGTAGCAAAGACTGGACATGATGGCACATGGATGCAAAGGAATGTGGGTGGCTAGCTCCTCGATGTACCCATGGTCTAGACGCCTCCCCACTAGCGTCCGCCCGGGCATATTCCTTTTGGGATGCACTAGGGGCCATTTGGCTGGTAAATGATGGCTGGAGCAATAGGGCCACACAGTGCCTGGCGTGTTGCGTCCCAACTGCTGGTGTGGCTGCTTCAAGCATCGGCGTTAACTAGAGCCGAATTAGCCAACGAGCCGCAGAGGTGAAGGCAGATGGGAAAAATGGAAAAAAGCGGGGGAATGGGGGGAAATGGGGGGAAATGGGGGAATTGGGGGGATTGTGGGAATTTGCCAAAAATACATTGTGGGGAGTGTAGAAAAAAGTGTGAAATTGTTGGGAAAGGGGAGAAAAACGGAGAAAAGTGGAAAAAGGTCGGACAAATTTCCCATTTTTCCCAGTTCCATTTCTCCCACTTTTCCACAACCTCACCACCTTTCCCTAAAGTTCCTGTGATGAGTTATGCCAGCTGAACTGGCTAACTGGAATTTCGGGACTGGCTGAGAACATCCGACTTTTCGCCCAGCGCCGATGGTTGCTGCTTGGATGGCTCCCCTAACACTTGCGGTGGTGGTGGTGCCTGTGGCAGTCTTTATACTTGCTTTCACGGCCCGTGGAAGGCTTGTGCCTCCAAGGGGGCGTTTTCGCACAGCGCGCGCACAGCGCCAATTATTACGGTGATTATCCAGGTAACAACCCTGAAAACCACCCACCTGCGGAATCATGCACAATCAATTCTAAACTCAAAAATTCAAACATCTGATGCTTGCCATGGGCCCCAGGGACCTAAATTCTGCCCCCTATAGCCCTGTCCACAGCAGCCGCCATTCAATGACGTCCTTTCAATCTTCTGAACTTACCGAACTCCCGGTGGTGGAGAACAGCCAACTTTTCGCACAGCGCGCGCATAGCGTGTGCACAGCGCGCACACAGCGCACGGTACGCCCCCCAAAGCTTCTCAACATTTGTTTGCCGACGGATGGTGGAGGTCATCTGGTTGTTTTGACACAGCGACCATATGGCATAGGCAGGGTTCCCGGCGACACACTGGGTAAAGAAAGCCACCACAGGCCACCACAGACACCAGCACACCGGAGACAACATGCCATGTCAAGGTCCGTAGGTCCATAAGACCACGGGTGCATAGGGCTGATACCTAGGTTGCCTATAGATATAAAATTCATTTGCATGTTGCAGAATACGCACATGGCCATGCAATTCCTTCCACACATTGCAGACAATCTTCCATTGCCACACCCAGGCAAAGTGCCCCACCCTTGCACTTTTAAAGCCATGCACATCATTATATTCTTGTTGGGACCCTTGGTCTAAGTCTCACACCCAGCCCCCTGTGTAAGGCACAATGAATACCTGAGCTTCACGCTATGCACTTCATAATCAAGGAACTACATATGGTTTTGTGCCGCACCCGTTGCTCCCAAATCGTGACACCCGAAGCGCCTAGCATGAGGTCACAAATCCATACTATATGCCCAAGAATTGTTCAATGCCACGGTCGCCTTACTTGGGATTGACTTGTACATCACACAAAGACCCACCAACCGAGCATATGTTCATACCATCAGTGCAGTGTGTCACAAAATAGGGGAAATGGAGATTTTGAGATAACTATTTTTCCTGGTCATGGAGTGATTGCCCATGACAATGGTCCATTATCCACCTGCAAAGGAGCAGCAAGGATAAAGAGGCGAGGAAAGGTCAAAGCGCAGTTGTTAGCAACCACTCAAACCCTAGTTTGCACCCTATACAAAAAGTGTCCTGGTTTTTTTGGATGGAAGATGAGTGCTATTGATGACATACAATGCATTGGAAAATGTGTGAAAGGGGGTACAGAAAGGGGGTTTGGGTATGGTTGAGGTGTTTGGCACATATAGTGCACACAGAGCTGCTTTGAAACCACAACCTTCTAACCCAATCTTGGCTCGCAAGAAAAAGTACAATCATATCCATTTTAGTGACCACTGTGGTCTTGTTTGGCAAGCGTGCGACAAAACTTAACCCTATTGTCCTGTGTGTAAGCAAGGGCAAAGGCAGGGAAAATGATGGTAGCATTGGTTGGTAGTGCTCATGCAAGGCAGTGCTTGCACATGACTCAGAAGATGAACAGAATACACCAAAAGTCTGCCCTTGCCACATCCAGGGCAAAAAAACTTACAAGGCACCACAACACAAGGTGCAAAGCAAAGTTTTCATTTGCGGGGTAGGCCTGCCATCCAGTGGGCTCAACTTCCAAGCCATTAGGAAAATTCTATTGCCTTCGGCAAGGCACCTCGAAGAGGGGAGAGGGACAACCTTTTTTGAGCCCACCCCCAACACCCAAATAGGGTGAAAAACACATAAAGAGGGTATTGCGCTTTTACTGTCCATGAGCCTATGTACAGAGGTCGAGGGGCTGGGGGGAAAGGGCCGATCTCAGAGTTCTGCGCCTTCCCCCCGGGCTGATTGCCCCCCGCCTGTGGTGCACGGCGGAACAGAGGGACGAGTCGTGAAAAACACATGAAGAGGGGCTAAAACATGCTTTACATAGGATATTTGATCATTTTGGATGGTCAAAGTATCAAAAAAATCAGTTTCGGAAAATTCCATTTTTGAGCTGCCGAGGCTGGAAAATTGCATAAGCAGGTTGTGCCCTAGACCCCTTGGGAGACCCCCCCCCCAACACCCAAATAGGGTGAAAAACACATAAAAGGTGGCTAAAACATGCTTTACATAGCATATTTCATCATTGTAAGTGGTCACAATGTCAAAAAAATGCTTTGCAAAAAATTTTCCTTTTTTTGACCTATAGAGGGTGGAAAACTGCTTAAGCAGTTTGTGCACACACCAAAGGCCATTGAACCACCTACAAACAGCAATTTCGAAGCTTTTGGGGGGCCCATGGCTCGGGCTATATGGGCTTGGCAGCCACTACGTGGGTCCCCATGGGTGCTCAAGTACCCGTATTGTCATTAAATCATCACCCAAACCCATCCCAGGGGCGACAGAAGGGTTTCCGAAAAAGTCGAATTTCGGAAATCTTGCAGGTGTCACTGAACAGCCTTATCCAGCGTGAAAACGGCTCCTCACTAGTCCTCACTAGCAAGGGCCCATAGAGGGGGGCGACCAGGGGTACCCGGAGTTCGGACCCGGGACCCCCGCCATGGGTTAGGGGGTCCATGTACAAGAAAAAAGTTGCCCGGGACCTGGGTCCAAATCCATACACAGCACCTAGAATATGCAAAGAAGTTTTGACCCCCCCCCCCGACACCCCCCCCCACCCACCCCCCCAAAAAGGGGTACCCGGGTACGGGGGGGTATAGGGGTCAAAAACGAAAAATTCATTGGGGGACCATTTTCTCTCCTAAAATGATGATTTTACAAGGGGTTGGACATCCGGTACCATACCTTGGGGTATGGTACGCGAATGACCCCAAAAAAGGGGGGTATATGGCGTACGCACCTGCGCTTGATCTAACAACCCTCTTCGAGGTGATTTGTTTTCTCATGCCTGAGCGCAACTCATCATCAGAAAATGCATGCCTTGAGAAACCCATTACTCAAATTGTGTAGGCCTGCCATCCAGTGGGCTCAACTTCCAGGCCATTAGGAAAATTTGTTTTCTCATGCCTGAGCGCAACTCATCATCAGAAAATGCATGCCTTGAGAAACCCATTACTCAAATTGTGTGTGTGACCGGTGTGGTGTTGCCCGCCCCCTTGCCATGGATGGGGCCTGCTTGATCACTTGTTGCTGTTTGCGATCGGCATTCCACATCTTCTCCCAAGATGGACACCCTGGAGTAATTCCTTCAGCCTTCATCAGCAAGCCACCTCAACCTCGTCACACGTCAAACGAAAGCGTAACTAAGGTCGCCTCTGCTGTACAAGACAGCAATTGTCCCAGAATGCGACTTCACAAAGTAGCACATGAAGATACTGTGGTGCTCAGTTCCTCATCAGATCAAAAGGCTGGCTTTCAACACTCATACATACATACTGATGCTTTGAAAATTCTAAAGGCAAATGACCGCACGGCGCACACATGGCGGGCAGACTGTTGACCACTTTCCCAGGATTCAACACACCATCCACGAGACTACCCAAAAGTCCAGCCTGTCACCTGTCATGTGCACAACAATAAAGCAAACAAAACTCAGCTAAAATGGCCACACATTCCCTCACGCCCATCGTTCAGGTCACGATGACAGTTTTGGAGAGTGGCATGGTTGAAGGAAGGAGAGAAGCTGGGACCACTTTGATTCGTTCTGGATTAGGTGGGCTACGTGCTGTCGAAAAGTGCGGTGATGAGGTTAGCAGAAGAGGCAGGGTCAAGGGGACACAGTACAATGCTCATCTACACTCGACGGTTGCATCCCAGAAGTAGAGGAGAGATGGTTGCAGCATCGTGTTGCAGTGGCATGAGAAGGAGGCAAAACGGTAGGAAACGAGGTTGAACATGGCCGCTTTCTGCGCTCGTTGGGGACTTGTGGCGGAGGTTTTGGCCTCCAGCCGAGTCAAACGATTGGAGGTTATTACAGTGGATGGGGGTGGGGAGAACGCTTAGGAATTGCAAAGCCACAGCCTCCGGTCAGTGGCGGCTCTCCACCCAACGCCTCGATCCAAAAGAGAGGACTCGGTGCGTTGCAGTTGGGGAGGCACCGAGGGCCGTTCGCTTACGAACGATCCCACGGGCACAACACAACCGCCAAATGCACAAACGGGGGTGGGCCTTGGGTTTGTCGGTGCCATTCCTTCCCTCGTGATCCCCCCTATGGTACTGTGTGAGCTGCCACGTGTGTTGTTGACCCCCCCCCCTTCCCAGACCCCCTGCAACACATCTCAAGTGCCCGGGGCCCTGGAACAGTCATCCGGTGCCCTCCGCCATCGGCGCTGCTTTCGGATCGGGGCCTCTTCGGTCCATCGAGGCCCCGCACCCTCTGCACTCCACCCCATCACACCCCTGCCCGCCACCCCCGACCGCAGGAGGCACCACCGGCACTCCAAAAGGGGCCGGCCGTCGCCCACTGCCAGGGCCTACCTCCCCCCCAAATGTTGTTGGCCCGGGCCATATTTCTCACTTCTGAAGGGGGGGAGGGGGGGGGCAGCGGCTAGGGGGGCCATGTTTCTTCATTCCAGGTGGGGGGGGCAGCGACATGCCCCAGGGTACCATTCCAAGGCCTTCCAAGAGTTCACAACCATAGCCCTCTCAGAATTGACACCTGTCATCTCAAACCCTCAACAATACACTGCTACGCATTCAGTATCAATTGTACGAGCAAAATAATTTTGCATGCGCATCCTCTAACAATGTGGAGCCAAGAAATGCAGGGCATTGGCTGCTTTTAGGCAAAAAGCCGTGGGGGGGGGGGGGTGATTCTCACTTCCGAAGGGGGGGCAGCGACATGGGGGGGGGGGGGTGGTAGGGGTCTGTGCTCAGCGGCACACATCAGTGCTCTGCACTCGGAATGCAGACCCCCCGAAGGAACTCTGGGCTATCGTACGTGTGCACAAGAAGCGATTGGCACGATGGGGGCGTGTGTGCACAGCGCGGGCACAGCGCGCACATGACACGAAGAAATTGGGGGTTTTTGCTACAATTGGCATCTTGCCTATACAAACCATACTACACCCCCACAGCGTTGGACAGCCTGATGTTTGCAAAGGCGGAGTACAAGAATACTGCAACAGAACTTGGGACGGCAGTGACTCAGTGTCACCAAGACCGGGCGAACCGGTAGTGGTATGGACGGGTGCGGTAACTTCCTCTCCGCAAGCATGCGGGACCCCACACAATCACAGACCCGCAACCAAAACCCAGGAAGAATCGCTGCAACACGGTTAGGCCAGCCCTTTGACACGCGGGCAGGCCGGTTTCAAAAGGGAGGGCGGCTCCACAGTGAGGCACTCCTGCAGGGACCTGTTCCACCACCGGCGAAGGGGGTGGGCGGGCGGGAGAAGACAGAAAAACTGCCTAAGCATGGAAGTGCAAACAAAAGTTGAAAAAGTCGAAAAAGATACCAGGAACCTGTAGGAAAGGATGCACAACAACACATACCAATGCACTAGAAATGAGGGCAAAGCATGCATGCAACTCATATAAATGCATAACAAGGCTCATTGTTACAGGTACTAGGCACTACTATGCAGGTTGGGCATGGTCCTGTACCAACTTTGTGCACAGTGCGCGCACAGCGCGCAAAACACCCCAGATTAGCACAAAGCGCAGAAAGAAAATTGGCTCGTTAGTGGCCTGCAACACCATGGGTACCTTTCTATCACAGGAATGAGACACAAAGATGCCGGTGGACACGCCATTACGCAGGCAATGGACGGCAAAGTTGCAGCGGCACGTCACAGACCAACGCCATGCTACCCTCACCAGATCCGACTAGCAACAAATGACTGAGTTCGCTGATGATGGGAAACGCTGGTGGCCCTCCCCCGCGGGCCCGAGGCCCCAAGCGGATGAAGGGTCCAACAGTAGTGTCACGGCAGAGAACACAAGACACCAATTGGTGCAGAATTCAGTAAAGGGCCCATTGGGGGAATGTTTGCCCGGCGCATGCCCGGCGCGCTACCTTTGTATTACGTATCTTATATCTAGCCCCAAGTTTATCCTCACCTTGGGAAGTCCCCAAAGTAGACCACAAACCTTCTCTGCAAGGCACCTTGAATAAACCGAAATATGAGAATTCAACAACACAAAATGTCACTCCCACCACTTCCAACCACCACCCTTGCCATCGTCATGAACTGGGTGCAAAAGATGGGTCAAAGTCTTAAACACGGCATGAAGGTACTCCAAATTGTTTGGTGAGGTGGGGGCAAAAACAGGCACGGGTGGGTAATGGTCAAAAAAGATGCTTGGTGCACGCCCGGCGCGCTAACGCTCCCCCATTGTGGGGCAAGTGCCAGGAAGCATATGCACGCCGCACCCAAACTGCATGGTGTGTGACCCAGCAGTGCAGAAGAAAATGGTGTTGTGAGTCGAAGGCAATGTGTGACCGCACCATTGAAGGGTACGGTCCACGTCCCACGGTATTCTTGTGACAACGCGGGGCACAGCGCTGTGCAACACGCGCAACACAATTGAACAGCAATACCCACACAAACACGCCATTTGTGCCCAAGCTAGGATACTCAGGAGGCACCCAATCTAGGAGTGAAGGAAGGGCTGCACATGAGCACCCGCTGTGCACGTGTGGCAGCCGCGGGTGTTCCCGCGAGGGCCCCTTTTGGCCCTAGTGCACCCCCCCCCCCGAAGCGACCCCATTGCCCTCGGCCGGAAGGGCACATGGCCTCTGCGTTGCGCTGAGACTTCAGCCGCAATGCCTCACTTGAGGGCTCACACCACCGCAGTGCGATGTCCCTTCAGACGGGCACCGTGTGAGCCCCCCGGCCCTCCAGACCCTCGGAGGCGAGAATGTCAGGTTTGCAGTTCACCAGCACAACCCTAACCCCATGCCACAATTACTGCCAGGCCCTTGCGGAGGTTAAGCCGAATTAGGGTGAGGGCAGCGACCCTTGGGCCGGGGGGCGGGTCTGCAGGAGTTTGGGAGGGGGTGTTTCTGCAAAGAGGTGATTGCAGCAAATTCTAGGCCTGAGAGTCTGCACTGTAAACAGACCCTTAAAACAAAAAAGAATTCAGACTTCTGACCTTGGACACCTTGCATAGTGCCACAAAGGCCCAAATTGGTGAGGTCCATCTATCTACACCCACGAGAAACACTCAACGCGAACCGAAACAAAGGCGCGCTTTTTTTTGCCGTACCCCGGCGACAGGAGTCGGTGTGAGAGGGAACACCGGAGGCTCCAGTCACCTTTGGTCTGCACACCAAAAACCGTTGTACCGCCCCCCAGGCCACCACCACAGCCTCTGGGCCCACCTCACGTCACGGCTATGCACAGCGTCGGCAGGTCCGGGCCCCGGGCACCAATCCACAGCAGCAAGTGTAGCACCAGCATCGGATGTGGCACCGGCCTCATGTCATCCACGCAGAGGTCACCGAAGCCGGAGCAAGGCCTGGCCACTCTGGGCAAAGCATCCTGAGTGCCGTAGGGCCCCCAAGGGGGGGAGGGGGGCGGGGGGCATTGAAACACATGGCTTCACTCCTGTTCAGAGGCCATGATGCCCCATTCAATGTAAATATTTTTTTGGTGGGGTATCCAGGCCGAGACACGGCGGGAAGGTGGGCCTGGGCATCCCGATGCATACTGGATTTAGATCTAGGGTCATACAGCATCACCTAAGGCAGGCCGAACTCCTCACAGGCCTGTGTTGCCTTCTTCAAGCAGTGCTGCCTGGGCCGTAGCCACCCTTGAATGTAAATCATGCAGAGTATGCCACCCAAGCTCGGCCCTGCCCCCATCCTCAGGAAGACCAATGTGCACAGGAGTGATGCCCATTCAATGAGCAATCAAGAACCTGAGACCTAATTAAAATCTAAGCCAGAGAGGGCCTGTATTGCCTGCAGTGAGGACGTTTTTTAAAGGGAAAAAAAAAGCAGGAGTGTCCGGTGGTCAGCAAAATCTGCACATTTTGGCCATTGTTGCGGTTCCACCAGGGATTTTTCATCTTTAGTCTGATGCAACCCGTATGTCCTGACATCCTCAATTTTGCTTATTTTGACGCGTGCTGTTTCACCAGCAATTGTTTTATTATGAATTCTGACGTACCCCAAATGTCCAGATGGTTACCCTCCAATCGCCGTGGGCTACCCACCAACCACCGCCGGTTCATTCAGGCATGGCCAGCACCATTTCAGGCCTTAGTGTCAGAATGGTGGCACACCGCCCCGTCAGCCAGACACAAACGCACTTTCATCAGAACTCTTCTCCCAATCCCACTATATAATCATGTATTCTCCCGCATGGGCTTGGCAAAACAAATACTCAAAAGCCAGACGGGGGCAGCACTTCCAGCGAGGAGGGAGAAGACAACAACAGCTGTCAAAAAAGCCAAAGATTGGCTGCTTGACAACCCTTCGAGTTTTCCACTCCCCCCAGCAGTCAGTCTGAATTTGTGGAACATGTAAGGATCACCTATGGGCACATCATCAGCATCAGCACTCAAACTCAAGCGACAGTACCATGAGCCTGAACCACTGCCATCAAAGGTCACCAAAAAATCAACAACAAGCGTACCTCACAAGAGTGCCTCATACAGGCCATCCAAGCAGCCATCAACACCCCTACAAGCATTACAACCACCACAACCATTTTTCTCACTGGCACTTTGGGATTGTTTCCAGCTGAAACCACCACCAGAACCTCCCCCATGAGGGGCAGTTTACATAGCGATGTGTACCTATGGCAATGATGGCATACACGGCACAACGGGACAATGAAGATGATGTCTCGGGTGGCGACCAATGCCGTGGGAAAAAAACCACCGCCGTTTACCCGCCAACCGCCGTCGGTTACCTGCCAACCACCATCGGTTACCCTCCGCTAAAACTAAAAAAAAAAATTGTCCACGAAAAAATGACCTGCCTGTAGTGCTGCCCGGGGGAGTGTGGTCTGTGTGCCCCCGTCCGCCATCGCCCGGGTCTATGTCTCCGGTCCAAACCCGCAAACGCGAGCCGCCGGTCCGACGCTGTCGCCATCCATCGCGTTGTGCGGGCCCTTGACCACCCCCACCCCCGCCCCAAAAAAGGGGGTGTGCCCATGCTGTCCCTCGCGCCGCGCCGCTTCATTCACAGACATGCAGGCCGGCGTCGCCCGCGCGCCATTCAACGGGGGAGTGGAGACCCGTGCACCGCTGGTCGCCCTGCGCCCGCCCGCGGGGCAGTGCCCACCACCGTGGGCATGTGGGGACGTGGGCGCTGGCCGCGAGACCTCGCGGGCGCCGCCTGTGAAGCTGCGGCCCCAGGGGGTGCCCCCCCCCCCCCCCCGCCAGCCCTCCCCCTGCGCCAGGGCACACAGCGGCGGCGATGATCGGTTTGGCTGCCGGCAAACGGACGGACACACGCCGATGGCGGTCGCGGGGCCGATGTAGGGCCGCTGCCGTGGGCAACGCCCGACCGCCGTCGGGCGGACGCGAAAAAAAAATATCTGCGCAGGACCCCGCCTTCAAGGCCCGTGGGGTCGCCCCCAGCGCCTGGGCCCTGCTCACACGAAGTGCGCCGGCCCCTGGGGGGCCACCGCGGTCATGAGTGACGTCTTTGGCATCCGGGGCCACACGGCCGCTGGAAGGCAGACCCCCTTCCTCGGGACGTGTGGCGTGGAGGGCCCCCTGTGGAAGGGACGGAAGCGGTCGTGTGCCTGGGATGCTGCGGAATGCCGTGCTGCCCAGGATCTTGAGCGTGCTACATGGTCATGGACACATTTGTCGTGAGTGTTTGCCCACTTGAACCGGCAGGAGGTAGGGGAGGTAGAGGTAGGGGAAAACTCGAATGTGGCCGGCTACGTGACCGAAAAGATTGCCAATGCTTTCATGGGCAGCACCGTTCCCATTTACTACGGGACAAGGGACATCTTCAAGCTCTTCAACAAGGACGCTTTCATTTACTACGACGTCCGCCACCCGGAAATAAGAGGCACCATCCAGAGCCCACCAGGAAATAAGAGGCACCATCCAGAGCCCACCAGGAAATAAGAGGCACCATCCAGAGCCCACCCGGAAATAAGAGGCACCATCCAGAGCCCACCCGGAAATAAGAGGCACCATCCAGAGCTCACCCGGAAATAAGAGGCACCATCCAGAGCCCACCCGGAAATAAGAGGCACCATCCAGAGCCCACCCGGAAATAAGAGGAACCATCCAGAGCCCACCCGGAAATAAGAGGCACCATCCAGAGCCCACCCGGAAATAAGAGGCACCATCCAGAGCCCACCCGGAAATAAGAGGCACCATCCAGAGCCCACCCGGAAATAAGAGGCACCATCCAGAGCCCACCAGGAAATAAGAGGCACCATCCAGAGCCCACCCGGAAATAAGAGGCACCATCCAGAGCCCACCCGGAAATAAGAGGCACCATCCAGAGCCCACCCGGAAATAAGAGGCACCATCCAGAGCCCACCCGGAAATAAGAGGCACCATCCAGAGCCCACCCGGAAATAAGAGGCACCATCCGGAGCCCACCCGGAAATAAGAGGTACCATCCAGAGCCCACCAGGAAATAAGAGGCACCATCCAGAGCCCACCCGGAAATAAGAGGCACCATCCAGAGCCCACCCGGAAATAAGAGGTACCATCCAGAGCCCACCCGGAAATAAGAGGCACCATCCAGAGCCCACCCGGAAATAAGAGGCACCATCCAGAGCCCACCCGGAAATAAGAGGCACCATCCAGAGCCCACCCGGAAATAAGAGGCACCATCCAGAGCCCACCAGGAAATAACAGCAAACCTCAGGAGTCCCGGAGGTGGCGACGTTATCCCCTTCCGGAATTGTCCCTTGGCAAACCTAACCCCGCCCCCTCCCCCCCTGTAGCCCTGCCCCCGATAATGTTGTGGGGTGCCGTCGATCCACAGGTGTGCGTCAGTTCTGTGTGTCCTCGAGCCCAGGCCCAAGTTCAAACGCATCTTCGTCCCTTCCCTCCGCCCGGTACGCCGCAGCACATTTCTGACTTCACAGTACTCACCGGCATCTGAATTCGCAGTGAAGGTGTTGGTCACACGCCGCAAACACTTCGCCGGGGGGAAACTGTGCCACTTTCTTAACTGCGACATTTCCCCCGCGGAATTCCCCCTCCCAGAGTGTTCCCATCCCCCCGTAGCGCATAGGCCCGGGGGCTTGGCTGGCCTTTGCACCAGCGGGGCCCCTCAAAGGATGACCCCATTGATGTTCCATGCGTCAATCAATGCCACCGGGTGTCCCATTCTTTGGACTTCCGGGACGGGGGGCGGGTGGGGGCAGTTGCCTGCACAACACATTCCCAGCGCTGCAATGGACCCACGCAGGGGGCGAGCCCTCGGTTTGAGAGGCAACCCCCCCCCTCCCAGCCCCCAGTAGAAGTGGCTGAAGGCCCCGTTTGGGGGGGGGGGGGGGGGGGGCAGCCAGCGACTGGAGGAAGGGGGGGGGGGGGCGGTGCCGGACCAACATATATGGCTCACACAACATGGGGATCATTCTGAGTCATAAATATCTGTGGTCAAAATGGTGAAGGACCCTCTTTAGGGTACAGTAAAAATGTTTTCTTACACATAAAAGGGTTAGGGCTGGGCAGGGGGGGAATTGGGTTGAGGGGGGGGGAGGGCTTTCGAGCCCATTTTCCAACCCCCCCCCCTCACCATGGGCCCCCGAGTCTGCCCTTGTACTATGCCTGCGGGGGGTCTGAGAGGGCGCCGCGGGGCTTTGGGGGGGGGGCTCGGTGGGTACCCCCCAACATACGTACCTCCAAATGATCCCCATTTGACTCGCTGATCCTTTTGAACATACACAAGGGGGGGGGGGGGGGGCTTTTTCAAAAAAAAAATTCCCACCCATCAGCAGAGGGTGGGCACAAACAGCACTGGCTCTTCGACTTGGGTGCCCGTATTCTGAACCACCCCCCACCCCCCATCCTGGGGCTCGAAAGCCGCCCCCCTCCCCCTCCCACCGGAGCATATTCCTGGTCGCCTTCGGGTCACAGAGCTGGTGCAGGTGGGAGGGCTTTATCATCCTCTTCACAGTGAAACATAAGGAACAGCACATGGCCCACTCAAGGCAACAAGCGATGCACATGAACGCATCATAGACATGGTTGTGCTGGGCCCTCGTGCATCGAATTCCCCTTCCAGCGCCTTCGGTGCCACAACTCCGGGAATACCCGATGTTAGTCGACTTCTTGAATGAAAGTGCGCCGAAGGCCCCTTTTAGGGGGGGGGGTGACGCACGCAATCCGAAGGATCTTGTCCCCCGATGCATCGAACAAAAGCACTGAGAAGCTGAGTTCCGAAAGGTGTGGGGCAGGCAGGCTTTCAATTGGAAAGGGGGGGGGGTTGATAGAGCCCCCTGGCTAGACCCCCCCCTTCCCAAAAAGGGCTCAATTGACGGGACCCCCCAAAATCCTACCGAGACTGACCCCCGGGCCTCGGAGGTGACCCGGACCCAAAAATCGAGGAAAAAAATGAAAATGGGATTTTTGGAATCAGCGCGTCGAGGGGGTTCAGAAAAGTCATCACTTGCCATGTATTTGGTGGAAAATTTTTGACCATTTTTAATGCTCAAAAATTTTTCCCGGCCTTTGACGCCAGAGTTCATCAT
>OZ038382.1:54460808-54750808 GCA_964036045.1 Eutreptiella sp. 'Long Island Sound 2002' | reverse complement strand
GTTGTTATCCGATGTGGGTGGCTCCTACTGAGTCACATCCCCTGTGGGTGCCTCCTACTGAGTCACACCCCATGTGGGTGGCTCCTACGGAGTCACATCCCATGTGGGTGGCTCCTACCGAGTCACATCCCCTGTGGGTGGCTCCAACGGAGTCACATCCCCTGTGGGTGCCTCCTACTCCTACTGAGTCACATCCCATGTGGGTGGCTCCTACTGAGTCACATCCCATGTGGGTGGCTCCTCGGAGTCACACAACCCATTATCATCGCTGAGTCACACGTCCCATCGATGGAAAGGACAGTGCTGTGCATGGCCCAGGGTGGATCCCCCAAGCACCACCATCGAGCGGATGCCAGCGGCCCCTTGGCCCCCACGCACGCCGCAACAGCCAGGCAGGCCTCCTTTTTGCATGAACACCGTCGGGCAATGGCACACCCCATGCCACGACATCCCATGCCCCCCCCACACACACGTGGATGACGCAAATAGACCAGATCCGAGCACGAGTAGAAGCAGGACAGGCACTGGTCATCAGAGGAATCTCGTCCGGCCGCTGACGGTCAAAGAAAAAGTCATGACCATCGGCGACCAGGAGCCTTTCTGAAGTAGACCGTCGCAGCCGCTGGAAAGCAGTGCACTGGAAATCTGCAAAGCAATGGTACCCCCCCCCCCCCTGCGCAAGCACCCTTCGAGTGAGGGAGAGAACGTCAGACGGGTCCCCGGGCTTGAACAAGGCAGTGCTTGCGCAACGGGGGGGGGCGGCAAGGGGTTAGGCCGCACTGCCTGTGGCAGTGCAGCACTCGTTTAAAATCGGAGGGAAGTGAGAACACGAGACAAGCCCATTCGGGGTCACACACGCGATGAGAACCGCAAACAAAAACAGAGCAAGAAAAGCGGTGAAAGACAACTCCTCCGCAGGGCAGCCCGGGACGTCTTTCGGTCTGCTGGTAGAGAATGGCAAAGTGCAGTCCTGGACAGTGGGGTCGGTGCAGATACAGGTCTCTCCTGTTCTCTCACCTGCCCCACCCTCCGGGTTGCACTAATCAACCGACCAAGAAAAACCCCCGTGGAGGAGTGCGTGTCCATGACAGCCCAAACTAACTACACACACACACGCGCGTTGGGAACCGCGAGACAAGAACAGAGCAAAGAAAAGCGATTGGAGAAACCCCTCAGGAGCTGCAGAGCAGTCCTGGGCGTGTTTCGGTCTGTCAAAGAGTGCACAGCGCATGCGTAGCATGCCTTTGCGCCCGGCAACAGACCTCAACACACAAACACACACACACACACACACACACACACA
The DNA here is from genome assembly GCA_964036045.1 of Eutreptiella sp. 'Long Island Sound 2002'. Classification (NCBI taxonomy): domain Eukaryota; phylum Euglenozoa; class Euglenophyceae; order Eutreptiales; family Eutreptiaceae; genus Eutreptiella; species Eutreptiella sp. 'Long Island Sound 2002'. The sequence goes on along the minus strand of OZ038382.1, from coordinate 54,749,505 downwards.
AACACACACACGCACACCTGTTGGGCTCCGGCATGAACAGGATGCCGTCATCGGACATGCACTGGCCCCGCGGATCCGCCCTGACGCCGACGGGCGTACACGCGGGGTCAAGCTCTGCGGGCAGTGCGATCTGAGCCCCTGCAGACGGGCGGGAGGGCACCGCACACGAAGGGCACGGGGGGGGGGGGGGGGCACCGAACCGCCGCTGGGGGGGACCGCCCACGGGCTCCGGTGCACCGCCGACCGCCGCGGCGGTGCCAAAGGGACCGCGCCGCATTTGCGAGACCCCCAAGCGCCCGTGGGGCCCTGGGGGTCGGCGGATGCACGTCCACCGCACGGCCTTTGCACGGGACACACTCTTGACCCTTGGCCCCGGCGAGACCCGCCGGGGCCGAGGGGTCCCCCGGAGGTGCAGCGGCGACATCAGAGGCACAGGGAAGCGGCGCTTCTTGAAGCCCCCGGACCGGACCCCCCCCCCCCGTGTGACATTCCGTCGGGGGCCCTGGACAGTCACCCGTTCGTCCCTTCGCATGTTGCGTCGGGTCGCTGCGTTCTGTCGGCCGCTGCGGCCAGTGCTCTTGCTGGTGTCGTTTCCGCGTTCAGGGAGCCCAGTGGTTGGTGTGTTGGGGCTGTGGTGAATGTGGCGGGATGTGCCGTTTGCGCGGCAGCGGAGCCCAGTAGTTGGCGTATTGGGGGTTGTGCTGGTTGTTGCCCCCCCCCCCCCCAAAAGGGGCTCGATCGACAGCCCCCCAAACCCAACGGGGCTCAATGGAAGAGGAAAGTGGAGGTCAATTGCGGAAAGAAGCGCAAGTCGCGTTTTCGGGGGGGGGGGGGGGAGGAGCTGCCGGCGATCGGCGCGAGCCCCGTGCCAGCGGATAGCCGGGAAAAGGTGCCCACTCCCCGTGTCTCCACCACACGGATAGGGATGCAAGAGCACAGACTAGACTAGCCACGTCCATCCCGGGCGTAGGATGAATTGGGCTTGGTCTAGTCTCCAAACCAACGCCCCTGCTGAACCGGGATACCTCGGCGACAGACCCAACCTGGGGCTGGAACCTTGGTCGAGCGGACGCATAGAGGCCCCCGCCCAGCATGGCGTCTCAAGGCGACTTGTCTGTCGTCGGACGCCAACGGTAGGTATTCGTGGACCTTAGTGACAGCTAGCGTCGCGCAAAATGGAGCTAAGCGCGCAATGTGCAGGTGGTGTACCTAAGCGGGTCCCCACCGGATAGGTGTTCATGGGACGACCGCCCCATCTCCCTCTTGTTGATAAAGAGCGAAGCGTGCAAAGAGCAAGTGGTGTACCAACGCGGGTCCCCACCGGATAGGTGTTCACGGGATGCCCGCCCCACCACCCGCTTGGAGATAGAGAGCAAAACGGGCAAAGCGCAGGTGGTTTACCAACGCGGGTCCCCACTGGATAGGTGTTCACGGGATGCCCGCCCCACCACCCGCTTGTAGATAGAGAGCAAAACGGGCAAAGTGCAGGTGGTGTACCAACGCGGGTCCCCACCGGATAGGTGTTCACGGGATGCCCGCCCCACCATCCGCTCGTAGACAGAAAAGAGCAAAGCGTGCAAAGCGCAGATACCTGGGAAAGGTGACAGTGTTCCCGCTTGCTGAACACAGGTGGACACGGGCTATCCACCGCCAAACCCCCGGTACGTGGAGAGAGCCCCCGTGCCCGCGACCCGATCACTCTAGCGCCCAGCATCACAGCGTGGCGGGTGGCCTACCGGGAATTGGCTGAAGATCTGCTGAGCATAGCGGAGCCGCAGCAGCGAGGCTGTCCCCCTGTTCCGGTCCGTTCGCGCTGGGCAGACCCCACCATGCCTCCACACCACGTCAAGGTGCCCAGCCCCCGGGGGTTGGAGGGGGTGGAGGATGGGGGACGCAAGTTGCATGCACTTTTTTTCCCAGTGTCAATCACGTTTTTTTTTCGACCAAAACTTTTTTTTCAGGCGTGCGTTGTGTGCACTTTCCTCGGGGCCAGAGGAGGGGGGGGGGCAGGGGATTGGGAGGGTAGGGGGACACTCACTTGGGTCTCTGGCAATGGAGCCCTCTTCCCAGACCCCCCCGCCGTTTGGGGGGTGCTCTACTGCCCCCCCCTGTGTGACACGTAGTCCATTGGTGGTCTCTTTACGAGGCCCCCGGCGGCTAAAGTGCAATTCTGACCTCCCAAGACCCGCGGCCACTGGGCACCGCCCCTCCCCCCCCTCCCCAGCCACCGGGTCGCAGGCAGCAGCAGCCTACCATGCCCCTGCCCATGCCCCTGCCCCTGCCCATGCCCCTGCCACTGCCCCTGCCCCTGCCCCTGCCCCTGCCCATGCCCCTGCCCATGCCCATGCCCCTACACCAGCAGTAAAGGCCACCTGTGGGGTTGTTCTGCAGAATCATCATCTTCCGCTTCCGCCTCCGCAAATACAAATATAAAGCCACCGCCAAAATCAACTGCGATGTGATGCAGACCGGAGGAGATTGCGTGCGGGGCTCCCTTCAGGGGGGGGGGGGGGGGGGTTGCCGCTTCCCGGACCACCGCAGGCCTGTGCCGCCTCCGGCAACGGCCTCCAGCATTGCCCCACCCCCCCCCCTCCCCCCACATCATGGGACTGGTGGCCGGACCGGTGGGGTCTCTGTTGGTACACGGGGCAAACACATGCCAAAACACAACCACTGCCCCGATGCAGCGCAGGTGACCAGCACGTGTGACGTCCGGTCCGCCGGTGCTACAGCGATTGACATGCCAACTGAAAAAAACTGACGCTCCGGCAGAACGCTCTCGCAGACCTGAGGGGGGAGGGGGGCATTGTGAGTGCTGCCACTGGCTCATGGGCCGCCCCGTGGGGGCACGCTGACGTCCTAGGGGAGGGGGGGCGAGGGCCACACACACATACACACACACACACACACACACACACTTCGGCGACAAAAAGAGCACAGAGAAAGCTGGTCTGGCTGTACTAGATCTCGTCAGGTGCGAAGCAGAACAAAAACAGTAGCATGTCCCGCCTGCACTAGGCGCCTTTCTGTGTGAGGAGAAACAGGGCCAGCAGCTCAGCAGCAGCCTTGGGCAAGCCTGCGGTCACGCCTGCATAGCAGACAGAGCGTAAGGCTCTGCAGATTTACCTCAGGGTGGGTTCGCCCCTGTCCCTGCCCACTGCTAGCCCTCACCAGGAACCGGGACGATAGACCAACAGCGTTCGCTTCTAGTTAGATCACCCTCAGCAATTGAAGCCACAGCTATTTTGGAAGGCCAAAAGTCCCGTAACCGGGACTCCACACACACACGCATACAGGCAGGCATAGAGAGGCCTCAAGTCGCGTGAACCGTGTGTTGTTCGTTTGTGCGTGCTGTATCCGTTGTACCTGTCCTGCCCCGTCAACGACCGCAAAGGCCAGAGGGACAATCTGGGTACTTGGGATGTGCCGTACGTGCTTGCCCCTGTATAATGTGTTGTGGTGGGTGCTGTGTCAGTGGTTGAGTCACCGGGCTCATGCCGTGATGGCGCCGGTTCGATTCCCGCTGCTTGCATGGCCCTGCTGCCGAAGAGAAGGCGAGGAGAAGGAGAAGGAGGCAGTGAATGCGCCGCTGCCGCGGGCTGCGAGCCGCGTGCGCTACCGGAGCGGCCTGCCGCAGGGGGCGGTGGTGTGTTTTTTCCGGGAGTCTGGGGGGATGGGGTTGTGTACAAAAAGGCGGCGAGGCGCACCTACCGCGGGCCGGTAGTGCCGGTGGCGTAGCGGGCTGCTGTAGGGGGCGGTGGTGTGTTCTGACGATAGGAGGGATCGAACCTCCGCTCCTGTGGTACGAGTGTATACCGCTGACCTCTGTACCAGTCCAGGCCTCTTGCCCAGTTTACCGTGCCTGTGACACAAACATACATGGACGCGGTCATATGGTCAGATACAGCACATACAATGTGGACGTCATAATGCCTCTGCCCCCAGCAGTTCAACGCAGGGCATGTCAGAACACCAGCAGCCTGTCACACCCTGCAGAGCCAGAAATCCCGGGGCATACCAGCTGCTGTACTGCCCCCCCTCCCAGTATGCATGTCTGCGTAGCCATCTCCCTATATGCTGTGCCACAGTCTGGCGAGCAGCCGGTAGTATATAAGACACCGAGTATACAGCTTTCACTGTGGCCTGTACGTCATGTGGAGCAGTGGCATGCGCCCTATACACACCTTTATGCATCGCTCTCATTGCCTCTGCCCTGCCGTAGCCGGAAAGAATAGCTACCTACAACCATGCTGCCGCGCTGAAAATCTGCGCAGCCCATGAGTCCGTGAAGGGCAACCCATTTTTTAACACACCAGTGAAAATTGCCCCTAGGTATCCATGGTACGCTCTCTCGGGGCTCAGGAGGGGAGGGCCCAGTTTCAAATCCCATGACGCTGTTAGTGCTGCAGGCTCAGCAAACGCCAGCCCTGTCCCTGTCTGACCCCTCACCATTACCATCCCCATTGCTTTGCATATCGGGCCACAGCATTGGCCCGTGCAACAGTCCTGTGTATCAGAGTTGCACTCGCAAACTACAGGTAGGTCCCACGCTGTCTGCAGAACATACCTGATCTGTTCAACCAGCCCCGCACACGCCCCCTGTGGCGCGTCTGTTGCCACCAAAATGTTATCCCTAAACTAGCACATGGCAATCGTATGAGCTCCTACCCAGTACACGACACCAGAATCGGACACTTTCAGGTCATCCAACCGTCTGAACAGGCCCATCCGCTGGTATGCAGACCACACGCAGTGCAAGTCTGCTGCCTGTGCACTGAAAGGCCCGCCCATCGGGATGCAGCCGCCTCGCTCCCATACCTGACCAGCAGCAGTGCATCGGTTGTTTGAGGTGAGATCAAATTCGACAAGGCTTATGAGATCCTCGTGAGTTACATACCTGAACCCTTTTGCACACGCTTGGCCCGCTCTATCTAACTTCATGTGGTCCTTGTGAATGCTCCACGTCAATTCTGAACTACGCCACTTTTTCTTCTTGTAAAGCCATGAAGATGCATCATGCATGTGCTGCACAACCCATTCAGGCCGCACCCAGTTAAACTGTTCCTTACAGTCTAGTTCCATAAGGGTGGTTAAATGCACGGAGTCAATCCATATGTACCACTGTGCGACGTCGGTCACTCAGAGTACCTGGAAGCTCATCGGAACCTCGGAGATCAGTAGCCGTAACAATGTGGTGAGCGCCCTAGCGGCTGTTTTGAGTTGTATCTTATGCAACACTGGCTTAGGATTTGCAGCGATAGGTCTCCACAACCATTTTCCCTTAAGCAGACTCTTCGCCTTACCTATCAAGTGCGGCCTGCACAATTCTGCTCTCGTATTCACTGGCCATCCCTTGTTTTCTGCAATGTTGCTCATGAGCTTATGTCATTCAACTGCAGTTTCCTTCACAGGTTTGTACCCCTCTTTTATTAGGAAATCGTGCACGACGTCCCATGCCCACGCTCTGCAGAACCCCCATAATTCCCCAGGGCCCTTGTCCACAATTCTAACGTACAACATACAGGACAGGTCAGTCACAACGGTTTGAACATACTTGAGGTCAGCGCCTGATTCAGGGAACAGGCTGGCGGGGAGGGAGGTATGCAGATCGGGCATAGTACCTTTTACCTGCTTAGCAAATGCCTGAATAGCTTTACAGGTCACATCTCTTGCCTTCAGTCCATTGATGGGAAGTCCGTCACGAGGACGGAGTACCTGTCCGTCACGTGTCTTAATCCTTACAGGCACTATAGCTAAATGCCCCTGAGCTTCACACACTTGCCCTATGCTTTCAAGACGGTCACGCTGCATGTGGCAGCAACACTTAGGCCTAGTGGTACCCAGATCCGCTTTCTTTGCGGCACGGTCAAAAACAGTGTGCAATTTATTCGGGTTGCTGCGCACAACACGGATGAGGCGAGAGTAGGCTTGCCTCTGCCACACACACACACTCCGTGCAGGTAACCAGGGGGTCAATACCACTGGGCGCACAACGTCAATGAGGACGAGACGCGCAAGCAGGCAAGGCACTGGTCACCAGAACAAAATCATCAGGCCATGAACACAAAAAGGTAGGCAAGGTCCTTTTTGAAACGGAAGTAGAAGTCAGCAGAGTATCATGTCTCACTGTGGCTAGATCACTTCTATACTTGACCGACTCACTGGCTCCGTCTGCCTTAAGATTGTAAGATCGTGTTGAAGCACGCCGCGCTACTTACATGTCTACTCAGGTCCTGGAGAATCTGTTTCTGGAAACGGGTGTAACCACCTGCTCACACACACACATTGCCCCAATGGGGGCATCCGTGGCCTTCCGGTTGCAAGGTCAGTGCATGCACCGGGAGGAGCGGCCAATTAGAGCACCACGACCCTGTGACCCCATTGGGGGATAGTTCGGGGGTCAAATACCAACTGCTATAACTCAGCCCAGCCCAGTGTGCACGTTGCTGCAGCCACGCGGCTCAAAACGAGATGTGGCAGCAGTGTGGCATGGGCAGATGGGGGAGAATGGAATACAGGTACTTCACCGTATATGAGTGGCCGTGGCTGCTGGTCGACAGGGCCCTCGTTATCGCCGAATGTCTTGCTCTGGCCACCTGTTTTTTGCTGTATACACTGCGCAGGGACACTTGAAGCCACGCGGACACAGATAGCAATTCCCCTGCCCATGTATTGCACCAGGGACAGGCGGAGGTCAGCACACCTGTGAGGATCCCTAGCATGTACTGCGGATAGGAAACTTCCGGGGCTATTAGGGGTGGGGCGCTACAGAGGTCCCAGGTTTGAGACAGGGCACTGGGGTGCACGTATGCCAAGCCGCGCCCTCTGTGGTCCCGTACCATGTTGAACCCTAGTGTTGTCGTGGAGTTCTTGTGGCATGCGTGGGTACGTGGATCATCCGGATGTCGCATACAGTCGCATAGGACGTGCAGGTCCCAGCAGGCACTCAGGACATCGCACACTCGCTGGACGATGGGGGTGGCTGGGGTATCTGGGAAGGTGGAGGCAATGAGAATATTGCCTCGAAACTGACATAGCGAGACAATCCCCTCTAACGACTCCCAATATGTCCACCCCCCTTCGGAGACCTTCAGACTACCCAGTTGGCGCAGTAGTGTCGTGTTCGTGTAGACGCCCCAGACACTGCGCAGATCTGCGGCTTGCGCGGAAAAGGAACCACCCATTGGAATACAACCGTGTCGAGACCACACCTCACCGAGTGCTCTGATGTAATTGTTACAGTGCATTTCGAAAATGATGGTGTCTGACATTTGAGTGTGGTTGATGTACCAGAATTTATCCGCTTTGGCGCGCCCTGGTCTGGCCAGTTTTTTCACGTCTTTGTGTATGGACCATTCGAAATCTGACATTCTCCATTTCCTGCGCTTACCCAACCATTCACTGGCATCTGCGAGGTGGTTGGCCACTGTGGACGGGCATATGTTGTTGAACACACACACACACACACACACACCGGAAAAGGGGGGGGTTGGCACGAGGCCATGGTGTCAGTTTGTCTACCTTTGGCAGCACCCATTGGCCTCCCGCCCTCGCATATTCCGACCCTCTGTGGGTCCGAACGTGTGTTGGTCATGCCAACGGAGCCCCCGGATGACTTGTCCTGTTTGACTACTCCGGGGGTCGGCTGTCCCGGAGACGGGCTGTTGCCCATGCCGTTGACCAGGTGCATTCCGATGCACCCTCCGAGTTCATGCGGGGTTTGCCGGCTCCCGCACTGAGTTGTGTGCGTTGGAGGGAGGGGGCCTGCAACCCCTCCCCCCGGGGGGAGGGGGGGCCTGCACACACACGCACACACACTACGTGAATGAGACCAAAAGCACAACCACTGAAGATGGCAGACGTGCACTGGTCAATAACAGCTCATCAGGCCACAACAAAGAAGATTGTCATTGAGGCTAGGCGCCTTTCTGCAGGGTACAGTGAGCAGGGGTGTACTGTGTCCATCATCGCACCTTGGTGGAGTCATTGCAGGTCCCCTATTCTCTGCACCCATAGCACTGAGGAGGGGAGGACGTAGTTCACCTTAGGACCCCTCGGATTTCTGGTCTGGGAGGGGAAGAGATGGTGGACAGCCTTGGACCGCGCGTAACCGCGCGCTCACACACACACATGCCCCGGCGGTGTCACCGAGACCCAATGATTGTACAGGGGTGGGTAGTCGAAGCTCCAGTCGCCGGTTACCCCTGCTGGTGCCACTGATGCGGGCAGGACCCAGGTAGCGTATCGTTCCCCCGCCCAGTGTGCTTTGCGTTTGACCCAGGTCAAGGCGTGGTGCAGAGCGCAGCATCGGGGTAGGGGGGTGTGGGGTACAACTTGGTGCAAAAATCGGATGGCGACCATGGGCTCATGTTGCGAGGTGTCCAGCCCCCTAGCGATGGCCGCGTGCATGGCTCGGCATATCGCACGTGGCTGATAGCCGGACAGTCGCGCCACCTGTACCCATGCTGTGATGGTGGTTAACTGAGCCAAAGGAGTTCGACACCATTGTCGTGAATTGGACAGCACCCCTGTAAATATGGTTTGCAGGTACTTGGGCGCTGACATACAGGGGGTCATGAGGGGAGGGCCCAGTTTCAGTGCCCATGTGGAATCCAGTGAGCTGGGTTGTGCGTACGCTGTGTGTGTATCGTTTTCCCCACATACCATGCAGAATCCCATCGCCACCGTTGAGCGCTGCAGGCACCGATGTGTACAGTGATCATCACAGGGGCACAGGACTCTGAGGTTCCAACAGCGCTGCAGGATATCACACACTCGTTGCACGATGCGGATAGAGGGCGAGTCGGGGAATGAGGTGGCTAACAATATATTGTCGCGGAACTGGCAGAGGGTCAGGGCTCCCCAGGGAGTTTCCCAGTAGATGAATCCCGAATCCGTGACTCGTAGTTCACCCAAACCGCGGAACAGGCTTTTGTGTTGGTAGACCCCCCACTGGCAGTGCAGATCGGCGGATTGTGCGGAAAACGAGCCCCCCATGGGGATACAACCCGTGCCTTGCCACACCGACCCTGCTGCCCAAACGAAATTATTGTTCTGCAACTCAAAGTTGATCTGTTTTGCCAGCTCTGTGTGGTCGACATACCAGAATTTCCCCGACGCCCCTTTACCCGCTCTGTCCAGCTTTTTGCTCTCTTTGTGGACACTCCAGGTTATCTCAGACATGCGCCACCGCCGTCGCTTAGCCAGCCACGCCACGGACTGTTGCAAGTGGGTCTCAACCTGGCGGGGGGGGACGTGGTTAAATTGGTCCTTGCAGTCGAGCTCTGCCAGATGGGAGCAGGAGATCGTAGGCAACCAGTGAAACCATGCTGCGACGTGATTAACGGAGTGCACCATGAAGTTGCCTGGTACCTCCTCGGCAAGCAATTTCAAAAAGGTGGTAGTTGCCCTGGCCGCTATGGTGAGGTCTCGTTTGGGGAGGAGGGGTTTGGGTAGCGCTGCTATTGGCCGCCACAGCTGCTGTTGTTTAACGAGGCTCTTGGCCTTTCCAATCAAGTACAGCGAGGCGATGCGGCCCACCGGGTCAGACTCCCAGTTGTTCGAGTCAATAATGGACTTAATACGCGCAGTCACCTGTGCTGGTGTGTGGTGGCACACACACACACACACACACACACACACACACACACACAATGAGAACCGCGAAAACAAGAACAGAGCAAGAAAAGCGGTGGAAGAAAACTCCTCAGGAACAGCAGAGCTGTCCTAGATGTCTTTCGGTCTGTCGTAAAACGCGGCAATGTGCAGCAGCGAATTTCAGTGCAGTGGCTTCTCACTCCCTGACCTGCCCTGAGTTACATGATGCATTAACAACGGCCCATGAAATTCACCGACGGAGGAGTTCGTGTCTTGTTTGTCCACTAATTGCAACCTGTGCTAGGTGCTTCCACCTAACCGCACACACACAGGGGAAGAGTAGTGGCAGGGCGGGTTAGGGCATGGCACTGCGTACCCGCAGCAGGTGTATATCAGCACACCAACTGGGTCTGCATCCCTTTGGCTGTAGTTCCGCCGGAATTGTCATGTCTGTGTAGTCTGTACCCTGCCATTTGGCATAGCAGAAAAGCCAGTGCACCAGTTTTGAGACGGCGGCCTGTTGCACACGCATCAGCCAGGGGGGGGGGGGGGATTGCGGTCGGGGGTGGGGGGGGGGGGGTCGAAACCAATTGCGAAAAATTGCGGGAAAATTCCGGGAAAATTCCGCGAAAATTGCGGGAAAATTGCGGGAAAATTGCGACATTGTAAGCAACCCCCCTTAACCCTCAAGGTGCAACAGTTCTGGACAGATGGCTCAGATTTTTTTCAGTCATACAAAAGGTTCATGAGCAGCACAATTACAGGAGGCGCCCCTCAATATCACCATGGAATTGAAGCATGAACCGAAGGCGGCGGATGTTGTCATCTTCAAGCGTGGGCAAAAAGGAGTCTCATTGTTCTGCAAAATTGTGTACACCAGTATGGTTCATCATTGACAGCAAGGGTCACCTGCAGGCACGTAAGAAGGGCAAAGCAGAAAAATTGCAGAAAATTGCGGAAAATTGCGAAAAATTGCGGAATTGCAGAAATTTGCGGAAAATTGCGGACCTCAATCAGCATGACCGTGGGGCCGGGAGTCGGTCTGAGCTCAACTCCCCCCCTCTGCCCTCAAAAAGGACTGGTGGCTGCGTTTTGGAAAACCTCTCATTACACATCACACACATCATCAGTCGGTCTGCACCCGGACACCTGAGGTGCACTTTTACGAGCAGCCTGACAGCGGCACAACCCTGGTTCCACAGTTGGGGTGCCCACATTCTGTCGGCCCTGTCATGGGTGCAGGTGGCATTGGCCTGCCACTACAAACGTATGGCAGTCATGCGCGCGATGCACAAAACAGTGCGCCGTGTGTACTCCGCGTCCCCTGGGGCCGCGGAGAACACTATGCGCGTGGTGTACGTGATCGCCCACCACCAACCGCACACACACGCACGCACACACACCATGACGGCGATGATGCTGAAGGTCACCACAATCCAGACCCACCAATCGGAATCCGAAACGGACTGCGCGTCTCGGTCCGCGGGGACGTACGCAAAGGGCCGATGGACGCAGGTCTGCGGAAGGGAAACGGACCCCAGCGCCACGTCCCATGCGGCCCACACGGGGTCCCTGGACGTGCAGGGCCCTGCAGGCCCCACAGAACACCGAAGGCAGTGGCCGAGGCAGTGTTCTGATTCTGCGGCAATTTGATGTTGTGCCGGGACATCGAGACCCGCAAAGCCAACCATTTCACGCATGACAGGCCACGCGCGTGCGACGCACCGGTGTTGAAACGGCGTTCTTGAGGATCCGCACCGGCCCCCCGTCCGGCCCCCGTGTGTCTGGCGATACGACCACCGACACCAACACAAACCAAAGACCACAAAACACAACACCCAAACCGATGCACGAGGCACAGGGTGGGCGTCCAGGGCCAGGGCTCGTGCGCGGGGGAGGCGGGGGACCAGGCCTCGCCGGGCAGGGCGCCCACGTGACGTGTCTACCGGGGGCACTGCGGGCCAGGGAATGGGACATGGGACCTGCGGGTCGGGGTCGTGGAAGTGACGCCAGGCCTCCGCGCTCAGCGCCACCGAACCCACCAACTCACCAAACCAGGACATTGGGGCGTGGGGAAATGGGGACAGCGGGGGAGCGGGAGAAAAATGGGGGGGGGGGGTTGGGGGCAGATGGGGAAACATGGGGCACAGCACCCGGGATGTGGGTTGTGGAGGGTTGTGGGAGGATGTGGTTGAGGAAAATGGGACGAAACTGGGAGAGAAATGGGAGAAAATGGGATGAACAGGGGAGAAAAATGGGACGAAATACCCATTTTCCCCATTTTCCCGGAGGTTGAAGACCTTCCCCACAGTTCCCCTTCGTAGAAACGAGCCCACTGCATTCACCGACGGAAAAATGGGACCATTCGCCAGTCACCGACGCCAGTCACCGACACTCGATGCTTGGAGTAACACAGTCCGCAGCCCCCCCAGCCCCCCCCCCCTACCACACACACACACACACACACACACACACACACACACACCCAGCGCCTATTGCAACACCGCGTGGGATGACAGGCTGGCGGTGGGGTGGCAGGGAAGTATTGGAAAGGGGGGGGGGGGGGTCTGGGACCCAAAAGTTTGTGTCCCAAAAACCACCCGACCCGACCGAATTTTGCCAACAGCAAATTTCGTTTCCCCACGATCCTACCTTTGGTCTTTGGGGCCTCAATAGGTCAGGTGTGGACCCGCCACTTAGCTCCAGCCGCGCCTGCCTCACGACCTTCATCGCCATCTCAGTTCCTTGATTGTGCGTGTCACGCGGACAGTGCGATGCAGTTTTTGTCCCTTCCCTCCGCCCTGAATGGGGTAAGAGTTGGGCTGCTTCTGCAGGGTTCTGGGCTTGGGGGTCCAGGGGGGGAGGTACCCCCCGCCACACACCTCCTGCGGTGTACGGCCATTCTACTACTTCCCCCCCCCCCCGGCGGGGGGGGGGTCGGGGGGGGGGGGGGGGGCACACATCCAAACAAAACCACAGCGGCACAGCCCTCGGCCCCCGGGCACCACAGGACCTGGCTCACCTCCAACGCACGGGTCTGCAGCGTGGCCGAGCAGCTGCAGCCCGGCGCGCAGCCCGTGACCGACGCGGTGACGGGCCGTAGCAGCGCGAAGCGGCTGTACGCCAGCACCGGCCGCGCGTGTGTCTCGGCCTTGGACTTGGCCAAGCGGACCTCCAAGTGCCCACCTGCGAGGCGCGAGGGGCAGAGACTTGGCACGAGGGAAGGCACTGGGGGCACCGATTGCACGGCGTTCGTGATGCGCGGGTGGAGGCCGTGTGACCTCCGTGGGGGAGCAGGGGCCCATGCGGGTGGGGCAGCGATGCATTGGAAGGGGGAGAGGTACACCTTCTCAAGGCACCCAGCCTACGCCCAGCCACTGTCCCCCCTGACGCCAAGCGCCAGCTTCAACGGCATTCGTAACCGACAGTAACCGCCCCCCAACCGCTGTGGCAACCTCCTCCAACCGCCGATCTAACCGCCTCTGGGGCCGCCTCTGAGGTCCCCTGGGGAGGGGAGAGGAGGAGGAGGAGGGATGGGGACGGAGGCGGGGAGAGTTCAGGGACGGGGGGGGGGGGCGCAAATGTGAGGGAGAGGGGGCGGGAGAAAGAGACGGAGGGAGCGAGAGAGGGCCGGGGGGTGAAATACGCGGGAGCGTGCGGAACTGCGGCGGCGGAGCACACCCCACACCAGAGCCTGGCCCCAGCCCCTCTGCCGTGCCCGTCCCCCCGCGCGATGCGGCCCCTCATGCGCTGCTGCCGTGCCCCCGTTTGTGTGAGCCCGAGGCCTTACCTGAGGCCCCCGAGGCCCCGCCCGTCCCCCGCGGGCCCTCCCACTCGTCCCCCGGAACGAGCCCATGATCCCGCGCCGTTCCCGAGCGGCACCGCGGGCCCCCGGCGGCCCAAATCAAAGGAGGACGGAGCGTAGACAAGGGGCAGGGCCGAGAGACTGTGGGGGCGAGGGGGGGGGGGCAGGGGGGTGAAGTACCTTCCACGATAAGCGCTTCCAAGTAGGCCACGGGGGCGTCCTCGGCAATGCTGTCGACGTACACCGTCGTAGCCCCGCTCATCCTGAAGGGTCTGCTGTCGTCTGCTGGGACGTCCTGATGTCGGGGGCAGGGAGCGCGTGCCGATGGCAAGAGTGACGGCGTACGGGGGCGCGCTGATGGTTTGGGAAGAGGCGTGTGCGGGCATCAGCGGAGGGTGAGGGTGTGAGCAGTGGTGCATGAGGAGCCGCAGGCGATGGGGGGGTGCGTGGACGGTGAGAGGAGGGCTGCGTGAGCGGTGAGGGGCAGTGTGGGGGGGAGTGCGGATTGTGAGAGTACCCCCCCCCCTTGTCCTAGCTACGCAAAAGTTCCAAATTAATACAGTCCTACTACGGCCTACTACTGTAGCTTGGACAAGACTGTAGACACCCACGTTCAAAAAGAGAAGATTGCATGGTGAGCTGGTGCAAGAAAGGGGAATGTAATGCACAAATATCCCCAAAATCAGAGCTATGTGGGTTCAAGTGGGCAAACATTCACAACGAATGTGTCCATGACCCTATGTAGCTGGCAAATTTGGCACCAATCCCATGTCTCCCCCCCCCCCTTGTATAAGCTACGCCAATGTACGGAATTATTACGGTCCCTACGCCCACTGTAGCTTGGACAAGGGCGTAGCTTGCGCGCAACACATACAACTACTGGCACACACGTGCGCATGCGCATGGTATGAGTGCACCTTGACCTCCGCCCACATTTCCAAGTGCATGCAAACACAAGAAAGCGTTGGGAACATGAAAATTTCAGGTTCACACCCATGTTGGCACAAGCAATGAAGGATGCGAAGCCTACAAATGTTCAGCTTGGAAACCCTTCTTGCGATCATACACCATGCGGAACCATTGCACATGCTCACCACTTGAAGATGCCTGAACTCGATTCTTGGGAGGGGGGCACAAGGGTGTGTGACCATCTGCCCACCCTTCATGCACTCCAACACCGCAAATTGGTCCCTCTTCTCCGATGGTCCCTTCATTGTACCATCCACACCGTCACCGGTGGAACATGTGAAAGTAACTGGACACCAAGGTTCAAAAAGAGAAGATTGCATGGTGGGCTGATGCAAGAAAGGGGAATATAAAGCACAAATGTTCCCAAATTCAGAGCCATGTGGGTTGAAGTGGGCAAAGACTCACAAATGTGTCCATGGCTCCATGTAATTGGCAAACGTGACGACAAACCCATGTCTTATGTGGCCGCACTACATCTTGTACGTAATTAAAATTACGTACACAATTATTGCAGTCCCTACGCCTACTGTAGCTTGGACAAGGGCGTAGCTTATACAAGGGGGGTATGTGGCTGCACTACATTTGTACCGAATTAAATTAGGTCCCAAATTAATATGATCCCTACGCCTACTGTGGCTTGGACCAGGGCGTGGCTAGAAAAGGGGGGGGGGGGGTTGGTGGTGCATGAGGGGGTGTGCCGAGGGTAAGAGTGGTGCTGCGTGAGGGAGTGTACTGAGGGTGAGGCTGAGTCAGGGAGTGTACTGATGGTGAGAGTAGTGGTGAGTGAGGGAGTGCACTGATGCAGCGCTGTACGCTCCAACCCGGAGCACACCCCCTTACGCACCACTGCTCTGACCACCGCAACCCACTAACCCGCCCCACACGATCAGCCCCTCGACAATGTTCCGCTTGGGGACGCATGCAAACGAGCGAACACCTTCTCCGATGGCCCACACTCCGATGTCTCCATCACAACATTGCCCACGAAGCGGCGGCAGCTGCCCTCCGCTGCTGCGCCGACGAGGAGCACACGCACCAACAAGAACAGCAGTGCACCGGCGCGTGCCGTCAGCATTCCACTGCAGAGCGGGAGAGAGAGGGGGGGGGGGGGGGCAGGAAGCGTTCCCCCATTACGTCTGCCCCGCCCCCCGCCAAAGCCTATCCACAGCACGTCACCCGCGTACCCGTGGCAGTCCTTAATAAAACAGGGGACCCCCCAGCCGCCGGGACTTCAACGGGCCAAGCACAACTCTGTCCATCAAGGGCCAGCCCGTGTCGGGGGTTGTCTGCTACTGACGCCCCCCCGGCGGCTCCACAGGTGACCGGATTGGGTGATGATGCGATTCTCCTGGGCATCATATTGATGGTGTGGTGTGTGTGTTGGAGGGAGGGGGGGGGAGGGGGCGGACGAGGATGAGGTGGCGGAGGCTGCTTGCTGTGCGGTACTCTCGAGATAACTGTCTGGATCAGGGCTCAGAGCTGCCCAGTTCTACGATGATCCCACAAATGATGGCGGCGGTGGCGGATGTGTAAAGCAGCTGCCGGCCGTTTCGTTGCACTTTCATACCAACCACGTCTGCCTTCCACTACAACTGCAAGGCCCCTGCTGTGACAACGGCGGTCTGCCTCGCTGATAGTGGTGTCTGACCCCAACCGCACCCAGTGCAAGGCTCCCCAGTGGTAGTGGGGCCATAAAGCAACGGATACAGAGCTCACATGTACCCCCGTGTCACAGGCATATGGTCATCGCCACAAACCTCAGTTCATTGTTTGATCTGCTGCACTGCAGCACACCTCAAACGAGGGCCGAATGTTGCCTTGAGCTCACCGCAGTGAGCGGCTATCGAATGTTTCTTGGCCCGTTTATCTCCGGTGGTAGTGGGGGGGGGTTGACTCTCATGCAGGCCGCGTTTACCTCGTCCCGGGGGCAAGGGGCTACCATGCAGGGCTCCTGCGGGATTGGGGATGCTCCCATTGCTGCGACCCGGGGCCTCTTGGGCAGCCTGTGTGACTTTCCAAGCACCGCTTGTCCTTGTCCTCGGTCACCCGGTGCCTCGGCCCTGGGAAGCTTGAAATGCTCCCATCAGCCCCTCAAGCTGGGGCACCGGCATACGACTCGATAAACTCAGGATATGCCCTGCCATCTCCCCAGACCAACCAGCACCTACGACCCCACCACCGCCCTCTCTACAGGCTGAGCAGCCCCACTGCCCCGCGGGGGGGCTACACCAAGAAGACATCGGGATGGGGAAGTCTGACACAGAAGTGCAGCCCCCGGGGTGTCGGGAAGTGTGGTGGTCGGTATCCTCACGTGTTAGGGCTAGATTGCCGATTCATGAATGGTAATCCTCACATCAAGAACTGTTGTGATTTATTACCAGGTGAAGGTTTGGGGTTACGGAAAGGGGTGAGAACGATGTCCTGGCGCTTGGCTGCGTGTCCTCAAAGGCTTGGATGTGCGATGGTCACCAGCATGGGTGCTACATGAAAACAGGCTGTGTGTTTCTGTGTGTGTTGTCAACAGGTCAATAGGAATGGGCTGAATTGGACTGAATATGGCTGACTTCAGCTGACTTCCTATGACTTCGGCTGAGTTGGGCAGGGCAGCCGTCATCGACTGAAGTCAGCGGAATTCGGCCAAAGTCATCTGAAGTCATCCGAAGTCAGCTAAAGTCAGCCAAAGTCACCGGAAGTCAGCCCAAATTAGCCGAAGTCGGCCAAAGATTGCCGTAGTCAGCCGCAATCAGCCGAAGTCAACCCAAGTCAGCCAAAGTCAAGATTTGTTTTGCCTCATTGAAATGTTACGGAGCCAAAAAGCAGGCATGCAAACTGCCAGTATTTCATCGGAATTTTTTGTGTCTGAGCACCCCCATGGGGCCTCTCACACCCTGCCATAACTCTTCCGCCCACGACCTCCACCAAGGGACGGTATCCAGAAGGGCTTCAAAGGTAGACCAGTTCTTGGATAAACTGTTAAAATATTCAACGCGGTGCACACACGGTGTGCGCGCAGTGCACATGCGGTGCATGAACTCCCTCCAGGTGTGCAAGGTGCATATTGCATGGATGCGTTAATGCATGCAAGAGGATAGATTTTATGGTCATTGAACTTTACTCACAACCCCCACGGGTCACACCATTGTACCATTCTTCCCGTAGCCTTTTCCAAACAACCAATCTTTGCATCTTTGAGCGTTCTATTGCATGTGTTGTTGCATATGCGAGTCTTCCAGTAATCAACACTTTGAATTCCATTGCCCTGCAACCTATACAATATATGAAATCACACTTGTAAAACATGGCTAAGCCAAAGTTACAACAAAGCGCATGCAAATCTCCACCGTCATCCACAACATCGTCATGTTCCAATGTCCAGTGCAAGAGAACGCTCCGCAGCTCTTGGCCCTTGCCGTGCCGGAGATCGACTAGGCCTTGTAGAAGGCTAGGCTGGCTCTGTGGATGTGCATCACGCTTGGGACCCTACGCGTGTGTCTATCCTTCAGAACTAGCAGTGGTAGAGGGACTCACCGCTCGATGATCTTTTGCTCCCACATGTTGCGCCATGTGCTCTTGGAGGCCAGCACGCGGGCTTCGTACTAGGGGACACCCTTTGCGCAGTGCGGGCATAGTGCACACGCAGTGCCGCTACTATTTGGGCATTTGGCCATACTAGAAACCCACACTTTGTGACACTAGGGGCATCATTGTTGTTTGATAACCCGTATCTTGTTGCTTCTTCCGCTTTGGGGATGTGGCATATTTGGAAATCCACCCAACTTCACCCATTTACCTTTCTTCGCCCCTTTTTATACACTTTTTTGCCGGACAAGGAGCGACCCACAATGCTCCCTCGCAGAATGGCCCCCGCCGGACAACGGGCTAGCCAATACTTGCTTCAATCCCATGCATTGTATAAAGCCATTTGACAAGCCACGAAAGATGTCCCTCTCAACCTCACGGCCCTTTGTGATGTCCTCTTCAATCTAAAGTATGTGAGGTGGTGCATATAAAGTTGCATTTGCAACTTGCGACAGCCTCTTACGCACGGGCCAGTGGCACACGTAGGCACCGGATCTCCTCTTCTTGCGACTGGATGCGATTCTCGGCAATAGCTTATCATGGCCAAACCATCTTGTTATCTGAGAACTCAGGTGGGGGTACTCGGGGCTGTCCGTCCATGATCAAAACAATGGAACAGAACTCTGCCTGAAAAGGGTTTCCCCTTCTAGATGCAGCCCGAAACCTTGCTTGCAATATCACGGGCACTTTGTGGCAGGTACAGCCCCAGCCATACTTCCGAGCAAAATCTTTGAGCAGTTTTCGCTGCCTGTGAGGCCACCAAAAGTTGCTTGCGATATTGCTAGCACTTTGTGGTCCCCCCGCCCTTGTCATCCCCCCCCCCTAATGTCAGACCGCCCCCCCCCCCCCTTGAAGTGACGGTCATAAAGGGGGGGGGGGGGGTGCATCCCACAATGCAGCACTGAAACTGCAGCAGTTCCAACATGGCCTAAACATAACTTTCTTGGACGCTTAGTATTTCCTATGCTTTCTTGTCAAAGTGACGGTCCCGCCGAGGGGATGGGGGGTTGCACAGGGGTGGGGGGGATTACAAGTGGGTGGGGGGGGGGGGGGGTAGGTAAAGCCCCATCCAAATTTTCAAGCCGAATTTCCATGCACTTTTCCCAGCCCGCAGGGCCCATCAAAAGTTGCTTGCGATATCGCAAGCACTTAGAGGTAAGTGCAGCACCAAAACGCAAATATTCCGAGTGGCACACGAAGATGGGGCGGGGGCATGACCATCAGATCCCGCATATTAAGACAAAGCACTATTCCCAATGGCACAGGACACAAAGGGGGGGGCGGGTTGGCACAAGGCCTTGGTGGTTGGCTCTGTTAGCCTGTGGCGGCGCCTGTTGGTTTCTCACCCTTGAATCTTCTGCTATGACAAGCCGGGCATCCGTACTACTGCAGGCATCCGCACTGCCGCAAGGGGGGAGGGGGGGGCGGTGGGTACCCCAACATACATACCTCAAAATGATCCCCATGACACACTGATCATTTTGAATACGCACAAGTGGGGTAAAAAATTTTTCAAAAAAAATTGCCCACCAACTCAGGCTCCCATCAGCCAAGGTCCGACGCGGAGGCCGGGTCGTGGTCAAAATCCTTGTGCTTTTCAGCCTTTTTTGTATTCTCCACAAAATTCTGAGTATTTTGAGTACAGACACATAGGGTCGAATAAAAAAATTCTATTGCCTTCAGCAGTGCACCTCGAAGAGAGGCTGACAGTCAGCCAATCAGTCCCTTAGCCAGGCCAGCAGTCAGTCAGACAGAAACACACAGTTTGGATTTTTTGTCAGTGGCAGACGCGGCCCCAAACAGTGGGAGACCATGCACCTCACGACAAGCAGTGGCCGAATGGTAATGCAGCCACCGGCACAATTTTTGTTCGGCGGTTTGAACCCTGGTGGGGCGAATGTGGCGCCGCCGACGCCGCCGGCAGTCGGCCCACCAGGATTTGAACCGCCGACCGAAAACAGTGCGTCGGCTGCTTTACCATTCGACCGGCGGTGGTGTGACAGCGATATGTCTCCCCACTGCTTGGAGCCTTCTGAGCGAAAACTTTTGACCCCCCCCACCCCCCACCCCCCCCCCCCTCAAAAAAGTGATATCCAGTTTTAGGGGATAGAGGCCTCAGAATCAAAAAATCCATTGGGGGATGGTCTTATTGGGCAAAATAATGATTTTACAAGGGGTTAGACATCCAATATCATGCCTTGGGGTATGCTACGCGAATGACCCCCAAAAAAGGGGAGTATACGACGCCCGCGCCTGCGCTTGATCTAACAACCTCTCTTCGAGGTGATTCCCCCCTGCCGTATGCCTAAAACAAAATCTCCGGCGCCTCTGGCGCCCACAAAACCCATTGTTCTGTACAACCATTTTGGGGTCTGTAGAGGGGGGGGGGGGTACCCCCCCCCCTTTGGCGTTGGGTCCTGACCAGGAGCAGCCCCCGGACGCTGGCCCCCCGGCCTGTGTGGGCCCCCCCAAAAATGTCGGATACCGCCCACAATTCAAGACCATCGCCTCAGAGGTCAGGCGTAGTGTGTCCTGCGCCGGTTGCGGGCCCCACAACGTCACCCTCCACAGCAAAGGCACGGGCGCATGGGGGCATGACCGGCAGCCGATCAGACATTTGTGCAGGAGCCTCTTCATGAGGCACACGTGGGGCACAAGGCGCTGCAGCGCAGAGGGCGTGTGCCCGGGGCATATATGATCTGCATCCCGTCCGCAGGGGCCTGTGCACCGCGACGGGCGGGGGACGACATCCCCCGCGGAACGCGCCCTCCGTCCGGACCCGCTCAGTGCAAATGGACTGCGCGGGAATGCGTGGGGCAACAGAGAGACAAAAGGGGAAACGGTGACGCATGTGGCGACACTACGTCCCTTGAACACTCTTGTGTGCGGCAACCGCAGGCAGAGGGGGTGGAGGGGGAGCTACTACAGGGGCCACTGCACAACGGCGGACGGGAGAGAAACGAGGGTTCAGCACCGGGACACACACACGCGGAGCGCAGCAGAAACCGAGAAAAGCAGCAGACGCCCGGTGTTCCTGCGGCGTGGCCCGCCGGACGCCCCTTGGCCTGTGCCCTTTGGTTTGGGGGGCCGGGGGTCGGGGGTTGGGAGTCGCCTTCCCCTTCGCGATTCCACTGCCCATGGGACGTGGGCTTTGCCAAAATTGACGAAGATTTCGTGCGGAAACGGTGGGCGGCCCATCCCCCGACGCATCGCCCGGCGTAGGGCTACCGCTCCAGCCCCCGCCGCTCCCAAAAAGGCACCGCCGCCGATGGGGGCCTGAGGCACTACAACGCCATGAAACCTTCGGTGGACACGCCCTGACCGTCGCCGGGGGATGTCAAACGGAGGGACCAAATCATGGGACGGACGGACGCATGTCATCGGCGACGTCATTCGCGAGGAGCGGGATCTCGTGGGGGGGGGGGGGGGGGCGGCACGGGGCCTCCGCCGGACGCGCAGCGGAGGCCCGGGGGGAGGGACGCGGCGCGCACTGCCCTGCGGCGTGGCCCCGGGGGGCGGAGTCACGACCGCCCGGTGCGACCGGGACGGCAGGTCTGCGGGGGAGAGGGGGGGGCACCGAAGGGGCTGCGGGGGGCTTTGCAGGGGAACGCCGCGCCGCTGGGGCACTGCGGATGGGCGTTGGGGGGGGGGACCGCCACGAAATGGAGACCGGACACTGCACCGGCAGCCCCAAGCGCTTGGGCCGTGCGGATCCCCCGCGGCGATGTGTACAACACACACACGGCGCGCGGGGGGGGTGGGGGGGCGACACATCCACAACGGACCCCCCCTCTCCACTGGCCGTCCCGTGCGCCTCCCCCGCACACCACCGCCCCCGCGCAACGGCCGTCCCCCCGTCGCCCACACCCGCAAATCGCGATCGGGGGACGGGGCGGGGGACGAGGTGGGGCGGCGGCACGGGGACGCCGCGCGTTGCGCAGTAGTAGCCCCGTCGTTGGTGCCCCGGCCACCGCGCAGCCGAGTCCGCCCTTTGATGCTTCGAATTCGCGAGTTCGGAGGCTTCTGATTCGCGATTTGGCGCCGCAAAGTCGCAGCTTCGGGCGTCCCCCCGACCGCCGGCCGCCCACTTGTGGCCTGCGCACCCCGCGCACCCCGCGCACCCCGCGCCGCCGCTCGCCCACACCCTCTCGCCCGCCCCTCGCACTTCAACGCGTCCACAACACCACCTCTCAGCCACCGCCACAGAAGTGGCCGCCCCCGCCCCCGCCCCAAAACCGGGGCCTCGGCCTTGACCCATCGTCCAAACGCCTCCGTGCCAGGCCTCACAACGTTCAGGAGGGAGAGGTCGGGGCCAGGCCTCTGCTTCGTGGGGGCGGGGGCGGGGGGTGACCCCCTGCCCTGGTGAGGGGATCTCAGTAGGATCCAGCCCCACATGCCAGTCAGCTCAGTAGGAAGGAGCCCCGCCCTATGGGCAACTGAGTAGGACCCAGCGCCAGGCTCCTCACCAGGAACCCGCCCTGACCCCCCCTGTGTGACATTCCGTCGGGTTGTTGTTTCTTTACGGGGCCCTGGACAGTCACCCGTTCGTCCCTTCGCATGTTGCGTCGGGTCGCTGCGTTCTGTCGGCCGCTGCGGCCGGTGCTCCTGCTCATGTAGTTTCCGCGTTCGCAGAGCCCAGTAGTTGGTGTGCCGGGGCTGTGCTGAATGGGGCGGGATGTGCCGTTTGCGCGTCAGCGGCGCCCAATAGTTGGCGTATTGGGGGTTGTGTTGGTTGTTGCCGGGGTCGTTTGACTGTTTTTGCCGTCCACACACCTCTGTTCACAGGCCGTCCATAGCCTGCCTCGCTGTGTTTCTGTGTGCGTGAGGCCCAGGTGCCCTGTTCCCCCACGCGCTGTCCCGGCCGTCCCCCATATGAACTACAAGGAACCCGCCCTGACCCCCCCCCCACCCCCCACTAAGCAAAGGCCTGGGCTGGGCCCCAACGGCAAAACCGTCCCGCCGCCGCGCACGACCGGCACAAGACAGACATGCACTTGGGAAAGGGAAGGGCGCATCAACGGAGGCCCAGAACGGTCGGTGTCGACGGAGCCTCCGGAAGGCGGACCTCGCCCAAAGAAAAGCTCGGCAAAGGGCCCGGTCCGAGGCCGCGGACACCCCCAGCGCCCTGCCCCCCCCCCCCTCCGCTCAGACATCGCAGCGGCAGACAACACAACGGCTCCAGCGCCCCTCAGTACGGGCGGTCGGGCGCACAACGACAGGCTTTGGATTACCGACAAACGGCCCTGTCTACCCCCCGGATGTCCTCAGCGAACACAAAGAAATGGAACCTCCCTCGATGCAGACGCTGCCCCCGCACTGCCACTGCTGCAGGCAGGGGTCAGCCGCCCGGCCATGTCCCTTAGTACGGGCGGTCGGGGCTCAGCTCTCCCCGGGCCTGCAGCCAGTTCTGGGCCTCCATGTAGTTCGTGGGCGCCAGGCGGATGGCCTCCTTCCAGTAGTCCGCGGCCTTGTCGTAGAACTCGATGGCGTCCTCCGCACGGCCGTCCTGCTCGGCCGTCTCCGCTTGGAAGTGGTAGATCACCGCGATGTTGTTCAGCGCAGACGGCAGGTTGGGGTTCCGCTCCAGCGCCTGAGAGCAGGCGGCGTTCAGGACCGACAACCCCGGGGGGGTCGGGACAATGGGCCATACGCCGACTCCTTCCCGCTTCGGTGCCACTTTCACGGCGGGGGGGGGGGGGGGGGCAGGGTTGGGCCATGAGGCAACGGAAACTGGGTTCGCATACGCCCCCGTGTCACAGGCGCATGGTCATAACCACATTGTTCAACGTCATGCTTGCTGCGCTGCAGCGTAGTCCAGTTGGGGCAGGGTTGGGGGGGGGGGGGGGTAGGGGTCAGCTAGAGGGGGCGGGGGGGCTCCAGACCCCTACATATATGGTGTGAAATGGCCGCCTCATCACACTTTGGTGTATGTTTCGAAACCCTTTGGAGGAGCACGGGGAGGGGAGGGGGTCTACACCACATGCACTACGTCAGAATAGGTGGGGCCCACAAGTGGGCGGAAATGCTACATCACCAAGGGGGTCAAAATCAGAATTGGATGCCTAAACCCTGCCTTCTGGGAGGCCCACAAGTGGGCAGAAATCTTGCATTCTTGGGGATCCCCAACAAAGAGGACAAAGTGAAAACAAAAAAAAGCAGAAAAAAAGAGTTCCCATGGTGCCACTGATCCTGCCTGTAATCCTGCAGATTGACCCCACTGGTGTTTGAACCCACGGCCTTCCAGTTGCAGGGCATTGCTTTACCACTAGGGTAGGGCCCATCTCTGACATATGTCTGCACAGGGGTGGTATCCATAATTGGTCCAATTTGGTTTTCATCCACTATTGGGTTCTGCTGAAGAAAAACTGAGTATTTTGAGTATAGACACATAGGGTGAAACCCCATTTTTTGACCCTCTAGTGGTTCAAGCAAATTTGCCTTAGGGCGCCTTTGGCGCTGATGGTCCGGCACTTCGGTGCCAATTTCCAGGGAGGGGGGGGGGGAGGGGGGGGGGGAGTCGGCATAAAGGACCCGGGCCCGGCGACCCCCCCGGGCCGACAACAAGCGCTGGACCCAATCCCCGCACAAAACAGAGCCTCATTGCAGATTCAGACAAGCCAATCAATGCCGTTGTCTCAACCAATCCCCAGTTCGAACCATCCCACGACCTGTTGCCCCCTTGTCCCCACCTTGGGCCACTTGAATAGGGCCACTGCTGTTTGAAGTTTTTTCAGTGTTCGCTTACCTCTGGCGGTTTGTTTATGGCACACTGCAACTTGGGAATCGTAAATGCACATCCCAAACCCCCTTGTAATCCCCCCCCCTAATGTCAGGCTGGTCCCCCCCCAGGGCCACAATGGGTCAGGTTTGCTTCACCGCAATTAGCTCCAACCGCGCCTGCCCCACGGTCTTCATCGCTCTCAGTTCAGGGGGGGGGGGGGGGCGACGGTCACCAAGTGAAGGTCCCCCCCCAAACCCCAGTTCCAGTGTGACCTAGAAAACCTAGAAAAGCTTTCTTCGGTGCCTTCTTCAGGGCTTCTTCAGGGTGAAGGCCCATCCATCACGCGTGCCATCCGACTTGGCGGCGCGCATGACTTGGGTGTGGGCCAACTTCGTCAATGACCCACCGTCAGGGGAGTGCAGGTACCGGAGGGCAGCCGCAGCATTGCTGAAATGCATCCAATCGACACCCTCGGGAGCGACCGGACCGAGGCGGCGCATCCATACATCCCGAGATGCGAGATAGGAAAAGAGGGTCTGAAGGGTGAACAAACAAGAAGACGAGATATGATAATTCTTCTGGCAGAATGGACAAACATAGGAAACACCGAAGTTCAGGCTTTGTCAATCTATTTATGGTAATGCGCACGGACATGCGGTGAATTAGAAGCGAGAACTTTGTTTATTTTGCGTTGAAGCTTGTTGTTCTAATGTGGACGTACAAATGCAATCCCTCACGAAGTGTCAAGAGGCACATTTCCCTAACCTCTTTGTTGTAAGCGAACGAGATGGCGTTTATGATTGTTTAAATTCAAATGACACCTACCGGAAATGACAACTTGCAAGCGAATGGCACAACAAGGCAACCCAAAACCTTCCCCAGTGCATGCAACAATATGTGAAAACACCAATAAACACCAATAAACATCGATAAACAGCTATTCTCGCCCAAAAACGGGCGTTTTTTGAAAAATAAACGCATAAACGCGTTTATTTTGAATTTGACTAGCGACTAGAATAGCAGTTAATTATAGTCTGAGCGCCTCGTGTTTCCTATGCTTTTTGGGCCAAGTGAAGGTTCCCCTCCCCTCATGGGGGCGGGGATTGCTGGATGGGGATTACAAAGGGGGGAGGGGTACATCCCGCACCAATGGAATGAGCATATGACTGGTCCATATCTCCGTTGGCCAAAGATGTGTGCTTTGTTGTGCAGTGGGTCAGTCCAGAAGTTGGGGTTGCGCTCCAGCGCCTGAGAGCAGGCGGCGCACTGGACTGACACGGGGTGCGACACTGGCTGGGGCCAATGCCCCCACACGACACAGCAGCCGTGCAACTGGTGACAGGACATACCACTTGCCATTGTTTTGCAAGGGATGAACCTCATGTATGATTGTGACATGACAATCATTCTGGAACAGAGCGAAGGGGCTTCTGGAATTGGTTGAGTTGGCATTCGCTGCCTTTTCTGTTTCGAGGGGGGGGGGCAGACGGAGATTGCGAGAAAGGCAAACAGAAACGGACACAAACGCAGAAAATTTGCAAATTGACACAATGCACTGCACTCCACAGCCTGACATGAGTGCCTCTTAAATTCTCCAAGTCGGACCTGGTTGGCCCTCAAACAGAAACGAGACTGAGACGACACTGACAGCAATCTCGAGTGCCACTGCATTGCATAAAACAATGGCGAAAGCAGAAGAATCAGGGGTTTGGGAGGCTCCTGGGACTCAGCAGCATTTCCAACATCTTCTGAGACGTGTCCCCCGGCTATTTGGTGTACCGGACAAGGTAAACATTAGTAAAATGTGGTAGAACTTAGTAGAAACGAGGTGAAACCAAGTAAACAAAATTTTTAACACATTTTGTAAAAACGTTTTTGCAACGTAAAAATAGAAATTTTTTATTAAGCTTTGGCATTCCCCCCTCCCCCGCAACTTTTACTAAGGAACTCGACACTTCGATGGTAGGTGGTACTTTTGTTGAAGGGCACAAAGCCCCCAGGTCGATTCCCGGCCACTTGTGTTAGTGGCGTCCCTCCCGGGCCAAACCATCATGCACCCCAATTCATTGGCACTCGGCGAACATATATAGTATAACATAATATAATGGGGATGGGGCACTAGAAACAAAATCAGGCTCAAGACAAGAGTATTGACAAGGCCATGGCCAACGTCAGTGTGGCAGCACCAGGAAGAAAACCGGTTGTAAAAAAAGAAAAAAGAGAAACTAGTAGAGCCACAACCAACTTTAGTGCCAACTACTTGCAAGTAGTTACAAAAGAAATGCTTGAAGATCAAGTCGGCCTTAGTATATGTATGGAACAGTGGGATTCACTGTGCACACCCTGGATACTTTTTTTTCAATTCCCCTTGCAGCTTGGTGCAAAATTCTTGGTCATTTCTCTGTTGACCATGAGCATTTTGGGGGTATTGAGGAGGCACCACATACCGCTTGCAACAAATCAACACACCGGGGCAGGTGTTATCCGTGGCATCATCAGCAGCAACAACAAGAGCAAAAGCAGTAGCAACAGCGGCCGCAAGGTTGAATGCCAAGAATTGGCGCAATCCTGCACATATCTCCAATTGACACAAGATAGAGGCATGGAAGGTACAATAATGAACCTTACATTTGTGGCACGTTATGTGAGGTGTGCCATCACAAGAAAGGCATGTGTCGGCGGGTCCACAAACTTTGGTTCGGTGTACATCCGGGCCACCTCCCAATGCATTGTTGGGGACCCTGTGTGGAGGCTGACTTGCAATGATTGTAGCACGAAGTAGCTTGTGCCATTTCACACGGCAACCACAATCTATCCTGTGGCACTTGCAATATGCCTTTGACAACGTGTCACGGCAAGGCACAATGCAATTTCACAGACATGCTGGATGCCCGGGGGGGGGGGGGGGCAACCCCTCGGTTCTGGACGCCAACTACCCCCCCAACTAACTGTTGGCCGGAGGCCCCTTGGGGGGGGGGGGGGGGGGGGGGGGGCATTGGAGGGGGGTTCAGGGAGGGGCGATTGGGGGGGGGGGGTCTAGGAGGGGCTTGGGGGGGGGCTCCGGGAGGGTCGGTTGGGGGGGGAGGGGGGTCCGGGAGGGTCGGTGGGGGGGGGGGTCCAGGTGGGGCGATTTGGGGTGTTTGGGGGGGGGAGGGGGGCACAGGCGCCCCTTACATCCCCTTGCCCTCCCTCTAACCATACCATCACCATAAACCTAACCCTAACCTTTGCAGCCAGTTGGTTTGGCCATGCCAGCCATGTTGATTGGGCTGAACAAGATCCCCCCAATTTCGTTCATGGCCGCTTTTGCCACATCATTGCTCTATTTTGGACCCCAACACTCACTCTGACCCTAGCCTAGGGTGAGAGCCAGGGTTAGGGTTAGGGATAGGGTTAGGGTCACCGAGCTGGTGGAACCAGTCTTGGTTTTATAACCCTTTTTAGTGTCCAGGGTGGACCTACCAGGTTTAGCAGCAGCAAGCAGCAAGCAGCAAGCAGCAAGCAAGCAGCAAGCAAGCAAGCAAGCAGCAGCACGCGCGAAATGGCTAAAAATCAGAGCTCCGTCGTGGTGCTTTGGATTTGGTTGAAATTTTGGTGCATGATACCTATGGGTGTGAAGTACAATCACACAAAGTTTGAGCGAGAAACTCGACGGTGGCGACCGGCAACGGGCTTCGCGGGTAGCGCACCCAGGTTTCAAAATCTGTCAAAAATGACCAAAAAATGCCATTTTTGGGTAGTTACAGTTGCCTAGCATGTCCTTGTAGGGGGGAATTGGCACGGAAACCAATGTAGATGTTGAACGAACACCTTTGGTCACTGTCTAGTGGGGTTCACACCCAAGTAGTGGGCCCAATGACCTCTTTTTGGGCCCATTTTCGACACATTTTAGCCCCTATAAGTTCCCAACCACCCTCCATTTATTTCTTCTACGCCTGAACTCCGACAACCCTCGCCTAACCCCCCACCCTCGCCGTACCCGAATGTGCATGGCTTGAGTCCTGTAGCATCTGCCCGCAAAGCCCCTCTTACCTGCTACCGGCCATTGTGGTGGCGGGGGCCATCGCACTCAAGCAAGGCATCAATGAATCATCACGTGCCTAATGCATATGAAACGGGATCGCGGTGAAGCGAAAGCCGATTGTAGTTTGTTTTCTTCGTGTCCTTAGAATGGTTGTGTATTGGTATAATATGTTGTGCTCATCCTTTTGCACTTGTGGATGTCACCTTGGTTTTATAACCCTTTTTAGGGTCTAGGGTGGACCTACCAGGTTTAGCAGCAGCAGCAGCAAGCAGCAAGCAGCAAGCAGCAGCAAGCAGCAAGCAGCACGCGCGAAATGGGGAAAAATCAGAATTCCGTCGTGGTGCTTCGGATTCGGTTGAAATTTTGGTGGATGATACCTATGGGTGTGAGGGACAACCCTACAAAGTATGAGCCAGAAACTCAACGGTGGCGGCCGGGAACGGGATTCGCGAGTGGCGGACCTCAGTTTCAAAAACTGCAGTTTAGGGCCAAAAACAGCCATTTTTGGGCCAAAACAGCCCTAGAACCCATTCAAAACGGCCAAACAAAGGGAAAGTGTGGGTACACTCCATGTGCGGCTTGACTTTCCCATGTCAACGAGCCCTTTGCGGCCCTCTAACTCCACCATATGTCCCGGAAACTGCCCAAAAAGGCCCCCAGAAGCCCCAAATTTTGTGCAGATTGGCGGGCAACAGCCACAAACCAAGAGCAGGCCATATCTTTGGCTACATGGCTGAAAATGCGATTCCGAGGGCACCTAGTCCACCCGCAACCCCCCACTTTTTGTGGTTTCCACGCTTCAAAATTGCCCAAATGGACGCCTAGAACCCCGGTACCCAGGCCCACTAGGCTGCGGCAAGCTGCAAGCTCAAGCCCAAACAGGTGGGTGCCCAAATGGGTCAATATGGTCCAATGGGGCAGAAAAATGACTTTTCTCAAAAATCATCCTAGACCATGTGTGATGCTAAAGCAAGTGTTTTTGGACTGTTTTGAGCTTGTGGTGGCCCATTTTGGTCCTCCGAAAATCCCAAAATGCCTTGAAGATGCGCTGTTTTGGGACCAAAAATGGGTCGAAAATGGGTCAAAAACGCATTTTTCCAAAACTCATCCCACACCATTTGGGGTGCACAAGCGGGTGAAATGAGCCCATTTTGAGCCCATTTTGGGGCATTTTGGCCCCTCATAAGTCCGCAAAAGCCTTGAAAGTGGGCCTTGTGGTGAAGGGGATCACTTGCAAGCTGATTCCACTTTGTCAACGGCCTTCAATGTGTGACTCATTGGTGTCCCTCAGCATTCATATCCAATGTTCCTTCCCCCACCAGCTCGGTCCCAATATTCAGTCTTGATTAGGGTCACCGAGCTGGTGGAACCAATCTTGGTTTTATAACCCTCTTTAGGGTCTAGGGTGGACCTAACAGGTTTAGCAGCAGCAAGCAAGCAAGCAAGCAAGCAAGCAAGCAGCAAGCAGCACGCGCGAAATGGCTAAAAATCAAAACTCCGTCGTGGTGCTTCGGATTCGGGTGAAATTTTGGTGGATGATACCTATGGGTGTGAGGGACAATCACACAAAGTTTGAGCAAGAAACTCAACGGTGGCGGCCGGGAACGGGATTCGCGAGTGGCGGACCTCAGTTTCAAAAACTGCATTTTACGGCCAAAAACAGCCATTTTTGGGCCAAAAAAGCCCTGGAACACATTCAAAACGGCCAAACGAAGGGAAACGGTGGGTACACTCCACATGCAGCTTGACTTCCCCGTGTCAACGAGCTCTTTGCGGCCCTCTAACTCCATGATATGTCCCGGAAACGGCCCAAAAAGGCCCCCAGAAGCTCCAAATGCCGACAGCCACAAACCAAGAATAGGCCATATCTTTGGCTACATGGCTCAAAATGCGATTCCGAGGGCACCTACTCCACCCGCAACCCCCCACTTTTTGTGGTTTCCACCCCTCAGAATTGCCCAAACGGACGCCTAGACAAAATACCTAGGCCCACTAGGCTGCGGCAAGCTGCAAGCTCAAGCCCAAACAGGTGGGTGCCCAAATGGGTCAACAAGGTCCAGTAGGGGCAAAAAGATGACTTTTCTCAAAAATGATCCTAGACCATGTCCGACGCTAAAACAAGTGTTTTTGGACCGTTTTGAGCTTGTGGTGGCGCATTTTGGTCCTCCGAAAATCCCAAAATGCCCTGAAAATGGGCTGTTTTGGGACCAAAAATGGGTCAAAAATGGGTCAAAAACGCATTTTTCGAAACCTCATCCCAAACCATTTGGGTTGCACAAACGGGTGAAATGAGCCCATTTTGAGCCCATTTTGGGGCATTTTGGCCCCTCAGAAGTCCAAAAAGCCTTGAAAGTGGGCCTCGTGGTGATGGGGTTCACATGCAAGCTGATTTCACTTTGTCAAGAGCCATCAATGTGTGAATCATTCTTGATGTCCCTCACCACTCATAGCTGATGTTCCCTCCCCCACCAGCTCGGTCCCAATATTCCGTCTTGATTAGGGTTAGGTGTAGGGATAGGAGTAGGCTGAGGGTTGGGGGTGGGTGTTAGAGTCAAGGTTGGGTTTAAGGATACTGTTGGGGTGCAAATTGGACAAAATTTTCCTTAGGGCACCTTTGGTGTTCATGGAGCATCGGGCGCCTTAGGCGCCCATGGACGCCTGGGGGCGACACCTTTGGCAACTAATTGTTGGCCGAAGGCCCCTGGGGGGGGGGGGGGGGCAGGGGTAGTTGGCGTCCTAGGACCCGCGGAGTCGCCCCCCCCGGGGCTGGATGGCAAGTGAAATCATCAATCTGCCATATGAAGGTGGATTGCAAGGGTGCAATTACAAATGCAAGGGCACCGATAGCATCCAAAAACTTTGCCCACTTCTTCCGCTATTGTGGTTGAACACCTTCTCGCTTGGCAATCAAATAGACAACAACTAGCCGCCAGCAGCAAACAGCGTATTGGCAACGCCTCAGCAACGCTTCAAAGCAGGGGACAAAACTAGAAGTGGCCCACAAGTGGGCAGATTGGTTACATAACCCTTGCCGTTTGCAGGGTCCCCAACGCTTCAAAGCAGTGGAGAAAAACAACAGTGGTCCACATGTGGGCGGATTGGCTACATAACCCCTGCCGTTGGGGGGTTCCCCAACACTTCAAACTGGGGGACAAAATTAGCAGTGGCACACAAACACATTGGCTACATCACCCCCGCCGTTTGGGGGGTCCCCGATGCTTCACAGCGGCGAACAGAAGTCCTTAACCACAACTTTTTTCACTAATTATTTTCCTTACTAGAAAAAATTTTTCTACTTTACTTAATAGAAGAATTTTTGTTCTACTTAATTAAATAAACTACTTAGTACAAAAGATTTACCAAAATACTTCGTAACAAACCCACCCACAGAGGAAAAACTCAGTCACAAAATGTTTTCTACTGAGCCTTGAAACTTAGTAAAGCAAACCTTAAAAATTTTTTTCCTAAGTTTTACCATACCCATGTCCGCCGTTGTCTTGTCTTGGGGTGGGAGGCCTCTGTGAGGGTACGCTTGCCCGGCGCACGGCCTATGTGCACCCAGCATCCAAATCAATGTTCCGGCCATCTATCCCAATGCTTTACCCCCAAACATCAATCCCTCCTGCAGCCAAAGCTACCTTGGGGGCCCACGTGTGGGCGGAATGGCTACACCACCCCTGCCATCTGGGGGTCCCGAACACGGGGACAAAAAATGGGGAAAGGGGGGGACACCGTCCTCTCTGTGGTGCCTTGGAGCAGACAGAAGAGGGAAATGATCCGCACGCTGTTCGCCGTGGCGGGAGGTGATCAGGCCCCTTCCGCGGGGACGACGAATGCAGAGGGGCACTGAAAGGGCATCAGCGTCCGACGCTCTGGTCGACCGGAACCAGCGCTGGCATTGAGAGGGGGCGGGAACAGGCGTCTGAGGGGACCGCTCGAGTGGCGCACGCGGCGGGGAAGAGGCAAACGGGCCTAGTTTGGCCGCACACCTGATAATAATACTCCAGGGCCTTCTCCAGCTCCCCGTTGCTGGCATGGATCAGCCCGATGTTGTACAGGATGTAGCTCCGGTCGTATGGATCGGTCTCCAGCTTCAGAGCCTCGTAGTAGTTCTGCAGGGCCTCCGCATACTCACCAACCCCCTGGGCCGACATCCCGTCGCGGTAGTACATGAACGCCTTCTTCTCGCGTTTGGTGGTGGGCAAAAACTTCAGCAATTGGTCTGCCACCACCGTAAAGGTCTGGTCGATGAAATTGTCATTCTTGTTTTTACCGTAGAGCACCGTGCGTGGCACCTTCGCAGGTGCAGTATGTGGCAGGATGCTGCTGTAAGGCGTGCCGCTGTAGCTCATCATCGCCATCCTGGGCCTGCCCCCATGGCCCTTCCGCCACAGAAGCGCAGCAGCGACCACTGAGAGCGGGGCCAGAAGCAGCATTGCCACATTCTGCAGCATTTGGGAGGGCTGTCTGGGCTGCTGAGGCACCACACCGACGCCAACCTGTTGTGCAGGGACCCCGGAGACATCCTCATATTGTGAGGCCTCCATTGGCTGTGCTTGGTACGTGGTCTTAGGCACGGCGGTGCGTGGAAACGCGGTGAGAGCAGAAGTGGAAGGCTTCATAAGGTCGACAGTCTGATAGGCTTGGGAGGTGCTGTCGCGGCTCATGGCACGGTCCAGGGCCAAATAGGTCACCACCGCAGTTGCGCATGCGACCGCAACGTTCACCGCGCACGACGACGTCCGCATTGTCGTAGCCATGAGATTCACACTGTGTCACGGTGCAACAACCGTTGTGCCCATGCAGTCGGCCACTGATCACCCAACCGATGAACTCACATGCACAGCACAAGTGGCAATGCCCCGACCCTTCGACTGATATTTCAAGCTCAGATGTGTAGAGGATCCGAGTGAAGACACCGGAACTCCGGCGCCAAAAGCCCAATTGTGTGGTGGGCGTTCCACGTATCTGCGATCCAACCCCCCGCCCCGCCCCCCGCCCGACTCTGAGCCAAGGGTCACGAGATTCGGCAAAATCGGCGAGCCTTCGATCCGTCGTTCCATTTGACAGTTACGTTGGGGTTCTCCATTTCATGAGAAGGCAGGCACAACCCCCTCCTGCGGAGTGCAAGCGGTGGGGCCCTGTTGGACCAGCATAGGCCAAAATATGTACAAAAACGGGGCCGTTCCCGCATGATGCCTGGCCTACGTTAAGGGGAGAGCCTCGGTCACATGCATTTTTGGCCGGTTTGGGTGCCTGCCCCCCACCCCACCCCCGCCCCCACTACTCGGGGGGGCTGTTGAGACCAATAAAGAGCCCCCTGCTCCCCATTTCGCGGGTGAGAAAATTGCAACAACACGTTTTATACCGCGTTTGGATGGTTGGGATGTACCGTTGGGACCCGTCGAGGGGTGGGAGAATGGGTCCGAACTGGGTCACAAACGCGTTGTCGCAACAGTGTTCCCAAACCAGGCTCCAGCAAAAGTGTTGTTCGCCCGTTGTGAGCCATTGCAGCTTTAAACAACCCCCGGGTGAGACACGATGCCTCCGATGAACCGAATCGCAGCAAAATGCACACAGGCACACAGGCACCCACCGAGGCCGGGTTTCGGATGTGACTCGCAGGGACCACCTCAAAGAACAACGTGTGGTCACATCTCCTTCAGGCAGTCGCATGCCTCTTTAAAGCTTTGGACCGTAAACTTGGCCCAGTCCATTTGTACCCCCCCCCCTTTGTATAAGCTACGCCAATGTACACAATTATTACGGTCCCTACGCCTACTGTAGCTTGGACAAGGGCGTGGCTTGCGCACAACACATACAACTGCCGACACACACACGTGCGCAGGCCACATGCACTGAACTTGGCAATTCAGGACCTATGGGATGCATCAGACTGAAAAAAAAAATTCCTGGTGCACCAGCAGGGGGCCACATGTGCTGAAATTGGCAAATGTGACAACAAACCCATGTCTTATGTGGCCGCACTACATTTCGTATGTAATTAAATTATGTACAAAATTATTACGGTCCCTACGGCTTGGACAAGGGCGTAGCTTATACAAGTGGGGGGGGGGGAGGGTAGCACACTTTATTCGTAGAAAGGGGCCAGGGTCCTTGGCCTGCCTCGCCGCAAAAAACGCAACCGTTCACTCAGGCCTTGCATGGTCTGGGCCGTGTCGGTGCTGAAATGGCGCCTTACGCTATCAGATCCCCTGCCTTCTCTTTGAGACGCAGGCTTCTCCTGCGCGGATTGCGATCAAGTCTCCTTGGGCTGTCAAAATGGGCGTCGCAGGAAAAATACGTCGAGGTGATCCGCAGCGCAACACCTCGAGATGAACTGGTCATCGAATGGGATTCATTGTGGACAGAAACCGAAGGATGGAAGACCTTCAACTCAACGACTGGACAGCCCTGAGTACATTCTCTAAAACCAACGCATCACAACAAATTGCACGTGATAGCCCACCAAATCGCTTTGTTCAGTGGACCGCCCAGCCTTTGCCTAAGACCGTGCGTTGTCTGGAATGAACCCGCACGTGGGTTTTCAAGTGTTGCTTTGCTTTGGTTACCTCCCGTGACCCCTTTACTGAATGCATCAAAAATGGACCCTTGTGGCCAACACAAGTGGGAAGTGGGGACCAAGAACGTGTGGGACACCAAAAGAGACGTTGTTTCTCGTTGACATCGAATGTCGAATGGTACTCCAATCAGCACCTCGCCCTTTGTTCCGTTGGGACGGTCTGACAAGCTGCTTCACCCCATCTGTTCTACCTTCCAGGCATGCCAAAGGCACTATGGTCAAGCAGGAGATATGGGCTGAGGCAGAGCCTTGAACAATGTCCTTTCAACCAGTGCAGGTCGATATCATCGTGTTTGCCAACAGTACCCTTCCGTTACAATTTCATGTGGTGGCACAACGCCTGCTCTCTTACCTTGGGCGTGTTCGGAAGTTTGCATAGGCTTTGCTTGCATCCCGCCGGCTCCTTAAGAAACTTGTACACCGCCTCCTCCATGACAGGCTTGTACCCACACACACCAAATTGCGTGTGGCACTGCAACAATTTTGGGCAGTCCACCCGCAACAACCCCTTGACCGGTACGAAAAAAGGGATACCGTTTCCGTTAAGGAGAACATGGACTGGGCATATAGTGTCAAATTATTGTGGAAATTCGTTTTGCTCCACGGCACAACACAATACATCAAACAAGAAATCTTCAGTAGCCATCCCTTTGTTTTGCGAGAATCTCCTTCACCTAAATTAACCCGCAGATTCCCCGCTGAGCCCATCACCGTTTGGTACATGACCGGGCGTGGAACCGCAGTTCAGGGGTTGCCACGGGGGTAATGGTGGTAGCCGAGACCGATGACTTCGGGGCCCCTCACACATTGATGGACACCCATGGATGCTTCGTCTTGGGGCACAATGCCACAGGCAGCTCAAGAATCGACAAACAATCATCCATGCTAAGAAACCCCCCATATCCCCGGGGATTGGGGCCTCGAATGGTCCGGTTGCATGGTCCGGTGTCTGCTTTACACTTCAGCCGTGCCTGCCCCCCACAACCTCCCATGCCTCCTGTCCTTTTCAGCCATTGTCCCATGCTGCCAGGTCCATGGGCATTCTCAAAGGGAGTGGTGCGGGGCATGGGCTGGACACCCACCCACCGCTTGATCTTTGGACCCATTCGGATGGAGGACACGGCCCTAAATGCAACAACGCCACCACAAAAGGAAACACAACACACTCGTTCCCATGATAAATCCCACAAGTTGGAGGAGGCATGGCAAGAACACGACATGGTGCACCAAATCACGTGCAGGATATCATTCTTTGAGCAGTCTGCACGCACGCCCCACACACTGTCACGTCTTCAGGAAACTGCCACAGAAGCGGGATGTTGATATTGACAAATCTAACAGTCCAACTCATGATCACGGTCAGCCATTGCATGCAGTCATCCCCGGGGGGGGCGACTACAACTGGTCCTGATGCGACAACCCCCCCAGCTATCTGTCAAAACTTGGGGGGGGGGGGCAGTTGGGGCGGGGGGGGGGGGGCGCAACCCACTACTATCACATGCATTCCTCAAGGGGGTGTCTGGGGGCATGGGGGTATAGAGGTATGTATGCGATAATAGCGATATCTTGTCTTTGCCCGGAAGAAAGTCTTAAGGGTCTTAAGGACTAAAGGCATAGTGCCCCTCTCAACTAAGCATGGGACAAAATTTTTGGCGCCGTTGGCGCCATGGCCCCCACACCACTATCTTTCAAAACTCGGGGGGCGGAGGGGGGGGGGGGCCTGGGGGGTGTCGCATACAAGGACCGGGCCCGGCCGCCCCCCCGGGCAGTCATCCAACACCGCCATACAACGGCGTAGTCCGACAACCTGAGGGCTGAAGAGCTGTTCAATCTCAAAATTCGTTTTCAGATCCCCCTCACATTTTGGTGCACATGATGTTTGGAGGTGGCTGCTCTGATGCAATCAGCTTCTGCACAGCCCGTTTCGTTCTGCGTTGCCGTGAGCATGTAAAAGCATCCGACACAAAAAGCAACACGCATGCTCCAGCCCGCAGCATCCGAGGTGCACCAGAGGCTCACAACGCCCCCTGCAAAGCCTTGGTAAACCGAATCCTGGGTTCGAATCCCGAAGCCCAGAGTTCGGGGAGACCTGCAAATCGTGACCTGTTGGGTGCTGGTGACCAACAAATCAAAGTGAGAACTCCCGTGTGCATTCCAGATTCCCGTACGCCGCATCCATCTGATCATTACCCCTGCCCGTCCACTCGGCCCTGGCCCTGGCTGCACGGGCACATGGCCTCAGTGGGTGGCACGGTCCGCGTAGTGACGCCAAATGATGACCCCAGCCCCTCCCGCGGCTGACAAAAGGTGGTCCGAAATGGTCAAAGTTCCCGAACCCTCAACAGCCACCGAACGGCCCCCGCGCAGCAATTGCGGAGCTTTGGAGGGGGTCCATGGCCCTGGCTAAAGGGGCCCAGCAGCCCTGTGTACAGTTGCGCTTGTCCCGCGTGTCAATTAGCGCAGCCCCGGTGGCCTGCCCAGTCACGGTAAGGTAACGCAAGGTACTTGGGCGTGCTCCAAGCTCCAGCGTAATGTTACCCTCCTTATCCCTCGGGGTATCCCTTCCGGCTCGTGGGGTCACAGACACCCCAGCGCCCAGGACACTGCGTTCCTGCTCATGCCTCCAGCGGGATTCGAACCAAGCATCTCTAGTGCAGGCACCACGTGCATGACGGCTGAACTACGCGACCTTGCACCCCCAGTCATGGTAAGGGGTCAGGGCCCAGTGGTACTGCCCCTACCCCTTGAGATGTCCGCCGCAGGTTGGGATTTCTCAAACAGGAAACCCTCCAATACAATGGCATTCACCAGCGGGTCCTCGTGGAACGCCTCCATGGCCTGTTGGATGCCACTGATGTGCTTGCTGCCCTGCAGGAAGCTGCCATGTGTCAGCACGGGCACCCCGACCCGCTGCCCCACCGCCACGAGCACCGCATGCAGCCAGGGCTGGCAGCTCCTCGCGATGGTCAACACCCGCCCACGCCCCCCGCCGTCGACTAGAAAGGGGAGCTGCTGGGTCCAGTTCCGGTGAAACACCGGGGCTGCCCAGCCGTACAGCGCCGGCACGGGTCCCTCGCAGAGCTGCCCCAGGCCATCCAGGGCGACCATGCTTTGGGCCGGGGAGAACGGGGTCCGTCGCGTGCGCTCCGCAAGCGCCGTGGAGTTGGGAAGGGCGAGGACGGTCCGCGTTCCGAGGGACCGCAGAGTGATGGGCTGCCGCCCCCGCACCACCGCCATCACCGCTCCGGAGACCAGCCGGGCTGCGACCTCCCGCGGGTCGGCGGTCGTGCCCCCATGCGTCGCCACGAGGCGCGGGAGCGCCGACGCCTCCGCGAGGGGCGGGCCTGTGAACGCGACCTCCAGAGGGGCCGGGGGGCGCAGAACGCCGAGCAGGAAGCCGAGGGACAAGCCCGCGTCCCCGGGCAGGGCCGGGACGTGGACGGGACGCCGGTAGCGGCGGTGGAGGTGCGAGACCAGGACCGCGTTGGCGCCCACGCCCCCCACGACCACCAGCCCCTGCACGTCCGGGTGGGCCTGCCACACGGGGTCCAGGCCGCCCACCACGGCCCTCTGGAGCGCCGCCTGCGCCGCCGCCGCGAACACGCGCTGCGCGGTGGCGTTCCCCGCGAGGCCCCAGCGCTGCGCGGTCTGCTGCAGCGCCGGCCACCGCGCGCGCTCGGGGAGCTGCACGGTGCGCAGCAGCTCCTGGACCGCCGCGCCCGGCGCCGGGCCCAGGGCCGCGTAGTCCATCAGCGCCGCGCCGATGCACTCGAGGCGGTTGACCTGATCCCCGAGCCCGCAGGCCCGGACCACCTCCGGGACCGTCTTGGCGGCGGCTTGAAACCAGGAGCCAAGATTCGTGCCCAGCCGCTTCAGCAGCCGCACGCCCGCCCCCCCGCCGCGCGCGCCGCCCTCTCTGGACCCCAGATAAACGTTCCACACGTCCCCGTCCCCGCCGCCGTCCATCGTGACCACCAAAGCGGAGGAGAACGCGGAGTCGTAAAACCCGTACAGCGCGTGGCCGCGGTGGTGCTGCACCGTCGCGGACGCGGCATGCGGCCCCAGGAGCGCCGCGATCCCGCGGTCTTTGTCGCTGTTGAACACCGCGGCGTCGTACGTGACGTTGCGGTGCCCCAGGGCCTGCAGCGCGGCGGCCACGGAGGCGGCGGTGCGGGTCCAGACCCCCAGCGCCGCCCTGTGCGGGCTGCGGCGCTGGGGCAGGTGGACCCAGCCGAAGCAGGGGACGCCGAAGACGATGTACAGCGGCAGGGTCAGCACCACTTGCCCGTGGATGGCCACCGCCACGCTGCTGTCGTGTGGCCCGTGGTACACCCCAATGACCGATTGCCCGCGGGCAGAAGACAGGGACGAGTTCTGTGTCGTTGCGTTCCGGGCCGCGGCGCATCGCGTCTGAAGCGCGTCTTTTGGCACAGCGCCTTCGACGTCCGGTTCCTCGGCGACGCATTCAACACCGACGAGGATCACGAAGAACAGGAATGGCAGACCGAGTCGCCCCCAATGCGGTGCGGCGGGCGTGCCTGTGCACGACAGGACCGGAAGCATCAAAAGCGACTGGCATGCCTTGAACAAAACACGGTGGAGGCCCGTAGACCCGTGTGCAGGCACACAGCAGCCGGTGTTGCGCCTAAGGCTATCGTCCATATTGGAATCAATACTTCATGCGGTACTGCCCCGCTGCCTGTCGTCCGTGGCACGCCAAGGTCCCGAATTGATGAGCCCAATGTCCCTGAGACTGAGACGAAGTCACTCTTTGCTGTATTATGGAGGATGAAAGGGGCCGGGGCCGCGGATGATACCACTGTACTATACCGACGATATACAATACCTGCCACGCAGTACATCTGGCTCAAACCTGCACCACAGACACCTCCACCGGGGCGTCTCCCAGTCCCACCCCTCCCCCCCGTGCGCCCCTCAAGCAAACTGGCAGGCATCACTATACTGTCTCGGACTCAGTGCCCTTGCACAAGCATACGACCCCACGGAACTCGACCTTACCTTACGATGACGCAGCAACTGCCCGTACACAAGCCACGCCGTGCGCTCAGCCCTGATATGGTCCCCCCTAAAGTCCCCTTGGAGCCTAGACATCGGGTCCGCAGGCTAGAAACCCGACGGCACCCAAAGAACCCTCACCACAAGACCTGAACAAACAAGGCGTCGCGCCAAACCACGCAAGACCGTCTGCTGGGCACCCAGGACACTCTTGGCCCTGACCTGCAAAAACTGGGCAATAGCCACCTCTGAATCACTCACCAGGGTCACCGCCGTATACCCCAGTGCCACCGCAAGCCTGACCCCCCCAAACAGGGACTGCAGCTCGACAAGTTGCTGGCTCTGCGCCCGCAACCGACGCGCTATGTAGGACCGGACCCCCGGGAACTCCGAGAAACCTCCCATCCTCCACGAGGGTCCATCATGGGTGCCATCTACAAAAAGCAACAGCCCTGGTCCCTCCCACCACCGGCCCAGCAGGACAGGGGTAGCCCTCTGAAGCCCCAACTCCATACACATGGTTTGGATCGGGGCCACTGGAGCACGCCAGGGCTCAGCCGCCACCGTTTGCAAAGCTACCAGGGACTCAAGTTTGCACAAGCAGAGCACAAGAAAACTGCACAGGACTTGGGATGGCAGTACTGAAGTATCTCCAAGGCCGGAAGTACCGGCGGTTGTATGGACGGGAGCACTGCGGACCACTCCGCTGGATGCGGGACCCCACTCTGGAACAGACCCTGACCCTATACCCTGGCCCACACGCTGCAGCTCGGTTAGATCCCCCACTCCACCCGAGGGGATCGGTTTCAAAAGGTAAAGGAAAAGGCAGGTGCTCTCAGGGGGTCAGCCGGTCAGTGGGTGGGTGGGCGGGCAAAGACAGGAAAACTGCCTAAACATTGAAGACGCAAACAAAAGTTGAGACGAGGCACAACTAGTGTTTGCACAAGCAGAGCACAAGAAAACTGCACAGGACTTGGGTATTCATTCTCCGCCGTATCCCGCTCTCTCACCACAGAGCCCATATCCGAACCTCTGCCCCAGAGGAATGCGAACTGAGGTAGTTACCAAGGAAAAAAAGACAAAACAAATAGACGCACCCAGCGGCCACGCCGTCAGGGACACCCACCGCAGTGGGCAGATACAGGCGATCACGACGGTCGCCGAGTCTCACGGAAGGAACAGGCGGTCAAATCGCACCACCCGGCCGTCAGCTCCAGCGGAATGCGGACTGAGGCAGGCCCAAAAAGACAAAACAAATAAAGCACCCAGCGGCCATGCCGTCAGGGACGCCCACTGCAGTGGGCAGCACAGAAGACGACGACAGTCGCCGAGTCTCACGGGTTGAAGAGGCGGGCAAATTGCAACACCAGCCCATACCGGGCTTGGATCCATATATAGGGCACAGCAACCATGTGTCCCTTGTTCCAGTCCGTTAGGGAGACCACAGCGACTCCCTCCGGCAGCCTTACCTCCCAGACCTGGCAGCATGCATGCCGCCCTGGGGGCTTAACACTGCGGCCGTCGGGGGTCGTGCGGCGGTGCGGCGTGCCTCCCACGCGTGCGGCCACGTCCCGGACCGCTCGCTCCAAAAACCCATCCCTGTCGGCAGGGAGGGGGCACTGGGGGCACAGGCGTACCCCGTTGCCGAGCAGCACCCGGCGGATGGGCAGGTGCGCCAACCTGCCGCGAAGGCAGGTGCGGAGCACGCTGCTCCACTTCGCCGCCCGGCGCTGCTGGGCCTCCGCGGAACGCCGGTGCCGCTGTCCGCCATGGCGACCCTTCCGGTGGGCTCCACGGGAACCCCGTCGCTTGCGGGCCCCACGCGAGCCCCGACGCTTGGTCATAAGTGCGGAAAGCAAAAAGGGTGCTACATGGAGGGCGCATACACTGCCGCCGCTGGACTGCCTGGGGTGGTAGGGGGGTGGGGGGGGGGGGGGGCTAGCATCCCCGGAGACACACCACCCCCCGCACCCGAGCCTGGCCCAAATTATCCAGCAATGCATCCCACGTGCACCAAGCCTCGACTTCCGCCCTGGCCTGTGAGCCTCCAAACACTGACGTCTAGGGTCCCCCGGCTGTAGTGCCGAGGGCACCCACACCAGGCGGACTACGATCCCCGAGACCCACAGGACCCTAGCCAACGACCGAAGGACCGCTTGGTGGTGGGTCAGGTGGCTAGTCGCGCGCAGTCGGAGAACCTGAGCAATGGCCGCCTCACTGTCGCTACACACCGTTACAGATCGGTGCCCTGTCCTGACAGCAAACCTGACCGCCCACGCCAATCCCCTCAGCTCCGTGGTTTGCTGGCTGGCAAAGCGGGCAGGAGGTGTCACATGCGTACGCACACCCACTCCCGGCACGAGCGCCCCCACCCTCCAACACCCTGCATCGCGCGCTCCATCTACACAGACGACGACACCCCCGCACCACAGAGTGGACGTCGAAAGCCTGTCCTCACTCCCAAACCGGAGGGTCTTCAACTGTCGCCAGGCCTCCCCACCCGGCGCCTGCCAGGGCTCGGCCGCCACGGCCACCAATGTTGCGAGGCTGCCCAGCATTTTCAGGGGGAAGCCCTGGGCCGGCTGTTTGATCCCGCCCACCGTTCTACCCCAGCGCAGC
The DNA here is from genome assembly GCA_964036045.1 of Eutreptiella sp. 'Long Island Sound 2002'. NCBI lineage: Eukaryota > Euglenozoa > Euglenophyceae > Eutreptiales > Eutreptiaceae > Eutreptiella > Eutreptiella sp. 'Long Island Sound 2002'. Next base: position 54,706,592 of record OZ038382.1, on the reverse strand, counting down.
CAGCAGTAGGCGCCCGCCGCGAAGGGGCAACCCAATCCCCTCGGCCGCACATGCCAATTCAGCAAACCCAGGAAGCTTTGGAGGTGCCTGTCGTTGCCTGTGCCAACCGCCAGTCTCAGCCAGCCCGCCCACAACTGGAGCAGTGCCTGCTCGTGGCTCCTGATCTGCCTAGTCTGCAAGTCAAGCTCCTTTCCCAGGAATGATGCTACAGGCACCGGGTCCAGGACACTCTTAGGACTTATGAGGAACCCAGCCTCGACCAGGGCACGCACAGCCGCTCGCCCCGATTCCCTGAGCACCTCCCTATCAGTGAAGACGAGCAAAAAGTCATCGAGATAGTGCACAAGGAGTATTTCGGGGGGCAGCACCCCCCGCAGAATGCGAGCCAAACTCGTTTGGCACAGATAGGGGCTGTATTTCCAGCCAAAGGGCAGGCGTGACAGCGCCACAGGCGGAGCCCCGGGGGCGGGCCGGAAGCGAAAAACCTGGCGCGCCCCCTGGGGCAAGCAAAAACTCCAAAATGCATTTTTGAGGTCAATGTGGAGCCCGTAGAGGCCCACATCAGGCGGGAATGCCGATAAGGACCTGGCCAAGTCCTCCCAGGAATCCAATCTAAAAGTGGGGGGTTTGGCCCCGTCACTCTTGTTGATCTTGACGCAACTCAAGATCAAGGAAACCTTCTCGGAGGACTTGGGGATGACGAAGGGGTAACACGTGGGGGGGGGGGGGTCAGCGTTTCCTCGTAGACCCCCGCCCCCCTCAACGCCTGCACTATCCTCTGGACCTGCTGCGACACCCATCTGGTTGCCCCTCTGACCACCTTGTCCCCGTCCTGCCACTCCCGCTCGACATCAAAATCCAGGAGCCCCCCGCGGTAGAAGGGCGGGACCACAGCGTCCCACAGATCTTCAGGGAGCTGGTGGGTGCCGATCGGCCCCAATCCCCGGTCCAAAATGGCATCCTCGACCCCCCCCATGAACCGCGGAATGGGGGAGGTGTTGACGTGGAGGCATGCCTCCCAGGCGTCCGGGTGGAGCGTGCGCAACGCGCTCAGGAGAGCGGGTAAAGCCCCCTGCAAGCGGAAATCCTCGGCTGTATCGAAGACTCTATTCAACCACAAATCCACCCTCTTCGCAACCATCCACAAGCCACAACGTTCCCGCTCGGCTATCCAGTGAAAATGCGGGGTGAGGGCCTGCATGAACTCCAAGAAGAGGGGGGGTTGTTCCTGCACCCTCCCGCCCCTGTCTGGACCCTTACAGAGGGGGGGGGGGGCGACGCCACTGGGCCCGTCCGCCCCCTAGCCTTGGCCTTGAGGCGCTCAGCTGCAGCCACGAAGGCACCCTCCACCGTGCTTTGCGTCTCCGGCGTCCGGACATGCCCGCCTGGCCCGAGCTTGATGCGCTTGGGCTCCGGCGCCTCGATCCGCTGGGCCAAACGAGGTCTCCCAGCTTGACGGCGTGCGGGGGCTCGGGATCGCATGGCCTGCGCACCACCCACGACCATCTTAGCGCGACGCGGCCCGGTGTATGTGCGGTAGACACGGCCCACCACTCCAGCTTTCGAGCCCGCTGCAGGCCCCCCTCTGACAGGACCAGCGGCTGCCCTGGAGGACCACGGGCCACGCTGCCGTCCCACGAACTTGGCAACTCCGGCCTGTCGACGCCCGGGGGAACCCCTGGCGCTGCCGACTGCGAAGTCGCCATAGGGCTCGCTTCCGGAATCCTCGCTGTTGTCGTCGGTGTCCACGTCGGAATCGACATTGATGGGCCCGGCTGCCGTCCCCGGCCCGCACCCCCCCCCCCCACAACCTGAGGACCCGCCAACGTGCACAGCTGACCCGCATCTTCCCGAGACACGGCGCCGCGCTCAATGGCAGAGGCCAAAGGCTGAAGTGGAGGGAGGGTAGGAGCCGTGTCAGGCCCCGGGCCCATCTCAGCAGAGCCATCCTCAGCGGACTCTTCCAGCTCGGTCGCGGCTTGGTCTCCGTCGCCACCGCTCCCAACTGTGCCGCTCGCGGTGGACTCCAGTTCCTGACCTCGTGGACGCCTCGGCTTGCGCTTGGTCGGGGTGTTGAGGGCGCTCGCGATACTGGAGAACATCGGGGAGCCCCACAGCGCCAGGACGCCCACACGCTCCGGAGTCGGCAAAGGCCCCTGGTCACGGGACCATGCAGGCAGTACCGTAGGGGCAACGACTCCCGGGTCGGACCATTTGGTGCCGTATTGCATCGCCACGGCCGTGCTTTGCCATCTGCCCCACCATTTGTAGTAGGCGAGGTCTGGTTTACGGGCCCAAGTCGCTGCGGCGCCTCCCCTGCGCAGGGCGTGCCACCTGGCTCTGGCGTGCGCGGTGCTCGCCAGGGTTTCGGCCATGCCTGCCTCCAGTCCCGCTTCCCCTGACTGCCAGACGAGCATGTCTGAGGATCGGCCCAGCGAGACCATGTGGCGATGAAGCCACGCACGGACGCCGTCCGCATACCTGTACAGGGGTCGGGTGGTGTACCCCTCCTCCCCTGTCTTGGAGTTCCAGAACTGGACAAAGCCTGGCATAGCCAGGTCAGTAACCCTGATGCCAGCTGCTTCGCCCACCCGTAGGTAGCATACCTAGCTGATGATGGCCAACGCGCTGAACACCGCTCCGTTTGTGGAGTTTCTGGCCCAGCTGGACCAAGCCTGATGGGGACAGATAGGGCTGGGAGCCCGAGGAGGCGGCCCCCGCCGCGATCCTTTTGTGCAAGGTGGTGACTGTTGGGGGCAGCCACTGGAGGTCCTCCACGGCCCGGACCGCGGAAGTAATACCCCGCAGGGCTGACGCTGTAGCGCCGGCTTGCGCCCGCTCTGCCAGGAGGCCTGCCAGTGCCGCGGCTGTATCAGGCGGGCCCGCGCACTCCGCGTAAGCCGCCAAGGCCCGGAGTCGGGACGCATACTGCGAGCGGGTTCTCGGTCTCCAGGACTGCATGGCGCTTTCCTCCGGTGAGCAGGGGTCGTCTGCCCGGGCTGCTGTCTCCCACCGGCGGGCGAGCGCCCGCAGCTCCGCCGCTGTGTCCGTGACGCCGGAGCCCGGGGCGGCCGGTCCGGGCTCCAGCCGGTCCTGTCAGGACCAGTGTGGGCACCTAAAGTGCCAGTGGCGTTCGTCGGGGGAGCCCCGCTGCGCGCACCTCTGGCACCCTCCGCTCGGCGGCGAGTCCACAGGGATCCACTCGCCCTGCCTTGACTGCCACTGCAGTACCCCTCCCACCTCCCTGAATTTCACGCTCCGCCACGTGAACGCCGACCCTTGCTCCTTCCATGCCTCCTCCAACGTGGCGTACTGGCTGGACTCGGAGCTGGACTTCCCTTGCGTTCCTGCATACCTGCGGGCATACGCCGCCTGGGACTGGGACACGCAGTCCCAGACCCTCCACGCCAATTGTTCTCCTGGGTCGACCGCGGCCTCCGTTGCCTGGTCGCCGAACTCGCTCGGGCGGGGGATCTCCCCCACCTCACCTGCTCTAAGGCGTACGTACGCCTTGATGTTGGAGAGCATGAGTCTCATCCACTGTGCCAACTGGGGCTTCTCGAGGGCTCGGTTTATCTCAGGCACGCTCAGCGGGGGCAAGCGGGGCCCCTCCTTCACTGCCACTCGGGCGAGTTGCTCTCTGAGTTCTTGAATTTCTTTGGCTTGTGCCGCCAGCCGCTCCTCGGCTGACACCTGTTGGTTCTGATTAGGCTGCTCAACCCCGTCCATTGGTTAACAAAAACAAAGACAGGAAAACTGCCTAAACATTGGAGACGCAAACAAAAGTTGAGAGGAGGCACAACTAGTGGACTGCCACCGGAGTGTGCCCCCCCCCCTCCTCCCGGAGCCAACAATAGGCCCCCGCCGCGAACGGGCACGCCACACCCCGAGGCTGAACCTGCCAGTGCAGGAATCCCAAAAAGGATTGCATGAGCCTCCTCCGGGACCGCCAAACCGCCAACCGGAGCAAGGCCACCAACATCTGCAGGTGGGCCACCTCATGCGACCATACCATCCATACCAGGAGGTCCAGCCACTTCCCCAAGAAAACCAACTGGGTGGCCGGCTCCAAGACACTCTTAGGGCTGACAATGAACCCCTCCCGCCCTAGGGCAAGGACTGTATTACCCGTATTATCCCGGAGGTACCGCTTATCATGATGAATCAAAAGAAAATCATCAAGGTAATGCACCAGAAGAATATCGGGCGGTAGCACCCGCTCCAGGATCCGCGCCAGCGTTTGCTGGCAAATGAAGGGGCTATATTTCCAGCCAAATGGCGGCCTGCCCAACCCCACCACCCGCCCACTAGGACCGGACCGCAGGCGGAAAACCATGAGTGCCGACTCCGGGAGCACAAAACTCCAAAAGGCATTCTTTAAATCAATATGGGTGCCATACAAGGGCACCCCCGGGTAGAATGTGACCAGCAGTTTGCTTAACTGCTCCCATGACCGTAGCGAAAATCTCGGGGGGGGTGCACCCATCCAATCCATTTTGTTTAACGCAACTGAGTATTAAAGAAACCTTCTCGGATGTTTTGGGAATGATGAAGGGCCAACAGGTCGGGGGTAGGTCCTCCGATAAGTCATACAGCAGCCACTGGCGTTTCAACACCCCTACGAACTTGGTAACCTCATCCGAAACCCAAGGGGGGGGGGGCGGCCGGGCGTTACCCCGCCCGTCGACCCAGGGGGCCTCCACATTGAAGTCCAGCAACCCCTGACCATAAAAACCAGGCGGCACCGCCTGTTCCCAGATGTCCTCGGTGATGACGTGGTTGCCCACCGGACCCAAGCCATTCAGCAAGATATCGGGGTTCACCTTACCCGCCCGTGGGGTGGGGGAGGTGGTGACGTGCAGAGACCCCTCCAGTCCTCCCGCCTCAGGCCCTGGACAGCCCTAACGATGGTGCGGGCCGCCGAAGGCAGGCGAAAATCCTCGGCCGTGTCGAAGACACGATCCACAAACAAGGTAAGCCGCTTAACAAGCACCCACGGGGTAACACGCAGCTCTGCCGACAGCCATCCCAAGTGGAGGGTGCAGGCCCTAAGGAATTCCAGGAACAGGGGGTCGTCTGAATCCTCACCCCCCCCCATCCCACAACTCAGGCTGAGTGATAGGGTCACGGGGGGGGTCGAACAAGCCCTCCGGACCGTGCAGCCAACCGCGCAAGGTCAGCCAAGCTGGGGACCGTCGAGCTCGTCTCCGGCGCGACCTTCGGGCCAACACGCCGACGCTTCGCTGGCGCACCAGCCTGGGCACCGGTTCTGGCCACTCCAACGCCCCCAGCCACACTGCCCCCGCCAGCATGAGCCCCTCCCCTCTCCGTTGAAGGACCCAGCGCCAGCGGCGCGCGAGCCGCGCGCGTCTGTAGACGCAGGGGACCGCCCACCACTCCAGAGGGCCCCCGCCTCGCTTGGAGCACCGGGCGCGCGTCCGGCCACTTCCCCATGTGTCATCCCTGACGCCGGCGTCCCTAGAACTTAGAGCGGGACGCAGGGGCTCCGATGCGGGTGCCGAGGGCAAAGGCGGACCCTGGCTTCGCAAGGTCGATCCGGCTGACCCCCCCCCCCCATCCTCAGACCCGGAGCTGTCACTGGAGTCGACCGTAACAAAGGATCCGTCCACTCCCCTGGATCCGGGGGGGGGCGGGGGGGGAACACCGGGGGTGGGGGCCGCCAAGGAGGATCCGGCGGCTCGAGGTCTTCCGGACAATCCCACCCCCCTGCGGCTTTGGGTGCAGCGGGCCATGAGGCAACGGATACTGGGCTCGGAGCACAAGTTCCTGGAAGTCTTGGGCTCTACGCCTTGGAGGCACGGCCGTTGGCATTCTCTGCGCAGGGGTGGTAGCGCTGCGTGTTACGCTCGCCACCCTCAGCTGCAGTTCTTCCTCTGGTGGGGGCGTTGGCGCTGTGTCGGGACGGCTCTGCGGTATGCGACAGCTTTCAAGGATGCGGCAGTCGTGGGCCCTCTTAGATTGCCTACGGAGCCCGGCTCGGGGGGGGCAACCGGGGTTCTTACCCACTTGGAGGTCTGGGCCCCCAATATGTTCCCATCGGAGGCTGAGCCTCTTCCGACGGCGGCATTCCACCCCCCAGCTTGGCCGGAGGATCTGTTGGACCCCCCACCCCCCCCGCTGCACCCAATGTGGTGCAGCCATGCACTGCCCTCAGGGAACAAGTGGTCACTCGGTTGCAGTGCAGGCCCTTGGCCTCCGCTTAGTGAAGCAGGGCTTCACGATATCGATCCGCCCAGGGCGAAACAGGGTGAGACTGCCAGCCCTCTTCACCAGTTTTGGAATTCCAAAACCGAAGCCATAGCGGGACTGACACATCCCCCATGCGGAGCCCGGACACCTCACCAACCCGCAGCCAAAGAACCCAGCTAGGCACTGCCACGCAAGCCATAGGCAATGCACCAGGCTGAAGCCCAGACCTCTCGACGAGTACGCACAAACCCTCTGGGGGTAGATAGGGTTGCAAACCCACCTTAGATGCAGCTTGGGCAATGCGCTTGTGCAGCTGCTGCACCGTCGGCCCGATCCAGCCGAGATCCTCAGCGGCCCGCACTGCCGCATTATACCCTCGCAATGTAGACTGTCTCTCTCCCGCCTCCGCTCTGGTTGCCAAGAACCCTGCCAGTACCCTAGCCAACGACACCTCTCCAGAGGCCTCTTGGAATTCCGCGATCTTGGCCAACTTCTGCGCATACGCTCTGCGGGTCCCAGCCCGCCACGATCGGGCGGCCCAAGCATCAGGACCGCTGGGCTCGTCCTCGGTCCCCAGCATGCACCAACGCGACGAGATCCAGCGGAAGGAGCGCGCACACCCCCCCCGCTGCGTCGACCTGGCCTCCATCTCCGGCTCCACTGGATTTGTAGGGCGGATCACCGGGAAATCCGCCCATCACGGTCGGTGTTCAGCTCCAATGGGGACACTGGAAATGCCAGTGTCGTGCCGGCATCGCCACTCCCTTCTGCGTGCACCTCCTGCAATTCGCCGACGGCTCCAACTCCACCGGGATCCATTCCCCCGCACGTGTCTGCCAACTCAGGACTCCGCCGACCTCCCTGAATCTCACATTCTTCCAGTGAAAATCGGTCCCTAGGGCGCCCCTGGCTTCCTCCAGCGAGGCATACGGCGACCGGCCCTTAGGCTCTTGACCCGACCTGGCATTGTACCGCGTCATGTACGCCGTGTGCGACTTGCAGAGCACTTCCCAGATACGGTACGCTAGGACATGATCACGGGGGGGGGGGGGCAGCCCCCTGCTCATTGGCCACTTCATGATCCAGCGGACGCTGCAGAGGCAGACCAGTGTGCTCGAGGAATTCTTTAAGGGCTCCTACACACAGGCGCATCCATTGCACCACCCGGTCTTCTTGGACGAACTCGTCCAAAGCTCCCGGCGTCAGCTCCGGGATGCTCTCCTTCTGCTTGATGCTGGTCCGCTGCAGCTCCATCCGCAGGCGCTCGATCTCCTGCGCCTGGTCCCTCATGGCTGCTGCCATTCTCTGTGCGTCTGCTGATCCCCCATTGTCCGAGTCTCCCATCCTGATTGGTGCTCACACGCAGAACACGCCACACAAAAAACAAAAACGGACAGAAAACTGCCTGAGAATGAAAGGCAAACAATTGTTTGAGCACAAACAAGGGTTCCCCCCGAAGAGCCCTCAAGCAAACCCCTTGGAAACGCCCTTACAATTAGGTGACCCAAACTGCCCCAGCTCAAGAAAGTTGCAGACTACCTTCCCTTCACATAACACACATCATGCACAACTGGAAAAGCCATGAACAGTGCATTGGTCACCACCCTCAAAAACATAGAACTGTCATTCTGTTCCATTGTCTACTAAGTACACATGGACTCCATCTTGCATTGGCGATTTACCACCCGTAGTGCATCTTGGTAGTACTCCAAGTGGATGAGCCCATCTCCCGCCATCCCAACCACCGTGGCAGGAAGTCGCACGCCGTTGGAGCGGGTGTAGAACACCCGATCGCCAAGACTCAAATCCATGAAGAAAGTGTGTCTAAGAAAGGAGCAGGGGGGTATGAAGTCTTGTAGCATATGTGCAAGCACGATAGATCAATGTGTGCACACGAGCATTGCGCCTTGCCATGCCTTGACACAACCATGCTACGCCTTGCCATGCCTTGACCCAAACGTGCTACACCTTGCAAAACCTCTGCTAGGGGTCACCATGATGCCCCTAGGGGCCCCTAGTATCTCAAAGTATGGGTCTCTAGTACGGCCAAACGCCCAAATAGTTGCACTGCGCGCGCACTGCGCTTGAGGCTCCCCCTCAAATGACCTTCCAATGCCATAGACGGGCAAATCGCTCGAACGGTAATGCTGCGCTCCTTCTCGTTCTGACGGGAACGTGCCTTAGTCTTCGGAGTGCGCCCTCTTTTGGGGCTCGGTTTTGATGTTGAGCGTGAAGGCGATCTGCCCCGTGAGCGTGAATGTCCTGACCCCGGTGCCGTGATGTGCGCTGCACCGGTACAGATGGACTACTAGCGGTTGAAGAGGAGGGGGACCGTGCTAGCCGGCTTGCCGCACATGGTTGTGACACCGATGTACACGGTATATTTGACCGCCGCGATGGCAGGGGATCGCGCTGCTTAGCCTCTTGCGATGCGAGGAGACTACGGCCGGGCTGACTGGGAGAGGGTGGCGGTGATGGTGACCGCACCCGGTACTCCCTAGGCTCATTGTTATTGATATTAGGCACTATTATGCCGTTTGGGTACGTTACTGTACAAACTTTGTGCACAGCGCGCACACAGCGCGGGCACAGCGCACAATACACCCCCAACCAATGGTGGTCCAACTGCCATTTTGCATTTGATAATGTATGCTCACAGCTGCTGTTTGGAAAAAAATTTACCCCTCAGTTTGTATATGGTCCTTGAGCACTACTGTGTAAGGCACAGGCATAATCCTAGTGGTCAGTGCACTGCCCTCGCAAAGTGAAAAAGGCGGGTTCAAATCCTCCAGGGACCATATTTATCATCTGCCTTGCAGTGGTCCGCCTGATGAAAAAAATGTTTTCCATGCTCAAATAAGGCTTGTCACAACATGAGGAATACACAAAGAACTCCCATCAAAACATTGCTGGACTTCTGAACACTGTCAATCGCTATCACAGCAACTCGTGTGTCCAGAGAACAGTGACAGATGATAGGCGTCGATTGCCCACTCACATGTGTTGCACGGTTCAGCATACCCTCGACTAGGCGTCGGCAACCAGAAGGCAATATCAAAAGTGCCCACGCCGCCGCCGGAGGGGGACAGTAGCAGGGACGTACGTCCACAGAATTAACCATCTGTGAAACCAACTGCGGCAAAAGCCCTCAGAATGGGCTCGCTGCAAATACTGTCGCCGCCGTTCGATGCATGTGCGAGTGTTCACAAACGCTACAAACCCCCCAAGTGGCGCCAAAATCATATCCATCCCTGCACAAATAAGGCTTGTCACAACATGAGGAATACACAAAGAACTCCCATCAAAACATTGCTGGACTTCTGAACACTGTCACCTGCTATCACAGCAACTCGTGTGTCCAGAGAACAGTGACAGATGATAGGCACCGATTGCCCACTCACATGTGTTGCGCGGTTCAGCATACCCTCAACTGGGCGTCGGCAACCAGAAGGCAATATCAAAAGTGCCCACGCCGCCGCCGGAGGGGGACAGTAGCAGGGACGTCCACAGAATTAACCATCTGTGAAACCAACTGCGGCAAAAACCCTCAGAATGGGCTCGCTGCAAATGCTGTCGCCGCCGTTCAATGCATGTGCGAGTGTTCACAAACGCTACAAACCCCACACTTTTTTTTTTGTTTTTTTGGGGGGCTGACTCCAGATGTTCATTAGAGTACTCAAAACAGTTCTTGGAAAAATGGGCAACTCCAGCATGTGATACAGTGGATCGCCGCAATGCGGGCCAAGTGGCAAAGACCCAGAGTTCACATGCGCAAACCAGAGAGGTACAGACCCTACACTCTCGGGATTATGTATTTCATTGACCTATTATTTTGTGAAATCCTCTGTCCGGAACGTGAGAATTATTTGAAAAAAAAATTGTGTTTCTTGTTTTGTTTCTGCACTCAGAAAGAGGGGGGGGGGTCAATTTGGGACCCCCGCAACCCACCCACTTTTTGACCCCATCCACAGCTCGATGTCGAGGCCATATGTGTTTCACGCATTAAAGGCGGCCTTCCCTGCACGAAGAGGGATTGAGTCGCTTGGAGTGTCAGGAAAAACTTTTGATCGGTTGCCAGAACTGCATGCACTGCCTGGGGCATCAGTTGCACCAGAACAGTGTAGCTACTCCAGCGCGCTTCTGCCCAAAGAGTGGCCTGGCAAAACAGTGATGGTGAGCACATCAACAGCGGGGGCCTGGACACAGGTCCGAGGCTATGCAACTGAGGGTCAGCCGCGGGGAAGTGATGCTTCGTCTGGGGACAATGAACACTGTTACAGGCAGGGATGCAACCATGGCCACCTGTGGCGTGTCTCTGTCCAAGGAGACCTCATGACACAAAATATTGGCCGTAACGGACTCTAAAGTGTTGCGTTACCCCCCCCCCCCACCTTGCATAGTAAGCGGCTGGGCGCGATGGTTCCCTCGCACCCCCGAAGGAACCAACCCAAATGACGGTTCCCTCACACCCCCTATTATAAAGGACGCGTGACACAAAACAAGACATGCAAACAAGAAGGCATATGAACCACAAAAATGAGCCGGGAACTGCCTGTTGGGATGCATGTTCAGCTCTACTCAGAAACTGGCTCTGTGTGCCACTCTGCACGGCGTCAGTCTCATCGACGGGAGGGGGTGAAGGGGGACGCAGAAAAGCATCCATCTTCAACTGCACCTTCTTCCCAGTAAGTCTTCTCTCCACTCGGTTGGGGGCCGAGGGAGCTGCGGTGGGTCATGGGGGTGTTGGCACAACGGACATGCGTGCTATAGGGGCGCAGTCATGCATCACCACAGTGCCAGAGCGCTCATATGTGATGGTATCAGCACCGCGCTCTGAGGTGCCCAGAATCTTGGCAGGCCCAACACTGCCCCCAGAACGTTGACAACAGCACCAGCTGGGTAAGTGTCAAAAGGATCAACATCCATGGCTAACATTGCGAGAAACTGAGGTGTTCTGCATGATGCAAGGTGCAGTGGAATGCCTTGGAACAACCATTGGGTGGTTTATTTCCGGCTCGGAGAACAGCAATCCCTCGGTGGACTCTCCGGGCAGCCGGAGAGGCACCATCCGATACAGAGGGGAAGCGGCTTTATTGCGCGACTGGTGTATCGTCTTGACCAGCCAGACCTCGTTCGACTTGCCCATGGTCCAGGGATGGATATAACCCGGGGGGGGGGGTCCGGCCCGGACCCCCCCCCCTTGGTCACAAAAAAGGTCACGATATTTGGTCACAAAAAACGTGACCCACAACCGGCCGTTTTGGGCAGCCCTCTGCCCGTACATGTGCATGGGAGGGATACACAGCACATTTGACACGCACAGCCATTACAAACCATTACAAATGTCATTCAGGGTCATTCAAGTCATTCACTGTCATCACCCCCGGTCACAAAATTGTCTTGCTCGCTGCAGCTACGACTACTTGACGTCTCATTATCACTGTCACCATCGCTGCCACTGCCACTTGATGAACCTGTAGTAATAGATGCAAAGGAGGACAAGGAGCTCTCCCCATCTGCAACCCCCCCCCCCCCCCGTTTCGGGGGGGGGGGGAATCCACTGATTCGGGCTCAACGTTTCGGGCTGAAGTAAATTGGCATAAATCAGGGCAGGTGCTGCATTTCGGTTTCAAAAGTCAGTCCCAGGCCCCCAACACACGTTCCCTTTGGTTGCGGTGTTGTTAGAGTCATGTGGAATCATAATATCTCCGTCCATTTCCGAAAAATTTTCGTCATCTGTCAGTCTGTATGCGGTACTGCCGAATGGCCCCGGCACGTACGTAATTTGGCGTTGTTTGAAAAAAGCAGCCGAATGCTCCCTGGAGGACTTTGCACGATACCCTGCATTATCAACTCTTTGGTTGGTGGGTGCAGATGCTCTAAACTGACCCATACCTTGACATGCACACCGTAGCCAGCTGCATGCCAAAGAGCCATGGCCGTACATGCAGTTCACCATGCAGTTCACAGCTTGATCCCTCTGCGTCTGAGAGGAGGTCCCCACTCAGCAACCAGAACACACTGCTTGTTTAGACAGGCAAACAGTGGGCATCACTGTCATTTATCTTCCATGTACCCCCCCCCCCCCTTGTCTAAGCTACGCCAAAGTACCAAATTAATACGGTCCCTACGCCTACTGTAGCTTGGACACGGGCGTAGCTTGCGCGCAACATATACAACTACCGACACACACGTAAATGAGCGCATAGTGAGAGTGCACCTCAACCTCCACCCATGTTCCCAAAGGCATGCAAACACAAGAAAGCGATTGAAACATGGAAATTCAGGTTCACACCCATGTTCTCACAAGCAATGAAGCATGAGAAGCCTACAAATGTTCGGCTTGGAAACCCTTCTTGCGATGATGAGGTTGGTTCCGGGGAAGGGGACGGGGACCGAATGAAGAACTCAATCTTTTGAATGGGGGCCCAGGGGTGTGTGACCACCTGCCCAGCCTTCATGTACTCCAACACCGCAAACTGGTCCCCCTTCTCCGATGGTCCCTTCATTGTGGCATCCACACGCTCACCGGTGGAACGTGTGAAAATAACCGGGCGTCCGGGTTCAAAAAGAGAAGATTGCATGGTGAGCTAGTGCAAGAAGGGGGAATATAATGCACAAATACCCCCAAAATCAGAGTTATGTGGGTTCAAGTGGGCAAACACTCACAACAAATGTGTACATGACCCTATGTACCCGGCAAACTCGTCAAACCCATGTCTTATGTGGTTGCACTAAATTTGGTACCGAATTAAAATTAGGTACCAAATTAATACGGTCCCTACGCCTACTGTAGCTTGGGTATTTGGTAAAACTGAGTACCAGACGAGGTAAAACTGAGTAAAATGTGGTAAAACTGAGTAGATTTGAGGTAAAACTGAGTAAAAAAAATTTTTTAAAATTTTTTTTAAAAAAAATTTTTTTTTTACTCAGTTAAAAGGCAATTTTTTTTTGAAAAAAATTGCACAAAAAACTGCACACTTTGATGGAGCTGTAGCTTGGACAAGGGCGTAGCTCAGACAAGGGGGGGGGGTACTCACCACACACCCACAGAAAAACAAGCTGTTCTCTGGGTATCTTGTTGCCTGTTGTTTCTCAAAGGAGGATGCGCGTGCCTGGTTCTCAGGTGAAAGGCGGTTCTCAGAAGTCATGTAATTCATGTACAATGGCCTTCCACAAATAATCTGCACTGCATGTGAACTGTATGCCACCACTGACTCACAGTGCACAGCATACCACACCCAAATGGCCTCTGGTTGGTGGGTGCAGATGCTCTAAACTGACCCATACCTTGACATGCACACCGTAGCCAGTTGCATGCCAAAGAGCCATGGCCGTACATGCAGTTCACAGCAGTGCAGGAACAACCTGAAAATGCGTAAAACGAAGTCTTCTGCGTAATACATAGAGAATGTATTTCCTCGGATGCAAAAGACACAGCGGCATTCATGACCACAACACAAACACCTTCAGTAAATGGTCTTTTTTAAGGCCACTCTGGGAAATCCACTGATTTGAGCTAACGTTTCGGGGTGATTCGGGAAAACCGGGTCCCCGAAACGGGGGGGGGGGGGGTTGCATCTGATATGTCTGCCAGATCATCATTATATTCACCAGAAACAGTGTACAACTACCCCCCCCCCTTGTAATAGCTACGCAAAAGTACGGAATTAATACGGTCCCTACGCCTATTGTAGCTTAGACAAGGGCGTGGCTTGCGCGCAACACATACAACTACCGACACACACATGAGTGAGTGCATGGTATGAGTGCACCTTAACCTCCGCCCACGTTGCCAAAGGCTTGTAAACACAAGAAAGTGTTTGAAACATGAAACTTCAGGTTTACACCCATGTTCCTACAAGCAATGAGGCATGAGAAGCCTACAACCATCCTCATCGGTGTCCGTCCCCCAATGAGAATCAGAGTCAGAACTTCAATCAGAATCAGAATTACCAAAATAGTTCAAATCCTCAAGCTCCGACAACTTCATCCCATTGGGCAAGCAAAGATCCCATTGGGGAAGCAAAGACCCCGCACCACACATCACATCCCAGCAGCGTACGGCGTTCACTGGGTGCCTGCAGTGCACATGTGTGCGAGCAGCGTGCCAAAGCACATCACCAGGCTGACCACTGCCACTACTACAAGACACAGCACCACACAGCACATCCAGCAGCGTACGGCGTTCACTGGGTGCCTACAGTGCACAGGCGTGTTATGAGCAGGAGGACTCATCACAAACATGACACAGCCCCTCTTTCCCTCTACAATCGGCACACAATCACGTTCCACTAAATCTCTGACCATGAAAACTGTGGTCAGAAAACCCCAGAAAAATGAGGGTCAGATCCAAACCCATGTCTTATGTGGCTGCACTACATATGGTACCGAATTAAAATTAGGTACCAAATTAATACGGTCCCTACGCCTACTGTAGCTTGGACAAGGGCGTGGCTATTACAAAGGGGGGGGGGGTACCAGCAGTCACAATAAACCAGCAGTCACAGTAAATGTGCCGGACCGGCAGGCACACACGACATTCCACCGTAGACACCTCATTGGGTCACGATATTGTTGGGGTTTGCACTTTCCCACTATGGCCCTTTAGGTTTTTTGTGACAAGTCACAAAGAAATGAGCCCCCCCCGCCCCCGGGCCCGGACCCGGACCCCCCAAGTGGCGCCAAAATTATATCCATCCCTGCCATGGGCACGGAGCCTATTAGCCTGTCCATTTGACGAACTTGAGACTGATAAATCGGAAACTTGTCTTTCATTTGCATCGCAGCTGACAAAAACTCCTTAGGATCGATGACTGTGGACTCCTTGTGTAGCAGCACGTCCAGTCTGCCCAGTGAGGGCAGTAAACGCACAATTTTTTCAACTGCTGTGAAGAGTTTGTCGAGATCCAGCATGGAGTGAACCAACAGCAGGGACGGAGCCTTACCGTAGAAAACTCCCTTCATTTCTGGGACTGTAGACACCTCCCCCGGCACTGAGATTCGCGTGGAGATGGAGTCGAAATCCTGTACACCCCCAGTGACATAGAACTCGTCCTGGAGGATAAAATCTGGGGCAGATATTGGGGAGAGAGAGATGATCTGACTTGAGTCAGAAGAGGTCCGAACTGGCTTGCCCAAAGTCTGGTATGTGGCTCGGACATCCTTGGCACTGCGGTGGCCTGAGGAGCCCGGGGGTTTGGACATCTGATGAGTCAGACATCAAACGTGTGTTGGCACAGAAACAAAGGTCGAACGTGGGCGAGTTCGAACGCTCAGCAAAAAAGCATACGAGCGCGTGCCATCATATTAGCGCCCACCTGCTCCCGTGCTTAGACAAGCCTGTGCTTGCGCGCAGCGCACGGCACCAAAAGAATGCATGTTGCCAAAAACCGGACCATACCTCACCCCGTCCACAGTTGTCGCAACAGGGCACCGGAACACAATGTGCAGGCAAATTTCAGCAGGTTCTGGACGTCCTCACTGCCCATCAGGGGCACCAGGAGCTGTGAAAGAAATCATCCCCACGGGTAGAAGGACCCATAATTGTGGCGGGCACATGTTCATCGGTGGACCACATGAATGTACCAGCCATGCCAAGAATAGCAACATCAGCCATGGCTGAAAATCACATCAAAACAGACAGCATTGGGTTGCAGTTGCAAGTAGAATATTGGTATGAGCAGGAGGAACTACCACAAGCATGACCCAGCCCCCCTTTCCCTCTACAATCGCAGCACAGCCGTGTCACATTACATTTTCTGACCACAAAAGCCGTGGTCAGAAAAAACCAGGAAAACGACAGTCCGACGGGCTCCCGTGCTTGGACAAGGCAGTGCTTGCGCAGGGGGGTGGGGGGGTGAGGGGGAAACGCACATCATGATGGCAACAACACCGATTGCTAAGAGGATCATCAAGGGTGCGTACCGCTTTTGATGCAGTCGTGTGGGGCACCTTTCCCTGAGCAGGAGCTGGCGTTCTTCATCTGCCATACGAGCTGGAAAGTGGTGTGGGCAAACCAGCCGGGGTTAGGGTTTCAGCCCCGCCTGGCGTGCGGATCTCACTCTAGAGAACCCACAGGGCAGGGTGTGTTCGTGTGTATCATACTACTACTTCTGTTGTCTGTCCGCTGTGCGATACCTTGAGATGAGAGGCCTGTGCCTGCCTACAGAGAACAGCTCATTGCTACCACAAGCCCCCTCTCCTCCCTACCTAACCTATGCCACCATTTTAGCCATAGAAATCACGATTGCAGGCATCTCCTGGGCCTTGAGTCTGAGAGCCTTGTTGGCCCGCCTTCATTGTATGAGCCCCCTGCAACAACACCTGCCAAAAAGCCCCCTCTATATGGGCATGGGGACACTGTGCACTGCCAAAAAGCCCCCTATACATGAGCATGGGGACACTTTGCAATGCCAAAAAGCCCGCTACATATGGGCATGGGGGCACTTTGCACTGCCAAAAAGCCCCTGTGGCTCCATTCTATATGCAATCCGTAAATTGCTGCCACTCACGTGATACGGATTGTCGTACAGATGCGAGCTCTGCTGGTTAATGCAGGCGTGGTCGGTAGCACTTCTCCACAACGACTGACAAACCACTCTATTTTTTTATGCCAGTTCTGCCGTCGCTCTGTTCATTTCTGGTTCAGAGACGGTTCTGCTGTCAGTGACGGCACCTGCTTTTGTCTCGTTTGCCGGAGACTCTCGCCCCCCGTCCCGCAGACGAATGCTTGATGTATTCGGCCCTGTTCCTCGTATTTGTGCTCATTGTGAGAAGGGAAAGAAATACTTGTGGAATACCCACAAATGTTGGGCCGATCAATGGCTAGAGATTATTGTTGGAAATTAAGATTTGTGTGCTCGAAATCTGGCTAAACAAGTACAGTGGATTTCTCCAATTTCGAAGTTGGTGTCGGAACATGCTCCAACAAGACATCAACCCCCTCTCCCCCCTCCCTGATCTGCCCATTCCGGATCATGGGTGGGGACGCTGCCCACCAACAATATCGCAGCCTTCTCGGCAGAGGCTACGATGGCACCAAGTGCTCCCGACACATCCTCCTGCCTTTCTCACAGCGACGAAGTGTTCTTTTTCTCATGCATCACCCCTCGTTGAAGCGAAGCCGTTGCCCCGTAGATTGTCTTGCACATGGCAATTGCAGTGTCAGTACACTCCAGGAAACCGCAAAACAAAATCACCATGAGCAGTCAAGCGCACAACAGTGGCATGTAGACCATGGTTATTGGCTCACAAAATACAGAATATCAGAGGAGCCCATGATATCGACGAGGGAGTGCTGCTGAGCAGATGCTAAGCATCACCTCGTTCAAATGTGGGACGAGGAGCCAGAACCAAGGTGTCGGTGCTGGAGGCCCGGGGGCACCCAGGCAGCAGAAGAGGTCGCATCATCGTTCGGACGTACGCGATCTGCATCTCCGCGATCATATCCCGCATCCCAACGTCCTTGCCAAAAATGCAGTGCACCCCGGCCTCCATGTATTTCGCCCGGTCCTCAGGAGCCACATTGGCGGACCGGGTGCACAGCAGCCCCTGAAACCGCTTCTCGCGCAGCTCTCGCACAAGGTCGGTGCCATAAACGAGCCCCTCGCCTTCGAATTCCAGGTGCTGGTCCAGGATGGCGATGTCTCCACCATCCAGCACGGCCTCCATGAACTGCGACACCTCGAGCCTCTCCTTCCCAAACATATGAACATTGCTGGTTTTGGCCCGAGCTCGGAGGTTGAAGTCCAGCAGCCGCCGGGCCGAATCCGAATCGTCAATGTAGCAGATCTTCAGGTCCGGGGGGAATGCCGCCGCCTCCTGATCCAATGCGGTGCTGCACTGTTGCCCATCCGGCGAAGGCATCCGTGTGGCAAGCTCAACGACAGCCACCGCTGTGAAGACCACCGTCTGGCCGGTCTGGGTCAGCGAGGCCGTCACTTTGAGAGCCTGGCACGCCGACAAGGAATGCTGCAGCCCAATCTGATCGGACAGGGCCCCCACAGTCGCTTTGGATTCCCCGCGCAGCACCTTGGCAACATAGTCGTCGGTAATCCGAGGCCGCGACGGGTTTGCCTGGTTGGACAGCCGGAACGTGACCCGCACGTGTTTGTCGCCTGCCAGGCTAATCCCGCTGTCCACAGGGGCCGTGCTGACCGTCAACTGCACTTGGGGGTCCTGCGGGCGGCCGTGCTTGAAGGCGTTGTTGATGGTGTTGTCAAGGACCAGGCTGTACAACTTCTCATCGAGCAGCACACGCTTGTCCTCAACGCTGACTTGGATGTCTCTGCCTGCGGTGACCTCATCCACCAACGCGCTCAGCTGGACAGGTTGCAGCGAGGGCTGGTAGCCCCCGCTTTCGAGCTTGATGTACGCCTGTCGGTGCCGACACGCGCGCATCCCCCGCCGCAGAGTGGCCATCGACAGACGCAAGTGGCGGACTGAAGGCTCCGGCAAATCAGTGTTGGTGAGAAACAGTTCCATGTCAGCTGCGGCATCCGCCATCGTGTTCTTCAGGGTGTGGTTCAAGATGCTGTCCGCCTTCCGGGAGGCTTCCAAGGCCACCAGCAATGCAGCTTGGAACGACCGCTCAAGGCGAAACTGCCGCCGGCGCATCAGTGTAACGAATCGCATTGCCACCAGGAGGAGCAAGCAGCCAACCAGCAGTAATCCCACCCGGAACATGACGTCAGCCAATAGAACGTGGGGTGCAAATGCAATCCAGCCATAGGCCAGGGGAATGCAGGCAGCAGCCACGATGCTGGAGCGGTGCACGCCAATCAGGAGGAGCATTGCCATTGTCATGCCGCAGTAACACAACCCAGCAGTGAGCGGCTCGACAGTGGTCCCCCTAACGTACTCTTGCAGCTCCTGCAGAGCCACAGGGTTGTCAGAGATTTCGCTGTACACCGTAGCCAACGAGCGCTTAGCCATGGCAGGCATAGCAGACACAGAAGCACTCACGATGAGTCCCCGCCCACAAGTCACCAACACTGCGACAGCACTCAGGAATGGATGCAAGTACTTCACAGGCAGCCGAGAAACCACACCAAGGGCGACCAGGCACAGGCTGATGCTTGGGATGTACATCAAATACATTTCATAGGGCCGTCCCGCAGATGTCTGAGTCCCGGCAAAAATGGCAAGGAGCCCTAAGTCAGCAAGTAGTGTGAGCAACGCCCACATCTGGACCATATGTGCATCAGGGATGCGGTGTCGCTCCTGGTATGCCAGCTCCTCCTCATCAGAGACAAACCTGTAGCCGCGCCAGAAAGAGCGGCACCGGTGTTGCTCAAGGATGGGTGGGCGCTGGGGTTCCATCAAAGAAAGGCTGAGCCCACACAGGTGGTGGTGTGCAGCTGGCAACAGCAGTACAGACAAACAAGTGTGGGACGTGTCTCACCTCAACCTCACCAGCCCCCCCCCCCCCCACACACGCCTCACAAACGTTTCCTCGTCTTCTGCGATGCGATTTTTGGCCAAAACTTTGGATTCAGTGAAAAATGCTTACCCCCATTACTTGGGCCCGCAAGCGCCCATATATGGAGAGTTGTAGCCGGCCAAGCTAGAGATGAGGAGTAGAGGACATGTACACATTTGTGCTAGAAGGGCAAAGTTGGTTTGCCAACAGGTCCTCAGTTATACTCTCTCTGCCTGAGCTGTAGCCCCCCGGCCGCCTCCTTGTCCAGCCCCATCCGCTGCGTAACGGTCCCCTACTACCTCCTGGGGGACGGTAGCCCAGTGACTATCTTCGGCCCACTTCCAACGCAGAGAACAAACAGCTGAGGGGGGAATTAAGCATGGGGCGCTATGTTGATACCTCCTCCGCTTCACACCCAAAACACCTTGACACCCCTGCTACCCTTGACTGGCAGGACATTAGAAGACACAACAAGCTTGAGAATTTCACGCCATGCCTGCAGAAGTTGTAACTTATAGATCTGAACTTTATCCATGCAGCAAAACTTCTGCCTTGTGCACACCTTGGACCCTGGCCCTTGGGTTACAAACCCCAATGCAACTGCACATCACACCCAGACCCCCCCCCCCAAAGAAAATGGATTCAATGGGGGAATCCTTGCATTGCGCGCACATTGCGCGCTACTTTTAGACTATATTCCCCCCGAAGAGCCCCCAGGCACACCCCTTGGAAACGCCCTTGGAATTAGGTGACCCAAACTGCCCCAGCTCAAGAAAGTTGCAAAACTACCTTCCCTTCACACAACACACATCATGCACAACTGGAAAAGCCATGAACAGCACATTGGTCGCCACCCTCAACAACACACAACCGTCTTTTTGTTCCATTGTCAACTAAGTACTAACTAAGCTTGACTTTGCTTTTCACTCTGAAGACATCAACAGACTACTATTTGAGTTGCTTCTGAACAAGGTAGAGTAGTAATGATCTCTTTCTGTGTACACCAAAAAAATTATACACCACTGAACTTGACCAATGGGGGAGTGTTTTGCTTGCGGAAGAAGACGGGGCATGCATTCAAGGCTGTGCCAACAAACTCATGAGTCTTGTCCACTGTTGGCTCACTAGCATATGGTCAGGGGACCAACAGGGAACCTAAGAACACGAACACATGCATACATGGACCCCGGGTACTTGAGCAAAACCATCATTAGCTCGCTCCGCTTGCTGACAACGATTTGCCCCACACGCGCCCAGCACCCTACTTTTGTACCAAGCATCGCAACTCTAGCCCCGTCTTTATGCTACCCTAGAGAAGCCCCCCAAACCCAATCCCCAACCCCTTCCATTTAGAGCACACAACATAACACCAAAGCTGAGAATTCCACTTCCTCAACACGTGTGACATATCCCATGTCAACACACAGTTTTGTCCCCACAAGTGTGTGGGTCAATACACTCAATACAATAATTTGCATTACATTCACCACAAAGTGAGGTGGTGTTCTCCCAGGAGCACAATGCACAAACGTCAACCTCATTCACTCCAGCATCTTGTGTAGCAGCTAGGCTGGTGGCATCAATAGCATTCCAAACATGAGGGGGGACGTGTTCCCATGTTTCAATCACAAAGCAAAACAAGAGTATTCAGGCATATTACGGTCACCGATACCCTTGGGCAAACATTAAAAACAAGTCTGAACCATGAAATAAAATATGCATGACACGAAACCCAAGTTTGCAAAGCAAACAGTCGGTCCATAAAGGGGTTGACATGGCGACAAGGACATGGATCAGTTAGGTGCCATTTGGCAAGACAACCTACAAAAAAATCCTATTGCCTTCGGCAAAACCACCTCGCAGAGAATCTACCCCGAGCAACACACACCCAAAATAGGGTAAAAACTAGATAGATACGGGCTAAAACATGGTCATTTTACGGGATCACAATATAAAAAAAAAAAGAGAAAAAAAGCTTCGGAAACTTCAATTTTTGACTGTTTGAGCTGTAAAGGGCGAAAAACTACATAAGCAGCTTGTGTACCACTCCATTGGATGACCCCCCGCCCACACCCAATACCCGAATAGGGTGAAAAACACCCAAATACTGCCTAAATCCGGAAACTTCGATTTTTGAGCTGTACAAGGTGAAAAACTGCACCAGCAGCTTGTGTACCACTCCATTGGGTGACCCCCCCCCATCCCCACACCCAATACCCGAATAGGGTGGAAAACACGTAAATACGACCTAAAACATGCTTTACATACCTTAGATGGTCATTTTAGGCGATCACAGTATCAAAAAAATAAGTTTCGACAACTTTGATTTTTGAGCTGCCCACGGTGAAAACCTGCATAAGCAGCTTGTGCACCAATCCCTTCGGACACCCCCCCACCCACTCAATACCCAAATAGGGTGAAAAACACCTAAATACAGCCTAAAAAATGCTTTACATACCTTGGATGTTTTTTGTGACAAGTCACAAAAAATGAGCCCCCCCCGCCCCCGGACCCGGACCCCCCAAGTGGCGCCAAAATTATATCCATCCCTGCCATGGACACGGAGCCTATTAGCCTGTCCATTTGACGAACTTGAGACGGATAAATCGGAAACTTGTCTTTCATTTGCATCGCAGCTGACAAAAACTCCTTAGGATCGATGACTGTGGACTCCTTGTGTAAGCAGCACGTCCAGTCTGCCCAGTGTGGGCAGTAAACGCACAATTTTTTCAACTGTTGTGAAGAGTTTGTCGAGATCCAGCATGGAGTGAACCAACAGCAAGGACGGAGCCTTACCGTAGAAAACTCCCTTCATTTCTGGAACTGTAGACACCTCCCCCGGCACTGAGAATCGCGTGGAGATGGAGTCGAAATCCTGTACACCCCCAGTGACATAGAACTCGTCCTGGAGGATAAAATCTGGGGCAGATATTGGGGAGAGAGAGATGATATGACTTGAGTCAGAAGAGGTCCAAACTGGCTTGCCCAAAGTCTGGTGTGTCTCGGACATCCTTGGCACTGCGGCGGCCTGAGGAGCCCGGGGGTTTGGACATCTGATGAGTCAAACATCAAACGTGTGTTGGCACAGAAACAAAGGTCGAACGTGGGCGAGTTCGAACGCTCAGCAAAAAAGCATACGAGCGCGTGCCATCATATTAGCGCCCACCTGCTCCCGTGCTTAGACAAGCCTGTGCTTGCGCGCAGCGCACGGCACCAAAAGAATGCATGTTGCCAAAAACCGGACCATACCTCACCCTAACCACAATTGTCGCAACAGGGCACCGGAACACAATGTGCAGGCAAATTTCAGCAGGTTCTGGACGTCCTCACTGCCCATCAGGGGCACCAGGAGCTGTGAAAGAAATCATCCCCACGGGTAGAAGGACCCATAATTGTGGCGGGCACATGTTCATCGGTGGACCAGATGAATGTAGCAGCCATGCCCAAGTGGCTCCAAAATTATATCCATCCCTGCCATGGGCACGGAGCCTATTAGCCTGTCCATTTGACGAACTTGAGACGGGTAAATCAGAAACTTGTCTTTCATTTGCATCGCAGCTGACAAAAACTCCGTAGGATCGATGACTGTGGACTCCTTGTGTAAGCAGCACGTCCAGTCTGCCCAGTGTGGGCAGTAAACGCACAATTTTTTCAACTGCTGTGAAGAGTTTGCCGAGATCCAGCATGGAGTGAACCAACAGCAGGGACGGGGCCTTACCGTAGAAAACTCCCTTCATTTCTGGAACTATAGATACCTTCCCCAACAATGAGAATCGCGTGGAGATGGAGTCGAAATCCTGTACACCCCTAGTAACATAGGAGTAATACAAAAAATAGGCAAAAATGGCATTGTGACCCACATGGGATTAACCCAAAAAGAGGGCCAACAGAGGCATTGTGATTAACTTGGGATTAACCCAAAAAGTGGGCCAACATGGCATTGGGATTAACTTGGGATTAACCCAAAAAGTGGGCCAAAATGGCAATTGGAGTAACTGGAAATTAACCAAAAGAGTGGCCAAAATGGCACTGCAATGAACTTGGGATTAACCAAAAAGTGGGCCAAAATGGCATTGGGATTAACTGGAAATTAATCGAAAGAGTGCGCCAAAATGGCAGTGGGATTAACTAGAACTCGTCCTGGTGGATAAAATTTGGGGCAGATACTGGGGAGAGAGAGATAATCCGACTTGAGTCAGAAGAGGTCCAAACTGGCTTGCCCAAAGTCTGGTATGTGGCTCGGACATCCTTGGCACTGCGGCGGCCTGAGGAGCCCAGGGATTTGGACATCTGATGAGTCAAACATCAAACGTGTGTTGGCACAGAAACAAAGGTCGAACGTGGGCGAGTTCGAACGCTCAGCAAAAAAGCATACGAGCGCGTGCCGTCATATTAGCGCCCACCTGCTCCCGTGCTTAGACAAGCCTATGCTTGCGCGCAGCGCACGGCACCAAAAGAATGCATGTTGCCAAAAACCGGACCATACCTCACCCTGTCCACAGTTGTCGCAACAGGGCACCGGAACACAATGTGCAGGCAAATTTCAGCAGGTTCTGGACGTCCTCACTGAGCTGTGAAAGAAATCATCCCCACGGGTAGAAGGACCCATAATTGTGGCGGGCACATGTTCATCAGTGGACCACATGAATGTAGCAGCCATGCCCAACATCAGCCGGCAGGCACACATGACAAGTCACAAAAAATGAGCCCCCGCACCCCCCCGTACCCGGACCCCCCAAGTGGCTCCAAAATTATATCCTTCCCTGCCATGGGCACGGAGCCTATTAGCCTGTCCATTTGACGAACTTGAGACGGGTAAATCGGAAACTTGTCTTTCATTTGCATCGCAGCTGACAAAAACTCCGTAGGATCGACGACTGTGGACTCCTTGTGTAAGCAGCACGTCCAATCTGCCCAGTGTGGGCAGTAAACGCACAATTTTTTCAACTGCTGTGAAGAGTTTGTCGAGATCCAGCATGGAGTGAACCAACAGCAGGGACGGGGCCTTACCGTAGAAAACTCCCTTCATTTCTGGAACTGTAGACACCTCGTACTGAGAATCGCGTGGAGATGGAGTCGAAATCCTGTACACCCCTAGTAACATAGGAGTAATACAAAAAATAGGCAAAAATGGCATTGTGGCCCACATGGGATTAACCCAAAAAGAGGGTCGAAAGAGGCATTGTGATTAACTTGGGATTAACCCAAAAAGTGGGC
Organism: Eutreptiella sp. 'Long Island Sound 2002'; assembly: GCA_964036045.1. Lineage (NCBI taxonomy): Eukaryota > Euglenozoa > Euglenophyceae > Eutreptiales > Eutreptiaceae > Eutreptiella > Eutreptiella sp. 'Long Island Sound 2002'. The sequence goes on along the minus strand of OZ038382.1, from coordinate 54,681,742 downwards.
CAACATGGCATTGGGATTAACTTGGGATTAACCCAAAAAGTGGGCCAAAATGGCAATTGGAGTAACTGGAAATTAACCAAAAGAGTGGGCCAAAATGGCACTGCAATGAACTTGGGATTAACCCAAAAAGTGGGCCAAAATGGCATTGGGATTAACTGGAAATTAATCGAAAGAGTGGGCCAAAATGGCAGTGGGATTAACTAGAACTTGTCCTGGAGGAACCAAAAGAGTGGGCCAAAATGGCACTGCAATGAACTTGGGATTAACCCAAAAAGTGGGCCAAAATGGCATTGGGATTAACTGGAAATTAATTGAAAGAGTGGGCCAAAATGGCAGGGGGATTAACTAGAACTTGTCCTGGAGGATAAAATCTGAGGCATGTTTGACAATTTGTAATTCACTTATTCACTCAATGCTTTGCGCATAACCGCACAAGGAAAATAGGGCAAATATACCATCACCCCCCGGACCAGTGCACGAATCTTAAATTTGAAATTTGAAACGGAAGGCTCTTTTAATGAGGGTGGTTGGCACGGCATGAGGATGTTCTCCATGATGGACGAATCTATTCAGCTTGTGCTTCCAACTGAAACTGAAATTGAAATTCAAGGGCATTATTGTAAACCCATCGCGACAAACCCTTTCGCGGAAAAAATTTCCAAGCGGCATTGCATTTTTTCAAATGTGTGAATTTTTTCCAAAAAACCCAGATTATATTAGATACATAAGTGGGTGGTCTGGCTCTGAATTTGCGGTTCTAGTAAAAAATCCTGCAACTCTGTGGGCGCAAAAAATGACCGGAATTGGTAAATCACCCTAATCATCTACCAATTGATTTTGAATTCAATTACATTATAGTTTTCAAACCATCGGCAAACATAAATTTTACCCGTATAAATCACATTAGATCACAACGAACGATATCCCATATTGCCAGTGCCCTTGCGGACGCTATCCGCGCTGCCCCACCGCCTCCGAAACCTCACATAGCAAGCAACCTCCGAGTAGGCTCCAACGGCCTCCTCTTCAGCATCCATCGTCGCAACCGCAAGCTGGACCGCTTGGGTCGTGGCTACACTAGTGACTTTCACATATTCAGCATGACAGATGTTTTGGCTTATATGAATTTTGATGTGTATCACAATGATATTTTTGTCATTGGCAGCAGGGTAGCTAAACAAAAGCGCGGCGTTGCGATAGGCGGTTTGTGCTCGGCGCAGGCTGCACAGCTTTTCTGTATGTTGCGTGAATTGTCCTTTAACACATCCTCCGGTTCTCCAGCGCATAAGCTGTCACGACGCCTGCCCAAACATGCCCTACCCATCCCCCCTTGCAGGTACATGGACAATATTGTAGGCGCCATCTGTGGGAATATCGGCCTCACCAGGCTTCAGCGTATGTTTGAAAAATTGTATGGGCTGGAACTGCAGCAGGAATCAGAGGGCTTGGTGATTCCCAGCCTGGAAGCGGTCCTGTACGTACAACCAGACACAGCAGAGATTTCAATGCGCCTGAAAACTAAGGTTGATTGGAGTGTGCCCCCCCACAAACGGTTTTCCCGATTCCAGGACCCTGAGGCTGTCCAAGCGAAACGCTCCACCAAGAGTATTGCTTTCACCCTGGGACTCAAGTCCGCCGGGTATTCAACGCGCTGGTCCGATGTACAACACAATGCCCTTGCATGCATGCACGAACTACACATGAAGCGATATCCCACCTCATGGTGGAAACCTGGTCTTTACTCAGGGCTCGCCCGGTATAATTTGTGTGCTCGTGATTCAGCCTTAGGCCTGCTCTACCCCCCTGCTCCCTCCCTGCCCCCTGTATGTAGTCCCGTGCTCCACAGCCTGGGATTGCCTGGTACGGATGCCACAACTGCAATCTGCAGTGCCAATATGCTTGGCCATTGATTACTTGGTGATTCCAGGGGGCTCCGGCCCCCTGTTTTACGTGCACTCTGGCTTGACGAAAGCCGCTCACACATTTCGTGTTTCACAGTCTATGGGCTAACGGCGCTTTGTTGCTTTGTCCTGCCCGCTGACGAGTCTTGCCAGTACCTTAGCACCCCAAGTGACATTGTGTATGTGACGAAACACAGGGGGCATTCAACGTAGTGACCTCAAGTGTGCATGTAGTGCATGGTGCAGTAGGCATAGGGGGGGGGGGTCGGGATCTCCGTGTGCCGCCCTGTTTTGTGCCGTGCCGTGCCGTGCCGCCTATGGGGGGGGGGGGGGGGCAAAGGCCAAGATCCTTTGTAGAGGCACACATGTATCAGTGGTTCAGATTGGGACGGCATGTTGCTCTTTTTCGTGACTGTTGCATTTGCAACTTTTTGTGTGTTGTCTCTTGGTGTTGCACCATGTGTTTTCCAACTCATTCATGACTTTAATTCAATTATTAATGTGAATCAATTGTGATCATTGCATGTTGTCGTTGAAGATGTGCGATGGTTCATGTTGCTAAATTCGGAATTGTCATACTCCCCCCCCCGTGACTGTAGACCCAGGTCTTAAAAGTGTTAACTAGGGGCGAGATTTCAGGACGATAATCGTTAACTCCGTCTCGCGGGGGAGTTAACGATTATCGTCCCGAAATCTGGAGGGACCGAGCCAGAGTTAACGATTATCGTCCTGAAATCTAGGCCAACCGCTAATTCACCCGGGGTTGTGACCAATCAATAAAACCGGCTTTTCGAGCCGGTTCCAATGAGCCTATTGGGAAGAATTTTGATTTTTTTAACCAAAAAAACCGTTGTCTCTGAGGACATTTTGCCTGAGGCACAGGAATTGGCCCCAAGTAAGGGTAGTAATGTTTCCGAAGACATTCTGGCTGAGGGTGGTGTTGCTCCCGAGGCTTTGTCTATGGCTGAGTCTGTGGATGTCCTTGCTAATGACCCTATGGTTGTTTCCTTGGACTCGGAGTCCCTTGAGGAGCCTAGGGAAAGCTATTGTGCAGCCACTTGGGCAGCTCCCGCAGCACCAGCATTTTCCTCTGTGAATCAGGACTTGTCCAATACTACTCAGCCGTTTAAAGAAATGCGGCGACCGCGCTTTCCTCCTCGGAACGTTCCTCGCGAGAATATCTGCTACAAGTGTTCTAGGGAGATTTTTGTTTTGCGGCCATTGCGTGGTGGTAAGCGGATTTCTTGCAATGCTTGCAATGCCCCTTTTCATGAGAAATGCTTCTCCAGCTCTGTTGTGAGGCCAGAGGATGGGGTGGGCCCTTGTTGTCTCGAGGCACAGTACTATGCCCATCAATCTATCTATATATCTATCTATAAAAATTGACATGTGTATTGTTGCATGTTGTTGTATAGTGGGACTTTTTTTTCCCACACGGGTTTTTTTTCATGCCCAATGTGGTTTTCAAGCGTTCACTCACTTTGCTTTGCCTTGCACGTGCTTGAGGAGGGATGGGGCATGTGGCGCTGATATGGAGTTAACGATTATCGTCCTGAAATCTCGCCCCTTAAGTTAACACTTTTAGGTAATCGTTCAGTGTTAACGATTACCGTCCTGAAATCACGGCCCGTTCGCTTCGCTCCTACAGGGCCGTGATTTCAGGACGATAATCGTTAACACTGAACGATTATGTAATAATAATTTTTTCCCCTGAGCCATGTCAGGTGGGTCTTATATAGTGGTCCTTTTGAAGTGGGTCTTATACTTCTTTGATACGGAGCACACTGTGACCTGTTTTCCCAGCCACCAAAGAATGCCGGTTTCGGTGAGGCAATTTTTATCCATTTTTATTTTCAACCGAAAAAAACTGTCTTGGGGGGCAATGACATCATCATTATGTCACCACACATTTTCACACAATGAATTGAAACATTGATGCATACATGTATGAAGAATTTTGAGGTTGTGTTTGATATGTACCCGCGGCATGTGGTATATTAATGTGTGATTCTCTCGTCTCGCAAGCATTTGAGGCCAACTTGGCAAGTCACATGACACCATCCCATCACGCAAAGCATCCAATGAATGTTTTTTGTCATTTTTTTGGGTTGGGGGTGAGGTTGAGGACAATTTTGCTTCATTTCCTTGTGCTCCGCAAAATTTTCCCGGGTGGGTCTTATATAGAGGTCTTTTTGAAGTGGGTCTTATAGCTGCCTTTGCCGAGGAGGGGCTCAAAAAAGGGGTGGGTCTTATAAATGGGGGGTTGTGGGTGGGTCTACAGTCACGGGGGGGGGAGTAGTGGGACGCAAATTTTTTTTCAAGAAGTTTGCATGGATCATTGGGTTGCTTTTCCTTGCATGTCTCTCCATGTCACCAGTGCCCATCCAGAGACCGCCAAGAGGCAACAATATCCACCCAGGGACCACCAGGAAATGCTAGCATTGGGCCCGAGACAAGAAAACAAATGCATTGGGCCCATATGTATGTGATTGGCACTCCATAGTGGTCGTCTCTAAGGGCCCGTTCCGGGTAGGGTCGGGCGGGGTAGGAATAGGGGGGGGGGGGTCGGAATCTCCATGTGCCGCCCTGTTTTGTGCCGTGCCGTGCCGTGCCGCCATGGGGGGGGGCGGGGCAAAGAGGCCTTGTGCCACGGAACGCCTACTGCGCATGGTACGGGTTTTGGAGGTAAGAGGTTTCAAGAGTCCTTGTATGGGCCGACGTTGCAAATTGAAGGGGAGGGTCCACGCCGACAGGCGCTAGAAGCGGAACTCCACATTCATGATGGCACACAGCAACTGGAGATGGGTCTCAAAGACAAGATATCCTTTGCGAACCATTGTGACCCCGCGTCCCATCGTGGGACCCCAACGCGGCTGGGCTTGGCCATTCTACATCCCCGGTCCTGTCGACATGTGTGAATTTGTTGGGCATGCCAACAAAAGCACACATTTTGCCCTATTCAAAAAATGCATGCACTGGGGCATCTCCATGCATGCTCGCCGACGTTAGTTGGACACGGGAACGCTACAACACAATGCAACAGCAATTGTGTTGGTGATTGTGCAACTAGTCCACTCGGTCCAGATTCCCACACGAGCAAACAACCCAAAACCCCATCCTCCCGATGCATGATGTGCCTTGTTTAAAGGGAAGGAAATGTTACCACACACTCCATGGATCTGTGACATCATCTTGAGATCTTGAGAGCAAGGGAGGTGAGGCAAACATGCATGTACAAAGCAATGAAAGAATCCACAATTAATCTTTAAAAAGCAATTATGGCTCATGTGTGCTGGTTGGCGAGGTGGCTGACTGGGTGGCTGGCTAGGTGGATGGCTGGCATAGGTGGCTGGCAGGGTGGCTGGCTAGCTCGCTGGCTGGCTGGCTGGCCGGCCGAACCCCCCCCCCCCCATAGCTGGAGCGCCTCCGTTACCTGCATGCTCCATACAGGGGCCCTGAGATTCCTCCCCCCCTCCCTTGCTACTCACCGTCCTTGTGCTTCCCGCTTCCCGTGGGCCCCTTCTCATGTGACTGACTTGTGGTGGTGGCGGATACCGTGGCTGTCATTCATGCCATTTTACGATTCTCCCACTCCCCCAATGCAAAGCCCGTGTTAAAGAGCCTAATCCGCGCATTGGCGATGGTATGAAAAACTAACAAAAGGAAACCCACGGAGGTGGTGGCTACACACTTGGCGCCAAAGCATGCAAAAGTTTGGGTTTCCGAAGGAGAAGGCACATCTAATACGTAAATCATCTTAATTAGGTGTTTTCTATAAGTAGGCGTTCCGTGACAAGTATCAAGGATACTTTGTTCTGACCCAGAAGGGGTATGACTTTGTGTTGGGTTACATGTCGCGGAATGAGGAGTTGGAGACAAAAATGTACTTTGGAAAGGTGCCTTGGGATATGTAATGCAATATGGATGGTATACATTGCGGATTGAAGACAATTGTGTACTTTGAGGTATTGGAGGCAACCCCTTTACATCGGTAACAAGAACATTTGTAGTTGAACATTCGTCTGATGCGGTGATTCTATGTTTTGTGTTTTTGGTCTTTATGGGAGGTTCCAAAGGGAAGGCAATTGGGAGTTTGAGGTAAGGGTCTTCTTGAAAGGTGGTTGACCCCCCCCCACCCTTGCAAACCCATACCCATACCCATACCATGTGTGAGAAGAGGCGGTACAGTGGGGCACTACGTATTTTGGCTGTTTTCCGGGGGCGCGCCAGCCAGCTAGCCAGCCGGGGGGGGGGGGTTCCAAAGCCTCCCAGCCACCCAGCCGCGGCTAGGCGCACCTCCAACCGAACACACGCATATGTGTAGCAACCCATGTAAGGCAAACATGCAGGAGATGTGACCACATGTCACGGTGCACACTTACACACTCTATTCCACTACACTCCACATCCTAGTGGATTAATTCCCATCGCTACAACGTGCATATACAGAGGTTACGTTTTTTTAAAACAAATGACCTTTTTAGTTTTCAAGCACTTCCTTTGGAAAACTCCAAGAGGAAATCTTTGAAACCTCTTACCTCTTTCGCAAGAAGGGGTTGGGCAGGGGGGGGGGGGGGTGTTGCCGATTCTAAGATTCCTAGCGCGACCAATCTTCGGTTCGGGTCCATGCCATGGTGACTTGATGGTTTTGACGTGAGATTGTTTATCGTTCAATGTAGCGTAGGGTGGAGACGGGTGTGTGGAGTGGGCACACATGTATGCATTCGCGTGCTCATTTGAGTTGGACAAGCACTAACAAGATGGTAATGGCGCATGCATCCGAGATTGAAACCATTTGAACCCAAGCAGGGATTGGGTGGCCATTCAATGAATGAATGGATTCGAGTGATGGGAGGATGGCGGAGAGGTACGAGGGAGGGAGTGATGAATGCATTGAGCGAATGAGAGAAACAAGTGCCTTTGGTCGCACGGTACACTCCTTGACAAAAACGACACATGTTGCATGGCCCGTGCAGAGGGACTCCGTAATGTTTGTGCCTTTCGGGCCCAACACTTATCTACCTTGGTCCTCTTAGGCCCCCTAATGCATGGCAAGCATCAGTTGCCACTCTGTGTTGTGGTTCGTGGTGGCTTTTGGGCTGTCCTTGGCGACGCATTCGGGCAATGCAAGCCATGCGCCAGGTGGCACGTACGTGGACAGTGAGGTGGACATCATCATTGGCACAGAGGCTGACTTTGCGGACCACAACTACATCCGGGATGGGATTGTGGGCGGATTTGACATCGAGATCACCGCCGCCGTGTGCGCGCACATTGCGAAGCGCTGCGCGATCATCACCGTCCCTTGGCAATCCGTATGGCCATCCAATTACTCCAGCTTCGGGTGGCAAGGGAACCCCCTTCACTACCCCGGCGAGGGCTACCATAACCGTTGGTTCCATTGCTCTGTGGGCACGTTTAACCTCGTGGAGCGGCAGCAGTCCATCGCCTTCACGCACCCGTACACCGACAGCGCCCTGGTGCAGGTTGGATTCGTCGTCCGGGACTCGGGCGGACCCTCCTTCCCGACGGACGCCGACGGCAAAACAGTGGGAGTCGTCGCAGGTTGGGCCGCCAGCACGCACTTGGTGAGCCCCCGCCGGGCGCCATTGTTCCGTGGCCGCGTGCGCGAGTACGCCGTGCAGAGCGCATTGTGGGCCGCACTGGTCTCCGGTGAGTTGGATGCCGTGTTCATTGACTCGACCACTGCGACAGCGTGGCTCTCTCGTAACGCCGGGTATCGGCTCATGCATGGCACCGCCGGGTGGACGAACGGCGTGGCATACGGTTGCCACCCCGAATACGGGGACGTCGTCGTCGCCTTGAACGCCGGGCTTGTGGCCTTCAAGCAAACGCCGGCGTACGCCGAGCTGTGTGCCAAGTTCCCCGCCGTCGCGTGTGATCGGTCCAGCGCAACATACGCCAACGTCAAGACCCCGGCGCACCCACAGATCGCGGACCATCCCTCGCGCCGGGCCGATATCGTGGTCGGTGTTTCCGGAGACGCCGGCGAGCACAGTCACATCCGCAACGGCGTCCTCGGCGGGTTCGACATTGAGCTGGTCAAGGGGGTGTGCGCCCGGGCGGGCAAGACGTGCGCGCTCGTGACGCTGCCCTGGGAGGCGGTCTGGCCCGCGGCCTACCCCCGTTTCGGGTGGGCCCGCAACATCAAGACGTACCCCGGGGAGGCTGTGCAGAGCCGCTGGGTGCACTGCACGGCCGGGACGCGGCACACGGTGGCGCGGCAGCAGTCTGCCTCATTCACGCACCCGTACACTGACCGCGTTGCCGACAGGGCCGGATTGGTGGTGCGTGAATCCATGGCGGCCACGTTCCCCGTGAACGCCACAGGGAAGACCATCGCCCTGGTCGCGCACACCGCCGTGTCCGCGTATTTTCAGTCACAGGTTGTGATGCGTTGGAAGAGGGCCCAGAAGCTTGAGAAAGGGGTAGGGCTTACAGAGACACCCACCCTGGCTACCTTGGCTCAGGCCTCTCACCACCACGTGCCCTTGATCTACCTGTCTGGCGTATCCTCTCCCTACGCACCCTTCTTTTCCCTTGGCAGGTTGTGCCAATGGAGCCCCCGGACTGTCCCTGTTTTTGCGTCCCTCTCACCTCCAACCTCAACCAATAGGCTCTGGCTCCGGCTATCGTGGCTGGTGCGAGGCTAGACGATGGAGCGAAAGCTATAGGCTAGACCGAGATCCAAGACCGTAGTTACAACAGGCCACTGGAGACTGGAAGGTAGAGAATTTCAGTGCCCTGCATCTCCAGTCCCAAGCCCCCGCATCCCAAGCCCCACCCCCTTTACCTCCCCATTCCCAGCCCCAGCCCCCCACACCCCCGGCCCCCCACATCCCCGTTTCCAGGGCCCCAAAGCCCGGCTTGTAGCATCCGCGCCCTTGGCATCACCCAGACCCTCTTGTCCCACGACTTTCCCCCACAGATTCGCCAGGGTCCCCCGCTTTCTGACAGGTCGGGCGCCATTTCCAGCCCGCAGATGTGCAGGAGTACTCCCTTCCCGAAGAGCTGTGGGCCGCGCTGAGGAGCGGCGCCGCAGACGCTGGGTACCTCGACACGGCACCGGCCAACGTCCTCCGCGCCTCCGAGATCGGGCATCGCTTCGTCCACACCGCCGCCGGCTGGTCCAACGGCATTGCGTTCGGGTGTCACCCGGAGTACGGCGACATCGTTGCGGCGCTGAACGCCGGGCTCCTCGCCCTGAAGGCGAGCCCCGAGTACGCACGGCTCTGCGCCAGGTACCCCGACGTCCCCTGCGACGCGTCCAACGCGACGTTCGCGAACGTCAAAACCGCCGACCACCCGGAGATCGCCGACCACCCGGACGCGCGCGCGGACATCGTCATCGGCACCGCGGCCGACCACGCGCCGCACGGCCACCTCGACGGCGGGGTCCTGGGCGGGTTCGACGTGGCGCTCACGAAGGCGGTGTGCGCCCGGAGCGGGAGGAGGTGCGCGCTGGTCACGGTGCCGTGGTCGGCCGTGTGGCCGGCGCACTACCGGCGCTACGGGTGGCCGCACAACCCCCGGCTGTACCCGGGCGAGGGGCACCAGCGGCGCTGGTTCCACTGCGCCGTGGGCACCCACAACACCGTGGCCCGCCAGCAGTCCGTCGCGTTCACCGACCCCTACACCGACAAGTCCGCCGCCCGGGCGGCGTTCGTGGTCCCCGACGCCGCGGCCGCGGCCTTCCCCGCGACCGCCGCGGGCCGCACGGTGGCGCTGGTCGAGGGCTGGGGATCCACAACGCACTTCCAGCGGCAGCGGGACTTGTCCCGGGTCACGCCCGCGGACGTCGTGCAGTACCGCGGCGAGGCGGATCTGTGGGAGGCCCTGGTCACGGGGGCAGTGGAGGCCGCGTACGTGCCGGAGGAGACCGGCCGCCTGTGGCTGTCGCGGGTGCAGGGGTACCAGATGGTGCATGTGGCCGCGGGTTGGACCGAGGGCATGTCGTACGGCTGCCACCCGGAGTACGGGGACCTGGTGGCGGCTCTGAACGAGGGGCTGGCGGCCTTCAAGTCCACGCCGGAGTACGCCCGCCTGTGCGCGCGGTACCCGGGCGTCGCCTGCGACGTCGCGCGCGCGACATTCGCGAACGTTAAGACGGACGCCCGGCCGGAGATCGCGGACCACCCGTCGCGACGTGCGAATGTGGTCATCGCGACGGCGGCGGACGGCGCGCCGTACAGCTACGTGCAGAAGGTGCAGCTCCAGGGTCTGGACGTGGAGCTCACCAAGGCGATGTGCGCGGAGGCCGGGCTGAGCTGCGCGGTGGTCACGGTGCCGTGGCAGTCCGTGTGGCCCGCCGCGCACGCGCGCTTCGCACTGCCCCACAACGCCCAGCGCTATCCGGGGGAAGGGCTCCTCGGCCGCTGGTTCCACTGCGCCGCCGGCACCCATGCCCTGGTCCCGGCGCTGCCCTCCACCGCCCTCACCGCCCCGTACTCCAACGGCACAAGCGCGACCGCCGGCTTCGTCGTGAGCGCGGCCGCGGCACCGACGTTCCCGGGCGACGGGTCGGGCCGGCGCGTCGCGCTTCTCGGGGGCTGGGGGCCCAGCGTCCACTTCCGGGCCGCCCAAGGGTCGCGGTTCCGCCCGTCGGCCGTGGTCGAGTACGCGGTTCCGGCGGACATGTGGGCGGCGCTGGACGGGGGCGCCGTGGACGCCGTGTACATCGACGCCGCGAGGGCGGACGGCTGGATGGCTGGCGTCCCGGGGTATCGGTTCGTGCACGCGACCGGGGGCTGGTCCCGCGGGCTGGCGTACGGGTGCCACGTGCGGTACAGCCCCGTGGCCGCCGCCCTGGACCGGGGCTTGGAGGCCGTCAAGGCGACGGTGGGGTACCGGCGGCTGTGTGAGAGGCACCCTTCGGCCGCTTGCATTGGTGTGCGATGGACTGGGGTTGACAGCCAGGCCTGGGGTAGGGGCTGGGGCTCAGGCTTTTTTGAACTAAAATATTACTTCTGCAATTATAATCTTATTCTTTATGTTTAATCAATATACATTTTAGTAATCCATATACTGCAATATAACAGTAATTATCAATTGTATACCACAGGTTCTATGGGGTGGGCCCAGTTTCACATGGCGGGAGAGGGGCCTTCCCACCCCACCCCGCTTAGGACCGGGGGTTGCTTTTACAAGGGGGGGGGGGGTGGGATGGCACACCTTAGCACTGTGCATTTTGAATTGGGATGAAGGGTGCATCGGCAGGTGTGCTTATGCTTTGTAGGTGGCAACGATCAACATTTGAATAGGTTTTGAACAGCAACCATCCAGATACCACCAAGAATAAACAGTAACCCTCTGGCTAGGCCAAAATTGCCATCACCTTCCATTTTCAAGTTTGGCAATCAAACGATTTGGCCCCATCCCACCCCACCCCGTTACAAGGAGGGGGCTGCCCTTAGAGGGGGGGGGGGGGCGCTTTGGGGATGTCCCCCCACCCCGCCAAATGAAATTGGAGCCGGCCATGAAAATTATTAAGTATGTTACAGTAAATATGATCTACAACATTTGTATTATTATTATCCTTCACAGAATAACGCATTCTGTTCGCCAATGCCACAGTCCGAGCCGCGTCAGTGTCACAAGAAACAGATCCTGTTTGCAAGCATCCGAACGACCCACCGTTTGGTTTACCCATGGGTATCCCTTTGTGGGGTCTGGGGGGGGGGCGTTGAGGCTGAAACTGAGGCTGAGGCTGCAGCGAGTGGAGCCGAGGCTGAGGAAGCTGCCGGGGCTGGTGCTGGGGTCGGGGCAGGTGCTAGCGCAGGGCGACGGCAGAGGGGGGGTGCAGGGGCTGGGGCTGGGGCTGGGGTGGGGGTCAGGGGCTGGGCCTGGTGCGCCCCGTTGTTGCAGTGTCTTGTCTCGGGGTAGCCGCAGCCCAGGCCCATCCGCAAGCCCAAGTCGCATTCCACTCGGTGCGGGTTCATGTGTTGTGCTCGGCCGCCACCGTACGTGAGTGGCATGCGGTGGGCAGGCGCCTCCCCTGCTGCGTTTTCCGCGTTTCAGATGCCGGTTGTCTGGTCAGCGACTGGTCGGATTGGGGGGGCTGTCCGAAGCGCTGTGGAGGCGGCGTACGGCAGCACAACCGCACCGTATTGCAAGTGGCGGACGTGAGCACGTGTCCTTCTCTGCAGCGGTCGGAGGACTGCAACACTGAGGACTGTGGTATGTGTGCTCACTGAAAAATAAAGTAATTTTGATTTTGAAATTTCAAGCAGAGATTTTTTTAGTTTTTGGGGGGTTTTTTAAAAAAATACTTTTGTGAAGTAGTTTTACCGGCATCCGGAGGTTGGGCTCGAGAGGAGGAGGTCCTGATTGATCCCGCCAGGCTCGGTGCTCGTGCGGCAGTGCCCAGTGGCTGCAGCAATGCCACGCCATCGTGTAGAAATGATCAGTGCAAGCGGATGGCATTGCTCTGTGCAGCACCGCAGGGCCGCTACAGCAATACACTTGGCATTTTATCGCCCCCGTAGTGTCGTAGTACGCCGATGTTCAGTGCTGCTACGGCAATGCAATTGCATATTGCAGCGATGTCTGGTGCTCCTCGACCCAGGCAAATGCCACGGTGCAGCGTGATGGGTCCACCGTGGCATTGCGTCGGCGGAACAGCAAGAGCCGTTGTGGTTTCACTTGCATTGCCAGTGCAGCACCCCCCCATTGCCATGGGATTGCGTTGCTGCTGCTTCGGTGAGCCTCGGTGCACCTCGGCGTTGCCTTGCTACAGCAGCACTGGGCATTGGCAGCGCGGCAATGCATGGCATTGCGCATTGGCTTTGTGCATGGCATTGCGTTGCTGTGGCCGCACGACCGTTGCATTGCGGCAGGGCAATAACTGTACCGGCGCTCAGGATTAGTGAATGGTTGCATCTCATTGCTGCAGCAGAACTGAGCATGGCTTCACTATGGCATTGCATCGCCGCGGCAGCGTCGATTAGGGCTGCAGTATGGCAAAGCACTGCTGAGCCAGCACGAAGCATTGTGGTCATCTGCAACCCCCAGAGAGAGCGGTTTCGGATCACGGCCCGACGAGGGGTGGGACCCCCGCAACCACCAGCACAACCCCCAATACGCCAACTACTGGGCGCCGCTGACGCGCAAACGGCACATCCCGCCACATCCCGCACAGCCCCGGCACACCAACCACTGGGCTCCGCGAACGCGGAAACGACACCAGCGGGAGCACCGGCCGCAGCGGCCGACAGAATGCAGCGACCCGACGCAACATGCGAAGGGGAGAACGGGTGACTGTCCAGGGCCCCGTATAGGAGCAGCAACGCGACGGAGTGTCACACGGGGGTAAGAAGGAAGGCTGTAGGTCAGGTGGGTGTGCGAGCAAACGGCCCGGCATCTCAGACGGCGAAGGCTGGGCCAGTGCAGGCTCAGTGTTGCCGCGGTGGGACGAAGCTGCAACGAGGCAGTGAAGGTTAGCGAGCGCTGCTGCCGCGTCGCCCGCGCACCGGGGGCCTCACGCGCACGCTCGCGGTCCGCAGGATGTTCCGTGTTCAACAACACGAAGACCCACGCCCACCCGGACGTCGCGGACCACCCCCAGGGCCACGCGGACTACATCATCGCCACCGAGGGGGACTACACGGAGCACAACTACGTCCGCAACGGCGTCCTGGGCGGGTTCGACATCGAGCTGACCCGCGCCCTGTGCGCGCACATGGGGAAGGCCTGCGCCATCGTCACCGTCCCGTGGGCCGCCGTCTTCCCCCGCGACTACGTCCAGTTCGGGTGGTCGAGCAACGGGAAGGTGTACCCGGGGCTCGGCTTCCAGAACCGCTGGTTCCACTGCAGCGTGGGGACCCGCAACATCATCACGCGGCAGCAGTCCGTGGCCTTCACCGACCCCTACACCGACCGCAGCGTGGACAAGGCCGGGTTCATCGTCGCGGCGGAGGCCGCGGCGGACTTCCCGGCGGACGCCGCCGGGCGGTCCGTGGCCCTGATCGCCGGCTTCTCCACCAGCACCTACTTCCTGTCGCGCGCGGGGCTGGCGTTCCTCCCCCGGCGGGTGGTGCAGTACACTGTGCAGACCGAAATGTGGGCCGCCCTCACCAGCCGCAAGGTGCCCTCCTGTGTGCTGCCCGGCGGGGGCCGGGAGGGGCAGAGAAGGGGATGGGGGCGGGCAGGGGGGGTGGCTGGACCCGGCACGGCAGGGGCGGGGCGGCCAGGGAAAGGGCAGGGCAGGGCAGGGAAGGGCAGGGCAATCACAGTATGCCTCTGCCAGCCGTTCTTAGACACCATTTGGGTTTTTTTGGGCAGCCGCTTTGTCGACCGCCACACGCATTACGGAGCTTTCATCAGCACCGAAACGGCGGGCGACAAATTTCGGTCCGGGGGCCTCCCATTTGCACTTTGAGCCTCATTGCGCATCGTCGTCGTGCCATTTGGAGGTCGGCATAGCCCAGGAGCGGCCTACTACTCCTCTGACTGCGTGGGTACTGCACTCAGCAGACGGGCTTCAATCTGCATCAAATTGCTGTGCTCGGTGCCTTCAGTTGAGGAAAACGGCGTTTGCACAAATTTGATTTTTTCATCTTCGAGTATCTCTGGGGGATGATCGTTGAAAGCCGCACAACGCAGTCGAGTGGGGGGGTGTCATTTGGCAAAGGTTTGGTCTAATGAATGTAGGAATCGCCGAAGCGGTCGACAAAGGCTCTGAACGGACCCTGAGAATGGCCGACAATGACACCTCATCGGACGTCGCCCAACAAGACGAATCAGACATGTGAGTGTCTTGCCTATGGAAATGGCTGCCCCTGTGGAATGAACTGAGTCGCCCCTCCCATTTTGTTGCAATCGACACTAATTCATCAGTGGCTAAGGGCTCCAAATGGCCTCGCCAGTACTGACCTATTTTGACTACCCCAGGGCGACAATGATGAAGGCAAGTACGGCTCCAATTTGTGCGAGCGGCAAGTCTCCGAGACTGAAATGATTTGGACCGTTCTGGCCTATTCTGACATTCAACAGGCTTCCCAATGACAGCGATAGAAAAAAAGCGGTTCGATTCAATCTGCAACAAAATGGGGCATCCAGCTGCACGCTAAACCAGGCTATGACCACAAGCCCCTTCAAGAAAATGGCCCTGCAACAGGAACTAGAGATTGGATATCCAAAAAAATGTCCTCCGGAGAATATTGTCGGAAAAAATCCAAAATGGCCTCGGGGAATGGCCAATAATGACCATTTTGACTTTTGTGTGTTTGTTCACGAACATGAAGGGTCCGCTTCGTGCGAGTGGCCGGCCTCGAGACTGAAATGACTGATTTGCCCTGCCTTTCTCTCCTTTGCATATCAACACTATCCAGTGAGTCTGCAGATTTGTTATTCACCCACAGGACATTCTTGGCCTTTTTCAGGTTCGGTGGTTTTGGGGTTGCAGATCGATGAAATTGGTGTGGGACCCAATTTCATGGGTCCTCGACGCTCAAACACGGGGATCTGCTGTCCAACAACTACCTTTTGGGCTTACTTTTGGGCCATTGGAAAAAATGGCAGGTTGTCACGGGCCAGACTGCCTTTGGCGACCGCAGGGACTCACCCTGCGCTGCGGCTTAACTTCCATCGGATCAAGCATCTCCAAATGTGGAGCCACGACGCAGGAAGGAGGGTTTCAATGGATGTGTTGTGATCAAAAGGCGGGGGTGGGTAGGCAGCAAGAGCTTTGTCGCTCCTGCTGTTTGTAAGGGTGATTCGGCAAGAAGCCTGCAACACAATAGGGCCAAATTCATGGAAGCGCTGGGGGGGGCGTTCTTGCAACCCTGTGGCCCCCCCTGCCCCGCCCAATGGGTTGCGTACGTATTATTGCGATAGTGTGACCGTGATGCGATGATGCGGTGATATGATGGATGGCGGACAGTCCCTCTGCAAGCTGTGGAACCGCTGTTGCACCATTTTTGCCACAAAATCATGGAAGTAGTTTTCGAGCAGCCCCTTGGACCTTGTGGGACCCCTCCCCAGAGGTTGGGTCCGTTGGATGCACACGGATGTCAGCATCCGGCATAGGGCTGGCCAGGGCCCGTGCGAGGCACTGTGCGCATCAGAAATGGGGCCGATGGCACGTGCGACGCACACGTGCCAACTTCCCACGCGCCACACGCACCGCGGGCGCGCGAAGAGACGTACCAGTGGCTGTGTGATGTCGGATGTATGGGACAGCGGACATGTCGGTGGCAGGGCGGGTGCATGACATAGATTCGCAAAGCAACACCTCAGACCTCATCCAGCCACGGCCTGTGAAACTGGACCATCAATGCACTTGCCAGGTCGTGTGTGTGCGAGGCAGCCACTTGAGGATTGGGTTTGGCTGAGCAGGGGCACCCCTCGCTGTTGTCCTTGGTGGCAATGATTTGACGGTCTCGGGTGGTGCTTTTCCACTGCTTTGCAATTGCTGTTCGCTTTGGTGATTCCAATGGTGTTCCCTTTGCACCCCAACCGCGTGCACAGAGTCCACTGTACCGAGTATGCGTGGCTAATGCTGGACTCAATACCAATGATTAGAAATTGCTTGAAACAACTTTTATCGAGATCATTTGTCAAATCACGTTTACCTGTACTGTACTTGTGAAATCCATTTCCATGTTCTTTTTAAAATGCAGTTCACCTTTGTCACTGTTGAGCTAGTACATACCCGAGTGAACGCGATGGCACCCGTGGGTGCTGATGACTAGGCTCCAAAATAACCTGCAAGCGCCTTTGTTGGGTCTGTCTCTTGTGATTGCATGACTTGTTTCGGTGTCTTGTGATGGTTGGGCTATTGCCGGGGAGGCTGCTTCATGCATCTTACCTCTTTCCCTTGCCCGTCCTGTGCTTGCTGCTGCGCTGCAGTCCTCCCCGTCGCATCAGGGCACCTTCTGGAAATGAGCTTTCCGCCCCCCAAAAAGCTGTGCCGGGTGCCTTCCCCTTCCACGTGCCAACTCATTCCGCTCATTGACTCTTCTTCTTTGCTCTCCTCTGCCGTGGGTAGTGCCACGGTGGAGGTACTGATTAGAGTGCCACACTTTGCAGGCAGCCAACGTTCATAAGCGAAGGGTGACGCCTGCAAAGGCCATCCCCTGAGGCTGAAGGCAGTTGCCCCCCGATTCAGATTTCAGATTTCAGATCTGGTCAGCGCAGCAATCCACAAGGATCACTCCCTTGGGGAGGTCGGGGTTTCAATTTTTTTGGGGGGGTCAATAGAGCCCCCCCAAACGGTGTGGGGGTCAGGAAAAGGGCTCACGTGTCAGGACTATTCATCAGTGATCATGAACTCTGGCGTCGAAGGCGCCCAAAACATTTTTGAGCATTGAAAACGTTCAAAGTTTTTCACCAAATATCTGACAAATGATGAATTTTCTGAACCCCCGCGACGCGCTGATATCAAAAATCCCATTTTCATTTTTTGGCCGAATTTTGGGAGCGGGTAACCTCTGGGGCCCGGGGGTCGAACTCGTTAGGAGTTTGGGGTTCCCGTCAATTGAGCCTTTTGGGGGGGGGGGGGGGCAGGTCTAGGCAGAGGGTTGTATCGACCCCTCCTCTGTCCCCGGAGTTGAAAGCCCGCCCACCCCTGCCCTGCCCTGCCCTGCCCCCCCCTCGGCCCGGCGTTCTTCTGTGTCCTCCGACCGCCCCCGCACCGGTCTTGCATAGGCCGCGCCTGCCCCCGTGTGCCCTGCCCCACACCCCCGCCCCGTCACGCCAGGTCGATGCCGTGTACACCGACACGGGCACGGCCGCCTCGCTGCTGTCCTCCAGCAACGGCTACCGCCTCGTCCACGCCGCCGCCGGCTGGTCCAACGGCCTCTCGTACGCGTGCCACCCCGAGTACGGGGACGTGGTCGCCGCCCTCAACGCCGGGCTGGCCGCCTTCAAGGCGACGGAGGCGTACGCCGCGCTGTGCGCGCGGTACCCGGGCATCACCTGCGACCCGGGCACGCGGTACGCCAACGTGAAGACGGCCGCGCGCCTCGAGATCGCGGACCACCCGCCGCGCCGCGCGGACATTGTGTTTGGGACGGAGGCCGACTTCGGGGAGCACAACTACGTCCGCGACGGCGTCCTCGGCGGCTTCGACCTCGAGCTCACGCGGGCCCTGTGCGACCGGATGGGCCGGAGCTGCGCGGTGGTGACGGTGCCGTGGCAGGCGGTGCAGGCGACCAACTACTCGCGGTTCGGGTGGGCGCGCAACCCCAAGACGTACCCGGGCGAGGGCGTGCTCGACCGCTGGTTCCACTGCAGCCTCGGCGCGTTCAACACCGCCGCGCGGCAGCAGTCCCTGGCCTTCACGGCCCCGTACACCGCCGCCGTCGCCGCCGGCTTCGTGATCCCGGACGCGGGGGCCGCGGCGTTCCCGGCGGACGCGGCCGGCCGCGCGGTGGCGGTGGTCCGGGGGTGGGCCTCGTGTCAGCACTTCGAGGCCCGTGTGGGCGCGGAGTTCCGGCCGCGGCAGGTGCTCCGGGTGAGCGGGCAGGCGGCGGTGTGGGAGGCGCTGACCAGCGGCGCGGCGGACGCGGTGTACGTGGACGAGACCGCGGCCCGGGCGTGGCTGGCGCGGACCCCCGGGTACCGCCTGGTCAACATGACGTCCGGGTGGGCGCGGGGCGTGGCGTACGCCTGCCACCCGCAGTACGGGGACGTGGTCGCCGCCCTGAACGGGGCCCTCGCGGCGTTCAAGAGCACCCGCCAGTTCGTCGCGCTGTGCGAGCGGTTCTCCAGCGTCGCCTGCGACGCCGCCGGCGCGACCTTCGCCAACGTGAAGACGCCCGCGCGCCCCGAGATCGCGGACCACCCGCCGCGCCGCGCGGACATCGTGTTTGGGACGGAGGCGGATTTTGGGGAGTACAACTACGTCCGCGACGGCGTCCTCGGCGGCTTCGACCTCGAGCTCACGCGGGCCCTGTGCGACCGGATGGGCCGGAGCTGCGCGGTGGTGACGGTGCCGTGGCAGGCGGCATGGACCACCGACTACTCGCGGTTCGGGTGGCCCAGCAACACCCGGAATTACGCAGGTGAGGGCTACCAGAACCGCTGGTTTCATTGCACAACGGGCACCTTCAACATCATCGAGCGGCAGCAGTCGATCGCCTTCACGCACCCCTATACCGATCCCGGCAGCGCGCGCGCGGGTTTTGTTGTCCCGGCGGAGCACGCGTCGACATTCCCGGCTGATGCATCCGGGAAGGCGGTCGGGCTGTTGCAGGGGTGGGCCGCGGCGACGTACTTCCTGACGAAAATTGAGACGTTCCGATTCGTACCCCTGACCACCGTGCAGTTCACGGCGCTGAGTGATTTGTGGACGGCGCTCACCCGACGGCGCATCGAGGTCTGGATCGCCATCCTCTATCTTCTGTCCCATCGTTTCTCCCCGTGCATGGTGTTGTGGGGTTTGGTGTGGTGTGGTGTGGTGTGGTGTTGTGGGGTTTGGTGTGGTGTGGTGTGGTGTGGTGTGGTGTGGTGTGGTGTGGTGTGGTGTGGTGTGGTGTGGTGTGGTGTGGTGTGGTGTGGTCGGGTAGGGCGGGGTGGGGTGGGGCGGGGTGGGGTGGGGCGGTGCGGTGCAGGGCGGGGTAGGGCGGTGGGGTGGGGTGGGGTGCCACCCAAGTCCTGACCAACGATTGCAGGCTGCATACGTGGACGAGGACACCGCCACACTCGCCTGGCTTCAGCAGAATCCCGACTATCGCCTGGTCCACGCAGCCGCCGGGTGGACGCAGGGGGTCTCCTACGGCTGCCACCCCGAGCACGGCGACGTCGTCCATCTGCTGAACGCAGCTCTCGTAGCGTTCAAGGCGACCGCAGACTACGCCGCACTGTGCGAGCGCTACCCTCGTGTGCCTTGTGATTATTCTGCAGCCACATACACGAACCTGAAGACCGTGCAGGCTCCGGAGATCGCGACCCACCCCTCCGCGCGCGCGGACGTCGTCATTGGGGCGGGCTGGGGGCTCGCCGATCACAGCCACCTCCGCTTCGGCGTGCTCGGCGGCTTTGACATTGAGCTCACGCAGGCCGTCTGTGCGCACATCGGGAAGCGCTGCGCAGTGGTCCCGGCCCCATGGCAGGCCGCCTGGTGCGCCTCCGCCGTGCCCCACCTCCTGCCCGTCCTCATCCATCCGTCCCTGGCCCTTGCCTGCACATCCGCTCTGCCATGCCATGTCCGTGCGGTGCCTGCACCCACCCCATACCCATCACAGCACCACGGCAGCCCATCCCATCCCTCAGTATGGAGTAAAATGGCTTAGCAACTCTTCTCCAAACGTTGGATTGGGCACCCGTGGGGCGGGCGTCCCCGCGTGTTTCTCATTTCGGGAGATCGTGTCACGTCAGGCATTGCATGGCGATGAAGCGCGCATTGGGCGTCGCCTCCCATCGCCCCTCTGTGGGGCCCAGAGGTCTTAACATGCAGAACAAGCAGCACAACATTTCAGTGATGAAGATCATACGTTCGTGAGCGTGATCATTACCCAGTACTTGCGCTTGGTGATGACTCTCTGCCTGTCTTATACTCCCTCGTCTCACACGTGCTGCAGTATGGACATGCGACGAGCGCGCTCTCTCCGCTCGACGTGTGCGTTGCTCTCCACAACAGAAGGACCTTCACGAAATGGCACCGATGAAAACCAATTCCCTTTAATTGCGACGGATACCGGCACAAAAACGGTAAATATCACTGAAAAGGCAGTGATGAATGCAGAAGTGCGCGCCAACGCTTGGTGCGCCCCCATTTACCACGAGGGTAGGGAACGGGACGGTGTGGAGCGCGGGGGGGCCGGGACAGGTACGGGGCAAACGGCATCCGTATGGCACAGATGTAGGACGGTGTATACATGAGATAGGGATGAGATGGGAAGGCATGGGTGTGGGATGTGGAGGGACGGGTTGGGTACCGTGTGGGATGGGGCTGGCATATGGAATTGGTGTGGAATGGGACGGGCAGGGAACGGGTGAGGCGGGTAGGTATGGGGGCGCACCGTGCCCTGCGCGCGCGCTGTGCACCCGTCGTTCCCCGATGGCCGAGGTGGCCGCGGTCACTACCGTGTTCTCACAGGGCTGCTCAGATTCTGACTCAGTCCCAACACTGAGATCATGCGTTAAACCAACCCACGTTTCACACGGAAAATGCCGGATGGGTGTCTGAATCTGCTGCTTTTGCCCCATGGACATCTGCTTCCCCGGCGGTGGGGGGGGTTCACGGGGAAGCGAACTGACTGCTGGGCGCTGTGCGGAAACGCGCCCCTGTGGCATTGAGATGGGTTCAGCACGGCGCGCGCGACGCGTGGATCTACCGGCGCGCTGGCCATCTCATCCCCTTCGACCCATCTGCTCCCCTCGTGGAGTGCTGCACAATATGTGGGCAATCATACGTGCATTTGCATCAAATCCTGCAAGACCATGTCCCAACCAGACTTGCCACTAGCGTCTGCCAGCTCAGACATGATCGGATGGAGCAGGGTCCTACTGAGCCACACGCTGGACGCCGCACGTTCCTACTGAGTTCCGGTGGTGCGGGGGGGCGGGTATTACCGAGTGGCCGTTGATACGGGGCCAATTCCTACTGAGCACCAGTTTCCCTGCCGGACGCTAGTGGCAGGTCTGGTCCCAACCGCTACCCGTCCGCAGGCCGACGGACTACTCGCGCCTCGGCTGGCCCACCAACCACAAGCACTACCCCGGGGAGGGGCTGCACCACCGCTGGTTCCACTGCGCCGTGGGGGTCTTCAACACGGGGCCGTGGCAGCAGTCCGTGGCGTTCACCGACCCCTACACCAGCCAGGACACCCACAAGGTCGGGTTCGCCGTGCCCCGCGCCGCCGCCGCGGCCTTCCCGGCGGACGCGCACGGCCGGACCATCGGCACCCACGGCCCCCTGAGCCTCTGGTTCCGCGCGCGCATGGGCTCGGAGTTCAGCCCGGCCGCGCTGGTCGAGTACCCCTCGCAGCTCGCGATGTGGGGCGCGCTCACCGGCGGCGCCGTTGACGCGGTGTTCACGGACATGACCACCGCGCAGGTCTGAGGGGTGCGGGTGGTCGTCGGGGCGGTTGTGCCGGGGCCGTTCGCATTCCGCAAGGACTTCGGACCGGGAAACGCACGTAACTTCGGATAGCCGTGCCCCCGGCGCCCGTTGGGGTCATTGCCTAACGAGAAAAAACCGCCACCCCCGGGGGCAGGGGGGGGACAAGAGGGACAAGGGCGAGCACAGCAGACAAGGAGGAGGGGCACAGCGAGGCAGGAGAGGCCCAGAACAGCGGGAACAGGGAACCAGAATGGAGCGGATGGTGGAGCGTGCGCATGGGAGGCAGCGACAATAAAGGGGATGGCTTGGCCAGCCAACCCCGTCGCTACCGGGTGCCAGGGCAACCCCTGCTCAACGGGCATCAGGTGGGGGGTGTCTCCCGCAGCCCAGATGGGCTGTTTGCGCAAGAGGAGCGGGAGCCCGTCGGGGGCAGACCAGCCGTGAGGGGGAAAAGGACATATGGTGGACGGCCCGGACAGCGCGTGGAGGAACAGGGCACCTGGGCCGCACAGAAACACAGCGAGGCAGGCTATGGACGGCCTGTGGACAGAGGTGTGTGGACGGCAAAAACAGTCAAACGACCCCGGCAACAACCAGCACAACCCCCAATACGCCAACTACTGGGCGCCGCTGACGCGCAAACGGCACATCCCGCCACATCCAGCACAGCCCCGGCACACCAACTACTGGGCTCCGCGAACGCGGAAACGACACCGGCAGGAGCACCGGCCGCAGCGGCCGACAGAACGCAGCGACCCGACGCAACATGCGAAGGGACGAACGGGTGACTGTCCAGGGCCCCGTAAAGGAGCAACACCCCGACGGAATGTCACACGGGGGGGGGGGGGGGGGGCAGAGGCCGAAAACAACGTTTGTGTACCTAAAATCGGCCTCAGATTTCTGGCCCCTTTACTAAATTTCATTTTTCGTCGGAGGAGCACTTTTCTGATGTGGGAGGCCGAGGGGGTGGGGGGGTCGGCCTGGGGGTGGCCAGGGCCCCAAACAACGCCCCCCCCCCCCCCCCGGGGGATCCTCAAGCAATGGCCTGTGGGTGACCGCCCAACGTCAGGCCGGCACCCGCGAGGGGCCGTGTGCGGTCCACCGAGTCTCCCCCGGGGCACAGGCACAGAGGGAGGGGCCGGGACCGGACACCCCCCGTCACACAGGGACACCCGCACACGCGACCAGCGCAGAAATCAGAGCCGCAGGGCGGGGCACGGCACGAGGGCATGTGCGGAGAGGAGGTCGCGCCGGCGGTGTGTCGCGTCGTGTCATGTCGCGTCGCGTCGCGTCGTGTCGCGTCATGTCGCTTCGCGTGGCATCGTGTCGTGTCGTGTCGCGTGGCATGGCAACAGAGCAAGTCCACCGGGGGGACACCGGGACCCGTTGGCGTGACGTTTGTAGTGTGGGGCCCGGTAGTCCGCTCCGCACCGTCGCTTTGGAGGTGTGGAACGGGCCGCGGACGTGCTACAGAAACGCATCAGCTCCGCGCGCACGGCGTTCCTCTGCCGCGGTGCGCGTCACGTGCTGCCTTCGTCGACACGACGTTCGGTTCTGTGCTCGGATCTGCACGTCATCCCCCGCGCGGGTGATGGGGCGCGCGGTGATGCAGAAGGCCCCGAGGCAGCGATGTGCGTTTGTAGCCCTTGTCTTGTTGTCGGTCTGGGGGCACGGCCCTCCCTCAGAAGGTCAATGCATCGGTTGACATGGGGCCAGGGATGCATCAGAAGGGAAGGGGCCGCAGAGGTGGCCCCAGAGGCGGTTGGGCAGGCGGTTGGAGGAGGTTTGCCAAAGCGGTTGGGGGCGGTTACCGTCGGTTACAAATGCCATCGAGGCTGGCGTTTGTTGTCAGGGGGACAGTGGCTGGGCATAGGCTGGGCGCCCTGGGAGATGCCGTCGACGTCCTCCGCGGCCGGGGGCAGCGCGGCCGTGGCCACGCAGACCTGGAGACGGAGCCGACCTCCCACTTCCAGATTGCGGTGAGGACATTCGCCAGATTCACTGACAAGGGGCACCCCTGCAGGATCCCATTGGCGGCCCCCCACCGCGACCCCAGGCTGCCTTAAGGCCTGGCAGAGCTGCTCATACGCAGCCACCGAACGGTCCTCATCCCATATGCAATCGGCACCTCTTGACACGTTTGGTTGACCCCCCCCCCCGGGGGATGCATTGGAAAGGGGGGGAGGTTACCCCCCCCCCCCTCGAGGGCGCCCAGGCTACGCCCAGCCACTGTCTCTCTAACGCCAACTGCCAGCTCTAATGGCATTGGTAACCGACAGTAACCGCCCCCAACCGCTTTGGCAACCTCCTCCAACCGCCTGCCTAACCGCCTCTGGGGCCGCCCATGAGGTCCCTTCCCTTCCAATGCATCCCTGCCCGCCCCCCCCCCCCTCTTTTCACTCCCCCGAATACTCGTATCAGGTGCTGCTGAGCTCTGGAAACGGATATCAGTTGGTGCACGTGACCTCCCGGTGGACCACGGGACTGTCGTACGGCTGCCACCCCGAGTACGGGCACCTGCTCGTCGCGCTGAATCAGGGGCTGCGGGCCTTCAAGGCCACGTACGCGTACAGCGAATTGTGCACGAGGCACCGGGCGGTCCACTGCGACTGCGCGGACTGTCAGGTCGGCGAGTGGTCCGCGTGGGGGCCGTGCTCGCGGCGCTGCGACGGGACGCAGCGCCGCTCCCGGACGGTCGTGTCCCGCCGCGACGCGCTGGCGGTGGACTGCCCGAGCTCCGAGGAGAGTCAGGGCTGCAGTGAAGAGAATTGCGAGCCGAGCGCGGAGGACGACACCGGGTTCTTGTACCTGTTCGATGGCTGCCCCACGGGGGGTCTGGTGCGCAGCGAGCGCCTCGTCAGCACCTTCACTACAAAGTCTGCGTGCGAGTACGCCTGCAATCTGGACCATACGTGCAATGCCATCGAGGTGGACCGTCTCCTGCCGATGCCATGCGTCCCCCCAACGCCTACACCAACTTACCCCAAACCGCACGTAAGCCCGATCCAGGCCCTATTCAAGTCACATCGAAACGCACTCGCATACCCGACCATCCGAGCGGAGCCCTATGCAAACCCCATTCGAATCCCCTCCGAGCGCGGATCAACCCAACCCCATGTCCTATTCAAATGGTACCCAAACCGTGTTCACGTACTATCCCAAACCTCTCCCAGGTCTATCTATGGGAATCGTAATCTGATGCGAGCGCGAATGACCCCGGGGCGGGGGGGGGTCAGAGGCCAAAAAGAAGTTTGGGTACCTAAAATCGACCTCAAATTTCCGGTCGCTTTGATAAATTTCACTTTTCGCCGGAGGAAAAAGTTTCTGATGTGGGAGCCCGAGGGGGTGGGGGGGTCGGCCGGGGGCTGCCCAGGGCCCCAAACAACGCCCCCCCTACCCCCCCCCCCCCCGGGTCACTAAGCAATGGCCTGCTCTACCCCTTTCCAAATTCGATCCAAGTTCTATCGGAATCCAATCCACAACAAATACAAATCCCATTCCAAATTCGATCCAAATGCGAATCAAATCCCATCCGCACCCGCCCAACCCGAACCCACTCCCAAGCCCAACCCGAACCCACTCCAACTGTTCGCATCGGATCACAGCCCCTGCGACCACCTCAGGTCAACGGGTGCCTCAACGGCCCCGACTGCCAAGGGCAGTGCTGGCACTTCGCCGGCAACGGGTCCGACATCCGGAGCGCGGGCTGCATCATGACCGGCGACCAGAAGACGTTCCTCAAGCCCTCCGTCCTCGTGTTCCACCACCTTTTCGACGGGTGCCCGATGGGGGGCCTCGTGCGGCACCGCTACAGCGTCGCGACGTCCAAGTCGCGGACGGAGTGCCTGCGCGACTGCTTCATCGACCCCGCGTGCCACGCCATCGAGATCAACGGCTGCCTCGGCGGCCGCGGCTGCCAGGGCCAGTGCTCTCTGTTCTCCGGCGCCGGCCGCGACGTGTACAACGGCGCGTGCGTCACGTCCGGCGACCAGCGGACGTATCTGAAGCCGTCGGTGCGCGCGGAGTGCGACAGGCACCACAACCCCTGCGCCCGCAACGCGCGGTGCGAGATCGTCGCGGGGCGGTACAACTGCACGTGCCGCGAGGGCGCGGTCGGCGACGGGTACCACTGCAGTACGCTGTCCCTGACCGCCACCCGCACGGGCTCCGGCACCCGCACCGCCACCGCCACCGCCACCGCCAGCGCGACCCGCACGGCCGCGGCCTCCCGCACGCCCACCGCCGTGGCCACCGCGCCCGCGACCGTGCCCCCGAGCCCCACCCCCTCCCACACCCCCAGCGGCACCGGCACGCCGGTGCCCACCCGCACCGCGGAGCTGGCCCTGTGCGCGCCGGGGCAGCAGGGGCCCGGGGCCCTGCAGTTCGCGGCGGCGCGGTGCGTGCAGGCCCTCAGCCTGGGCCTGGGCTCCGACACCCTCTGGACGCGCTTCGTGTTCGTGCGCATCGTGCGGATGGCCAGCGGGACGCTGGAGTTGCAGTTGATCCGAGGTGCGGTCCCTCCGTCGGCCGGTGGCTTTGAGGGTGTGAGGGGATGGCGGAAGGCAGTCTTACCCCCACCACCAGAGGCCTGCATGTATACCCGCGTATACGCGTATACGTCGCGTATACGTCGCGTGTGCGTACACATGTATACGCGCGTATACGCGTATACGTCGCGTATACGTCGCGTGTGCGTACACATGTGTACGCGCGTATACCGGTATACGTGGCGTGTGCGTACACATGTGTACGCGCGTATACCGGTATACGTCGCGTGTGCGTACACATGTATACGCGCGTATACGCGTATACGTCGCGTATACGTCGCGTGTGCGTACACATGTGTACGCGCGTATACGTGTATACGTCGCGTGTGCGTACACATGTATACGCGCGTATACGTGTATACGTCGCGTGTGCGTACACATGTATACGCGCGTATACCGGTATACGTCGCGTATACGTCGCGTGTGCGTATGCATGTATACGCGACGTATACGCGCGTATCGCTACACATCTGCCCAAAACGACGTTGTCTGTACCGGGTATGTCTCCCGGGAGAAACAAATGTGTGTCGGGAAGCAACCGGATTTACACAGCAGAAGAAATTCTGGCCCGATCACCGAGGGCTGCCCGTAAGAACTCTTTTTTTTTGTTAAGGACAGCCCTTATGAACAGGCCCTAGGGACCACCAACTACCAACCGCCGCCAACCGCCAACCCTTGTTCAATAACGCTTCGGTGGTCTTGTGTCTTGACCACGAAGCAGAGGGCGGCCCCGTGAAGGCTCGTCTCTGTTGGCGTCACGAACCCTTTCTTTCCCCTTGAGGGCCGCCCTGCGACCCCCCCGTCCGCCGAAGAGTCATCCTCCCAAAAGCCTCGCACACACCCACTCCGGGACTGATCCGGCCTTGCCCGGCGCCACCAGTCCCCCCCCCCACCCCAGCGATGTATTAGAACGGCCGTACACCGTCGGAGGAGTGGGGGTACCCCCCCTAGACCCCCCCTACGTCCCTCCCCTTAGACCCCCCCTCCTCCCCTTCCAATGTTTTGAGGCTGACAGCCAAAATTTTGCTTCGGCGCCTTCGGTGCCAAGAGGATTTCCGCTTCAAAAATTTTCGGCCCGCCTTCAGCGGCACAGGGGGACCCTGGGAGGAGGGGGGGGGTCCCAGCCACACACACCCCAACCCCCCTTTCAGACCCCCCCCCCTCTAACACATCCCTGCCCCTGGCCCTCTGTCGTCGTCCCTCAGGATGTCAGGCGGTCGGTGACGACTGCCCCAACTGCGCCGCCTGCGTCCACGCCTTCACGCCCGCCGACACCGGGCGCAAGACCGCGCTGCCCGTCGGCGCCGTGCCGGACGTCGGGGTCTACCTCTCGTACGCCCCGGCCCCCGGCGCGCGGCGCCCCCGCAGCGCCCCCCGCCGCCGTGGCCCTGGACGTGTCCGAGGTCTGGCAGGCGTCGGGGCTGTTCCTCGCGGTGCTGTGCGGCGGCATCGCGGTCCTGCTGCTGCTCCTGCTGTGCGCCGTCCGGCAGTGCTGCCGGGGCCGCCTGCGCCGGACGCTGGAGTGGAAGGTCCCCCGGCTGCAGACGCGACACGGGCAGCTCATGCTCTTGGGCAGCGTGTGGTGCATCGGGATCGGGGTCGCCTTCGTCTTGGTCATAGGTATGGGGCTGCGGAGTACCGGACCGCGCACACCCCCGTCCGGACTGCTCCGCCGTATGCCTGTCTGACTGTTTGGCTGTGTACGTGTGCCTGCCTCGATATCTGCCTGTCTCGTTACCTGTGTCTCTACGCCCCCCCCCTGCCTCTCTACCTCCCCTGCCTCTCTACCCCCCCTGCCTCTCTACCCCCCCTACCTCTCTACCTCCCCTGCCTCTCTACCCCCCCCTGCCTCTCTACCCCCCCCTGCCTCTCTACCCCCCCTGCCTCTCTACCCCCCCTGCCTCTCTACCCCCCCTGCCTCTCTATCCCCCCCTGCCTCTCTACCCCCCCTGCCTCTCTACCCCCCCTACCTCTCTACCCCCCCTGCCTCTCTGCCTCCCCTGCCTCTGTGTCCGCCCTGCCTCTCTACCCCCCCTGCCTCTCTACCTCCCCTGCCTCTCTACCTCCCCTGCCTCTCTACCTCCCCTGCCTCTCTACCCCCCCTGCCTCTCTACCCCCCCTGCCTCTCTACCCCCCCCTGCCTCTCTACTTCCCCTGCCTCTCTATCCCCCCTGCCTCTCTATCCCCCCTGCCTCTCT
Source organism: Eutreptiella sp. 'Long Island Sound 2002' (assembly GCA_964036045.1). NCBI lineage: Eukaryota > Euglenozoa > Euglenophyceae > Eutreptiales > Eutreptiaceae > Eutreptiella > Eutreptiella sp. 'Long Island Sound 2002'. Next base: position 54,653,070 of record OZ038382.1, on the reverse strand, counting down.
ACGTCCCTTGCCTCTCTACCCCCCCTACCTCTCTACCCCCCCTGCCTCTCTGCCTCCCCTGCCTCTCTGTCCGCCCTGCCTCTCTACCCCCCCTGCCTCTCTACCTCCCCTGCCTCTCTACCTCCCCTGCCTCTCTACGTCCCCTGCCTCTCTACCTCCCCTGCCTCTCTACCCCCCCTGCCTCTCTACCTCCCCTGCCTCTCTACCTCCCTTGCCTCTCTACGTCCCCTGCCTCTCTACCCCCCCTGCCTCTCTGCCTCCCCTGCCTCTCTGTCCGCCCTGCCTCTCTACCCCCCCTGCCTCTCTACCCCCCCTGCCTCTCTGCCTCCCCTGCCTCTCTGTCCGCCCTGCCTCTCTACCCCCCCTGCCTCTCTACCTCCCCTGCCTCTCTACCCCCCCTGCCTCTCTACCCCCCCTGCCTCTCTACCCCCCCTGCCTCTCTGCCTCCCGTGCCTCTCTGTCCCCCCTGCCTCTCTACCTCCCCTGCCTCTCTACCCCCCCTACCTCTCTACCCCCCCTGCCTCTCTGCCTCCCCTGCCTCTCTACCCCCCCTGCCTCTCTACCCCCCCTGCCTCTCTACCTCCCCTGCCTCTCTACCTCCCCTGCCTCTCTACGTCCCCTGCCTCTCTACCTCCCCTGCCTCTCTACCCCCCCTGCCTCTCTGCCTCCCCTGCCTCTCTGTCCGCCCTGCCTCTCTATCCCCCCTGCCTCTCTACTTCCCCCTGCCTCTCTACCCCCCCTGCCTCTCTACCCCCCGTGCCTCTCTACCCCCCCTGCCTCTCTGCCTCCCCTGCCTCTGTGTCCGCCCTGCCTCTCTACCCCCCCCCCTGCCTCTCTACCCCCCCTGCCTCTCTACCCCCCCTGCCTCTCTGCCTCCCCTGCCTCTCTGTCCGCCCTGCCTCTCTACCCCCCCTGCCTCTCTACCTCCCCTGCCTCTCTACGTCCCCTGCCTCTCTACCTCCCCTGCCTCTCTACCCCCCCTGCCTCTCTGCCTCCCCTGCCTCTCTGTCCGCCCTGCCTCTCTACCCCCCCTGCCTCTCTACCCCCCGTGCCTCTCTACCCCCCCTGCCTCTCTGCCTCCCCTGCCTCTCTACCCCCCCTACCTCTCTACCCCCCCTGCCTCTCTGACTCCCCTGCCTCTCTGTCCGTCCAGCCTCTCTACCTCCCTTGCCTCTCTAACCCCCCTGCCTCTCTACCTCCCCTGCCTCTCTACCCCCCCTGCCTCTCTACCTCCCCTGCCTCTCTACCCCCCCTGCCTCTCTAACCCCCCTGCCTCTCTATCCCCCCTGCCTCTCTACCTCCCCTGCCTCTCTACCCCCCCTACCTCTCTACCCCCCCTGCCTCTCTGCCTCCCCTGCCTCTCTGTCCGCCCTGCCTCTCTACCCCCCCTGCCTCTCTACCTCCCCTGCCTCTCTACCTCCCCTGCCTCTCTACGTCCCCTGCCTCTCTACCTCCCCTGCCTCTCTACCCCCCCTGCCTCTCTGCCTCCCCTGCCTCTCTGCCTCCCCTGCCTCTCTGTCCGCCCTGCCTCTCTATCCCCCCTGCCTCTCTACCTCCCCCTGCCTCTCTACCCCCCCTGCCTCTCTACCCCCCCTGCCTCTCTGCCTCCCCTGCCTCTGTGTCCGCCCTGCCTCTCTACCCCCCCCCGCCTCTCCCCCGGAGGCACACCCTTGTCGCGGCGAACAAGATCCACCCACCCCACGGGCGGGCTCAGCCCTGTGGATGAGGCCTAATTTGGCCGCCCTCCCTGCGCTAGGACTCTGAGCGCGTCTCACCGACGTTGCGCTGCGACCCGCGACAGCCTACATCAAACAGGCTAGGGAGGCCACACAAACACACACCGGCAGCAAGAGGCAACTCGCGGAGCGAGCCCCAAGTGGCCCCCCTGAGGCAGGCGGCCCCATACCCCGCGGCCTCGGGCACCATGTCAACATGGTGGGGAGCTAGCGCCGTAACCATCGGCTGGACGTCCAGCGCTGAGCCAGCTCATCCCAGGACTGGAGGACGTCCTCCACGCACGGTCCTCCTCAAACACGCGTAGCGACCGGCACCTGGGGTGGGTACACACCAACAGAGCAGCGCGCCAGCGCGCACACCCCGAGCAGTGCACGCTACGAGCAAGCCCCGCGCCGTGCACGCGAACAACGACGCAGCCAGAACCCATGACAGGTACGGGTGCCACACGAGGGCGGCAGCTGAAGTGCCGCTGACACAGCACCCCCATAGCCCCTGCATTGGTAACGGGGCGGGGGTTGGCTGCGGTCAGCTGCAGCCCACGAACTGCAGCACGACAGTGGCTGCAGCAGCTGCAGCACACCTGACGTGGTGCTGCAGCAGCACCCCCACAGCTGCTGGATTGCTACCGGGGATCGGGTTGGCTGCGGTCAGCTGCAGCACATGGACAGCACATGGACTGCAGCGTGAAGAGCTGCAGCTGCTGCAACATGAGGGCTGCACTTGGTGCGTTGCTAATGCAGCACCCCATAGCCCCTAGGTTGGTAACGGGGCGGGGGTTGGCTGCAGTGAGCTGCAACACACGCTGCAGCACCCAACGAGCCACAACTGCTGCAACACTCGGGCGGCAGCTGAAGTGCTGCCGATGCAGCTACCCCCATAGCTCCTGCATTGGTAACGGGGCGGGGGTCAGCTGCAGTGAGCTGCGGCCCACGAACTACAGCAAGAAAGTGGCTGCAGCAGCCGCAGCACACCGGAAGTGTTGCAGGTGCAGCAACCCCGCAGGGTTGGCTGCAGACAGCTGCAGCACGCGTACTGCAGCATGAAGGGCTGCAGCTGCGTGCAGCAGCGTGAGGGCTGCCCTTGACGTGCTGCTGACACAGCACCCCCATAGCCCCTAGATTGGTAACGGGGCGGGGGTTGGCTGCAGTGAGCTACACAACATGTGCAGCAGCATGAAAGGGGAAGCAGCAGCCGCTGCACAACGGCTGCACCTGACGTGCTGCTGGTGCTGCACCCTCGACACCCCTAGTTTGGTGACGGGGCGGGGGTTGCCTGCAGCACCCAGCGAGCCCAGTACGTGGTGGCACAAAGCCCAGCACGTGGAAGCACCGAGTCCACCATGTGGTGGCACGCGGCCCACCGCAAGGAGGCACAAAGCCCACCGCGTGGTGGCACAAAGTCCACCGCGTGGTGGCACAAAGCCCACCAAGTGGTGGCACAAAACCCACCAAGTGGTGGCACAAAGTCCACCGCGTGGTGGCACAAAGCCCACCAAGTGGTGGTACAAAGCCCACCAAGTGGTGGCACCAAGTTGCGAGGCACGAGCATGTAGTGCGCGTGGTGCAGCGAGCGGCGCGACAAAGAGCGAAGCAGCCGGCAAGAAACACGGCGCGTGGAGAGGCCCTTGGGTGAGGGGCCCCTCGAGTGCTAAACGGAGACCTCCCGCCAACCGTCGGGGCGTGCGGCTTCCAAGAAAAGCCTATGTCGTCAGGTCACACTTCACCTACACCTACACCCCCCCTGCCTCTCTACCTCCCCTGCCTCTCTACCTCCGCTGCCTCCATGTCCGCCCTGCCTGTCTACCCCCCCTCCCTCTCTACCTCCCCTGCCTCTTTGCCCCTCTGCCTCTCTACCTCCCCCTGCCTCCCTACCCCCCCCTGCCTCTCTACCCCCCCTGCCTCTCTATCCCCCCTGCCTCTCTACCCCCCCTGCCTCTCTACCCTGTCTGCGGGACCAACACCGCTCGGCAGCGCCCTGTTGCCTTTGAGAATGGCGTGGCAAACCAAGGGACATGGGCGTAACAGCCACGCGTACCCAGGTGGAAGGGGTGTACAAACGTTGGAACATACCGGTACCGAACAAACCAGAGAGCAGGTGGGCCTGAAGGCGATAGGACGTCTCATAGGGCGTTCCGTGAGCCAGTAAGGGCTGATCACCGCCAGTGGGTGGGTAAACACAAGGCGGGGGGGAGAATGACGTGTGGCAGGTTTAGGGACCTGAGGGTGAGCCTGTTGGGGTAGGGCGGGGTATGTGTTGACTGTGCGTTTTCTCACAGCGGTCCCGGCGTTACGGTGCCCTCTTCGGGCATTCGGCGAGCCAAGCTGGACTTGCTTCATCGCACGGGTCACCAATCACAGCAGTCCCGGCATTACGGTGTCCTTCTCGGGCATTCGGCGAACCAAGCTGGACGTGCTCCACACCACATGCCACCAATCACAGCAGTCCCGGCGTTACGGTGTCCTTCTCGGGCATTCGGCGAGCCAAGCTGGACGTGCTCCACACCACAGGCCACCAATCACAGCAGTCCCGGCGTTACCGTGTCCTTCTCGGGCATTCGGCGAGCCAAGCAGGACATCACTACACGAACCACACCACACAACGGTACCAGTGGTAAATTGGCAGGGACAGGATAAGATGTCGAGCCAGCTTTTCACTGCATTGCTCTTTGTGTTGATCTCTGGTTATTGTGTGTGGTGCCTGGTGCCACGCTACCCTGGGTCACGGATCTGTCCATGCGCGTGCCGCCTCGGGCGTTGGGGCAGGGTGGCCCGTACACATTGCAAGTGCTGTACTGTGATGTCTTGCGGTGCCAGGCGGCTGAGGCAGGACCGAGGTACAAGAACGCCTGTGTCGTGTGCTCGTGTGAGCGAGGGCACGCTCCGCACTGGGACTTCTATGCACCGTACGATACAGTGGCTCTCTATGTGTCCCGCGAATTCACGGTTCCGGAGTTGCAACTATTTTGATGACTGATGTAGTGTGCTGTAGGGTGCTGCGCCTTGGGACAGGTAGGGATCACTGATACGCTGGAGTTCGGAGATCGCCCGAGCACTTTACCTTTACCTTTACCCTGCCTCTCTACCTCCCCTGCCTCTCTACCTCCCCTGCCTCTTTCCCCCCCCTGCCTCTCTACCTCCCCTGCCTCTCTACCTCCGCTGCCTCCATGTCCGCCCTGCCTCTCTACCCCCCCTGCCTCTCTACCTCCCCTGCCTCTCTACCTCCCCTGCCTCTTTGCCTCCCGTGCCTCTCTACCTCCCCCTGCCTCCCTACCCCCCCCTGCCTCTCTACCCCCCCTGCCTCTCTATCCCCCCTGCCTCTCTACCCCCCCTGCCTCTCTACCTCCCCTGCCTCTCTACCCCCCCCTACCTCTCTATCCCCCCTGCCTCTCTACGCCCCCTGCCTCTCTATCCCCCTGCCTCTCCATCCCTCTGGTGACCTAGCACCAGTCTAAAAACCCTCAGGATGGTAGCTGTGGGACAGATTGCCCACACGCACTGCCACGCTCGAAACCAGTCGTGATACGTCTCGGTTTCTCGTGCGTCTTCCCTGTGTCAGGCCGGGCCCACCCCGCCCGCCAACCGTCCAGGACCCCTCCCTGGGCCAGACATGCAGTCATGTGGGGGACAGATGCACATACGTGGCCTCCCCCCGACCGCCAGACGCCAACGTGGCGCCTGCCCCGACAGCTCTGCGCCGACATGGCGCGGGCTCAGTGGCGGGGCACCATCGTGGTGCCGCGAACGTACCCGTGCGCCGTCGTGGCGCGGCCTTCTCGGCAGAGCCCCGCCGCGGCGCCGCCCAAACAATCCAGCGCCAACGTGGCGCCACTTCAGTGGCAGCACACCACCGTGGTGCAGCCCACGTGCACGTGTGCTGCCGTGGCGCAGTGTTCGGGGCACGGCGCCGTCGCGGCGCTGCCCAGACAGCCCTGCGCCGACGTGGCGCCAGTTCAGTGACGTGGCACCACTGTCGTGCAGTCAACGTACACGTGCGCGTCGTGACGCAACCTTCAGGGCAGAGCGCCACCGTGGCGCTGCCCAAACGGTCTTCGTGCGCCAGCCTGGCCATGGTGTGTCCTCCAGGCCAATACTTGAGGCACCATGGCGGGGTCTGCACCTGGCGCTCGGCCACCCTCCGTGACACCCCGTGCAGAGGTGACGAGTCATCGGCGGTACTCACCGCCTCACGGGTCATCGGCGAACGTTGCCGTCTCGCTCGGGCACCATCGCGGTGCCACTTTCTCGGTCACGTGCCGTCTCGGTGCACGTATCATAGGGCTCGTCGTTTGGGCCCGGCCTTTGCGGCCGGGCGTCCTCGGTGACCTCCACGGCGGTGCACCACCGTGGTGCTATGGCTGTGACGCACGTCCCGCACTCACAGAACCTGGGGGTACCCAGGCCACCGGCGGTGCGCGTGATCGTGTAGCGTGACCGTACTCGCGACACCGGCGGTACTCAGCCCGCCGGCAGTGAGCATAGTCGTGCTGGGCCGCGTTCTATTTAGCCCGGCGACGTTTTCAAGTCGGGGGTGATGCCCCAGGAGACCCACATCTTCCGCTCACGTTGATCTTGGGACGCTGCCTCGGGTGGATCTAGGACAGCTCGGGGCGGTTGGTGGCCGGGACCGGAGAGCAGATCGGACCGTAGCGTTGTCGTACACCGACGCTGTGGCCCAGACGGCCTGCTAGGAGGAGCGTTCTCAAGTGTGCGACGAGATTCGTCTTACTCTAGCGGAGGTAAGACGGAGGACTCCCTAGGCTGTGCCTGCGTGGGGCCCCCGGGGGACGACGCCACGGCTCACCGTACGTGGGACCACGGCAGGCGCTCCTCCTCCTCCTCCTCCTTCTCCTCTCTATCCCCCCTGCCTCTCTACCCCCCCTGCCTCTCTACCTCCCGTGCCTCTCTACCCCCCCTGCCTCTCTACCCCCCCTGCCTCTCTACCCCCCTTGCCTCTCTACCTCCCCCGCCTCTCTACCTCCCCTGCCCCTCTACCCCCCCTGCCTCTCTACCCCCCCTGCCTCTCTACCCCCCCGTGCCTCTCTACCTCCCCCTGCCTCACTACCTCCCCTGCCTCTCTACCTCCCCCTGCCTTTCTACCTCCCCTGCCTCTCTACCCCCCCTGCCTCTCTACCCCCTCTGCCTCTCTACCTCCCTTGCCTCTTTACCCCCCCTGCCTCTCTACCTCCCCTGCCTCTCTACCCCCCCTGTGTCTCTACCTCCCCTGCCTCTCTATCCCCCCTGCCTCTCTACCCCCCCCCCCTGACTCTCTACCCCCCCTGCCTCTCTACCCCCCCCTGCCTCACTACCCCCCCTGCCTCTCTACCCCCCCTGCCTCTCTAACCCCCCTGCCTCTCTACCCCCCCTGCCTCTCCACCCCCCCCTGCCTCTCTACCTCCCCTGCCTCTCTACCGCCCCTGCCTCTCTACCCCCCCTACCTCTCTATCCCCCCTATCTCTCTACCTCCCCTGCCTCTCTGCCCCCCCTGCCTCTCTACCTCCCCTGCCTCTCTACCTCCCCTGTCTCTGTGCCCCCCATGCCTCTCTACCTCCCCCTGCCTCTCTACCCCCCCTGCCTCTCTACCTCCCCTGCTTCTCTACCTCCCCCGCCTCTCTACCCCCCCTTGCCTCACTACCTCCCCTGCCTCACTACCTCCCCTGCCTCTCTACCCGCCCTACCTCTCTATCCCCCCTGCCTCTCTACCCCCCCTGCCTCTCTACCTCCCCTGCCTCTCTACCTCCCCTGCCTCACTATGTCCCCTGCCTCTCTAACCCCCCCTGGTGACCTTTCACCAGTCTAAAAACCCTCAGGATGGTAGCTGTGGGACAGATTGCCCACACGCACTGCCACACTGGAAACCAGTCGTGCTACGTCTCGATTTCTTGTGCGTCTTCCTTGTGTCAGGCCGGGCCCACCCCGCCCGCCAACCGTCCAGGACCCCTCCCTGGGCCAGACATGCAGTCATGTGGGGGACAGATGCACATATGTGGCCTCCCCCCGACCGCCAGACGCCAACGTGGCGCCTGCCCCGACAGCTCTGCGCCGACATGGCGCGGGCTCAGTGGCAGGGCACCATCGTGGTGCCGCGAACATATCCGTGCGCCGTCGTGGTGCGGCCTTCTGGCAGAGCGCCGTCGTGGCGCGGCCTTCTCGGCAGAGCCCCGCCGCGGCGCCGCCCAAACAATCCAGCGCCAACGTGGCGCCACTTCAGTGGCAGCACACCACCGTGGTGCAGCCCACGTGCACGTGTGCCGCCGTGGCGCAGTGTTCGGGGCACGGCGCCGTCGCGGCACTGCCCAGACAGCCCTATGCCTCCGTGGCACTACTTCAGTGGCAAAGCGCCATCGTGGTGCCGCCAACGTACACGTGCGCCATCGTGGCGCAATCCTCAGGGCGGAACACCACTGCGGCGCTGCCCAGACAGCCCTGCGCCGACGTGGCGCCAGTTCAGTGACGTGGCACCACCGTCGTGCAGTCAACGTACACGTGCGCGTCGTGACGCAACCTTCAGGGCAGAGCGCCACCGTGGCGCTGCCCAAACGGTCTTCGTGCGCCAGCCTGGCCATGGTGTGTCCTCCAGGCCAATACTTGAGGCACCATGGCGGGGTCTGCACCTGGCGCTCGGCCACCCTCCGTGACACCCCGTGCAGAGGTGACGAGTCATCGGCGGTACTCACCGCCTCACGGGCCATCGGCGAACGTTGCCGTCTCGCTCGGGCACCATCGCGGTGCCACTTTCTCGGTCACGTGCCGTCTCGGTGCACGTATCATAGGGCTCGTCGTTTGGGCCCGGCCTTTGCGGCCGGGCGTCCTCGGTGACCTCCACGGCGGTGCACCACCGTGGTGCTATGGCTGTGACGCACGTCCCGCACTCACAGAACCTGGGGGTACCCAGGCCACCGGCGGTGCGCGTGATCGTGTAGCATGACCGTACTCGCCACACCGGCGGTACTCAGCCCGCCGGCAGTGAGCATAGTCGTGCTAGACCGCGTTCTATTTAGCCCGGCGACGTTTTCAAGTCGGGGGTGATGCCCCAGGAGACCCACATCTTCCGCTCACGTTGATCTTGGGGCGCTGCCTCGAGTGGATCTAGGACAGCTCGGGGCGGTCGGTGGCCGGGACCGGAGAGCAGATCGGACCGTAGCGTTGTCGTACACCGCCTTAGAGACAGCGCCGCGAACACGCTGCGCGCGATGTGCGGCGCGACGGCGACGACGAGCTGCCAGTGCGGACCAAGACACGCGCATGGCGCAGCCGTTAGATGACTGGCGGTGCCTGTGCTAGACGGAGACCACCAGCCAACCGTCAGGGCGTGCGGCCCCCAAAAGGGGCCAATATCGTCAGGTTATCTCTACCTCTACCTCTACCCCTGCTTCTCTACCTCCCCTGCCTCTCTTACCCCCCCGCCTCTCTATCCCTCCTGCCTCTCTACCTCCCCCTGCCTCTCTACACCCCCTGCCTCTCTACCCCCCCTGCCTCTCTACCCCCCCTGCCTCTCTACCCCCCCCTGCCTCTCTATCCCCCCTGCCTCTCTACCCCCCCTGCCTCTCTACCTCCCCTGCCTCTCTACCCCCCCTGCCTCTCTATCCCCCCTGCCTCTCTACCTCACCTGCCTCTCTACCGCCCCTGCCTCTCTACCTCCCCTGCCTCTCTACCTCCCCTACCTCTCTACCTCCCCTGCCTCTCTGCCCCCCATGCCTCTCTACCTCCCCCTGCCTCTCTACTCCCCCTACCTCTCTACCTCCCTCCTCGTCAGGCCGGGCCCACCCCGCCCGCCACCCGTCCAGGGCTCCTCCTTGGGCCAGAGGTGCAGCCTGTGAGGGGCAGATGCACCACTGCCATACACAGTGCACCTCCTCGATGTCTGGTGGCCTGGCACCAGTATAAAAACCCTCACGATGGTAGCTGTGGGACGGGTTGCCCACACGCACAGCCAGGCAACGGCCGCGTCGCCTCACCTCACCTCACCTCACCTCACACCGCCTCACCTCACCTCACCTCCGACTCAGCCCAGGCTCCATTCCTGCCACCCCCTGAGGGCACCCCCCCGAGGGAGAACGGGGCTGTGCTGTGAGGGACAGGCACTCTCCCCTTTCGGCCCCCCCAGCCGCACACGCTCGCCCACGCTCTCCCTTCATGCGCCGACTCAGTGGCAGGGTACCATGCACCGTGGTGCCGCCGGCGAATACGTGCGCCGCCGTGGCGCGATCTCAGGGGCAGAGCGCCATCGTGGCACTGCCAGACAGCCCCACGCCTCCGTGGCGCCAGTCCAGTGGCGGAGCGCCATCGTGGTGCCGCCGGCGTACACGTTGGCCATCGTGGTGCAGCCAGCGTACAGGTATGCCGTTGCTGCGCCTCCTCTAGGGCCGTGCGACACCGTGGCGCCACCCGGAGGGCAGTGCGCCAATGTGACCCCAGCACAGTGGCAGGGCACCACCGTGGTGCCGCCAACGTACACGTGCGCCATCGTGGCGCAATCCTCAGGGCAGAGCGTCACCACGGCGCCGCCCAGACAGCCTAGCGCCGACGTGGCGCCAGTTCAGTGACATGGCACCGCCGTGGTGCAGTCAACGTCCACAACCTTCAGGGCAGAGCGCCACCGGGGCGCTGCTCAGACTGTCTTCGTGCGCCAGCCTGGCCATGGTGTATCCTTCAGGCCGATACTCGAGGCACCATGGCGAGGTCTGCACCTGGCGCTCCGCCAACCTCCGTGACACCCCACGCAGAGGTGACGTGTCATCGGCGGTACTCACCGCCTCACGTGCCATCGGCGAACGTTGCCGTCTCGCTCGGGCAGCATCGTGGAGCCATTGTCTCGGTCACGTGCCGTCTCGGTGCACGTATCGTAGGGCTCGTCGTTTGGGCTCGGCCTTTGCGGCTGCGCGTCGTCGGTGACCTCCACGGCGGTGCACCACCGTGGTGCTATGGCCGTGACGCACGTCCCGCACTCACAGAACCTGGGGGTACCCAGGCCACCGGCGGTGCGCGTGATCGTGTAGCGTGACCGTACTCGCGACGCCGGCGGTACTCGGCCCGCAGGCAGTGCACATAGTCGTGCTGGGCCGCGTTCTATTTAGCCCGGCGACGTTTTCAAGTCGGGGGTGATGCCCCGGGAGACCCACATCTTCCGCTCACGTTGATCTTGGGACGCTCCCTGGGGTGGACCCAGGACAGTTCGGGGCGGTCGGTGGCCGGGACCGGAGAGCTGATCGGACCGTAGCGTTGTCGTACACCGGCGCTTTGACCCAGACGGCCTGCTGGGAGGGGCGTTCTCAGGTGTGCGACGAGATTCGTCTTACTCTAGCGGAGGTAAGACGGAGGACTCCCTCGGCTGTGCCTGCGTGAGGCCCCCGGGGGACGACGCCACGGCTCACCGTACGTGGGACCACGGCAGGCGCTCCTGCTCCTCCTCCTCCTCCTCCCCCCCTTGCCTCTCTACCTCCTCTGCCTCTCTACCTCCCCTGCCTCTCTACCTCCCCTGCCTCTCTACCCCCCCTGCCTCTCTACCTCCCCTGCCTCTCTACCCCCGCTGCCTCTCTACCCCCCCCTGCCTCTCTACCCCCCGTGCCTCTCTACCCCCCCCTGCCTCTCTACGCCCCCTGCCTCTCTACCTCCCTTGCCTCTCTAACCCCCCTGCCTCTCTACCTCCCCTGCCTCTCTACCCCCCCTGCCTCTCTACCTCCCCTGCCTCTCTACCCCCGCTGCCTCTCTACCTCCCCCTGCCTCTCTACCCCCCGTGCCTCTCTACCCCCCCCTGCCTCTCTACGCCCCCTGCCTCTCTACCTCCCTTGCCTCTCTATCCCCCATGCCTCTCTACCCCCCCTGCCTCTCTACCCCCCCTGCCTCTCTACCCCCCCCCTGCCTCTCAGCCTCCCCTGCCTCTCTGGGTGCCACCCCCTTGTCGCGGCGAACAAGGGACACCCTTCCCACGGGCCGGCTCAGCCCTGTGGATGAGGCTGAACTCGGCCTTCTTTCCTGCGCAAGGTCACTGAGCGCGCTGTGTCAGCGTTGCCTTCAGACCAGCTACAGCCCCTCAAACATGGGCCAGGGAAGCCACACCAAAACAACAAAAGCAGCTCAGCGCGCCGACCAAAGAACAACAAGCACACAAACCCCTGAAAGTGGCTCCCCCCGGGCAAGCGGCCCCTGACCCCGCGGCCTCGGGCACCATGCACACATGGTGGGTAACTAGCGCCGTAACCAGAGGCTGGACGTCCAGCGCTGAGCCAGCCATCCCGCGGAAAGGGGGACGTCCCCCGAGCGCGGCCCGCCACACAACGACCACCGACAACCAGGGCCGGCGCCGTGGGATGGTACACCCCAACACAGGCAGCACACACAGACCAAGAACAGAGCGCCGTCGGAGCGACCGCGAGAGGCGCGGCAGTGCGCGCGTACACAGCCCCACACACTCGCCGCAGCAGCCACCACCCTCCCAGGGCCGCTCTCGGCCCACCCCTCGCCTCGCAGGCCCCACTACCAGCAGCTACGACTCTACCGCTGACGTGCAGACCGCCACCAACTGCCTCGGATGAGCACAAGGCCGACCCAGTGATCACAGCGAATGGAGCAGGTGTCCACCGTTGAACGACTACTACCTCAACACGGCGGAGCTGGTCCCATCCTGAATGCGGCCGTGACGAATGGAGCTGGTATCTGGCAATGAACGACTAACTCCTCTACACGCCGGAGCTGGTCCCATCCTGACTGCGGCCGTGACGAACGGAGCGGGTATCTAGCAAAGAACGTCTACCACCTCCACACGGCGAAGCTGGCTTCATCCCGATTGCGGCCGCGGCGAATGGAGCGAATGTCCGACAATGAACGACTACCACCTCAACGCGGCGGAGCTGGTTCCACCCAGATTACGACCAATGGCTTGGCTGATGCACCACGGGACAGGCTTGCCACAGCCCGTGGGATCCACACCCAGATCACCCTGAACCACCCAAAACTGTCCAGACGCCGATGTACGGGTGCTGGTTACGGGCATGACAGGAGTGCAGGCCAAGACACATGCGGTGGGAAAGTTACAGTGCTAGCGGGTACATGAAGAGGCGAGATGTGTCAACTCCTCCTCTGCTGCCCCCGTGCCCCTGGCCATACCCCGACCCCCCTTGGACACTGACCGCTAAGCCTGCTACGAGGTGACAATGAAGCAGTAGTGCAGCAAGAAAGCCACAGACCGCTTCTGCGAATGCCACAGAATTACCGACGCAGCAGGGTGGCACTGAGGGGCCGCAACGCGCTGGTGCCTAAACTCGATGCGGTGACGCTGCGCTCTGCGTCTGTCCCCTCCTGTGACCTGTACGTGAGCCCACCACGCCTCCCAATACCCCGTACTATGCAGGTACCATGCCAGCTTTCACCTCCATCTCTCCGGAACAACAACGCGAGCAACTGCGACCCGCGGAGTCCTGGCCCTTCCTGCGCATCACGTGGAGCCCCAATGACCGGCAGCTGCTCGGTGATGCTCGTCACTTCGCCACCAAGACGGATGTCAAGGCCATTCGCCTGCACGGGAACCCTCTTCTCATCGGCCCGCAGCTCTGGTGGTACGTGCTCACCGAGGGCTATGCGTCGGACCTGGAGGTGGAGGCCCTGCGGGAGCACAGCTCTGAGCACCAATGGCTCCCCTACCGTGAGCTGATGTCACGTTTCCTACGCTGGGCAGCCTCCGCGTCTGCAGAGGAGCGCACCGCCTTCCTGCACGGCTGCCGTGAGCACGCGACGGACTTTGGCGACGCGCCCATCGCTGCGCTGGATTTCAATGGCATCGTTGACGTGCTCGCTGGCATCTCCAAGGTCACGCCCAAGCTCTTGCGCGTTGTGGCGCTGCACTGGCTCGCCCAATGGCAGGCTGGGCGCGACAGGAAAACACTGGCGTATGCCAAGGCCGTCAAGTACGAGAAAGACAACGACAAGGTGGGTTGGGGCTTAGGGCCAGCGCCGCTGTCCTGCAGAGAGTGGCAGACGGAGCTGCTCAAACACGAAACGTCGGGTCGCCTACTCACCCCTGACGCCAGAACCAAGCTGACAGCCCTGGCCCTCGTACCGGAAGCCAGTGCGGCCCCCATTTCAGCGACGTCCCCGCCGTGGAAAAAGCTGCTGCGTTCTGGTGCCCTGGTAGAGGACGCGGATATGATCAGGCAGCTGGAAGGCCTCCGCACCCTCCCTGATGCGTCAGCCCCGGTAATCTCTGCCGCGCTCTCCTCCCTCATCACGGATGGTGGCTTCGACCTCGGCACCCGCGTGGCGATTCAACTGTCGCAGGCAAAAACGGCGGCAGAGCTATCCCTCGCTGCCAACTCTGCCTGGACAGGCTGCACTTCGTCCCAGCGTCTCCGTTTGCGTGTGCAGCTGGCCGAGTTCCTCAAGGAAGTCATAACGCAGTACGGCCCTGCAGTAGACTCGGCGGCGGTGAACACCACACTCGCGCGCCTGGCACCTGTCATCATGGCCGCCCAGCAGCGTGGATACTCATCGTGGTCAACGGCTGCCGCTGCAGTCAGCCGGTGTGATGCCCTACCGCCTACTGTACTGGGACCTTTATCCACAGCCGTGGATATTGAGACCTTCCGCCTCGGCATCCGGAATACCCTCGACCACCTCGTCACTACGGTGCAGCATGATGCGCTTGTCGAGAAGGTTACGGACGTACTCTCTTCCGCGGGCCCCGCGAGCACAGACTGGTTTGTGTCCGGAGCTTTACGACCGTCTGCCACCATGGCCGCTCGCGCACCGGGCATGGGAGCCCAGTCCTCAGTGCAGGCGAGTGCCTCACCTAAGCCCTGTGCTGCACGCGCACTCTCTCTCGCAACCCCTACGGTGGCCACAGGCTTCCAGCCACCCACCTCGACGCCGGCCACGTCATGCATCCGCGTAAGCGGCTTGGACACCTGCAGCGCGGTGGAAGCCACAAGCGAGCTCAGTGTCGCCCTCGGGACGCCCATATACGTCGATCAAGAGGACATCAAGAGGGGCTACGCATTTGCCACCATATCGCCCGAACTGTACAACAACCTCTTCTCGCTTACCTCCAAGAGGGTGTTCGCATTCCCGTCGGGTGCAAGCTGCACCATGTCCGCTCACGGGGCGAACAACGAGGCGTACATAGCGGATACTGATAAGCACCTCAACGTGGCCCCTGCCCAACGACAGGTTGAATCCGGGCGCCCGAAACGGAAGCTGGTCACCACCCCCAAGCTCAACAAGCCCCAGCGTCGCCAACGCCAGGCGCAGGCTGCAGTGTCCAACCCCCCAGGGCCGAAGACGGCGGAATCGCAACTTCATGTCGCTCCGCCCCGCGACCAGTCCACAGGGCGCCAAGTACAATATGCCAGAGGACACACCTGGGACGGGTACCGTCAGAACTGACTCTTTCTTCCTCACCTGCTCCCAGCCTGCTGCTCCCCCATACTCTCCCTCCTAATCGCCCTTCAACACCTCGCCACCGCGGCCCCCCTGCAATCCCTGTATGACAATGTCAACAACACCGCCGAGCAGCAAGCTAACGAGCATGTCACCCGCCCCAGTACGGCAGCGGTATGTCTCTCCTGTGGCACATACATGCCTGACTGGCACCGGTTGCCCGGCCCGTGCCCGACATGCCATGCAGTGGCAGTTAGGACCCCCCCAGTGGTCCAGCCCGCGTCTGTTACAGATGGACATGTTCACCCCAGTGTGCGGTCCCTCCTCAACGACATTCTGCGACAATCCCAACGGCTGCTGGACCGTGGTCCCATAGTGATGTCCTGCCCAGTCCAAATGGGTGATACAGTACTGATATTTTGGGACCGCTTGGAGACCTGCAGAGACCTCCCGGTGGCAGCACACCCGTACACATACCGTCGCACCGGACATGCTGGCCCATGGAAACTCGAGCGCAGCGACGGACAGTACGTGACGAATGTAGTGGCACCCACTTGCACCACATGTGCCAGGCCCAGCACCCACAGTGCCAGCATCATGGCCCCCGCCCCCGATGTCGTCTTGCCCCGAGTGTTTTGCCCTGAAACATCTCCAGCGCATGCTCTCACTACTGAGGCGTACAACCAATGCTACGTTCTCGTTCCAGGGCACCCAGAGGTCGTTCATGCTGTGGATGATACTGCCCTCCCATGGGGCCATCCGTGTATCCCCGCGAACCCGGAGCCAGCCATACCCCTCCCACGCCTGTCCCAGCTCACACCGCCTGCCCTAACAACTGACAGCCCTGACCTCACACCCATGCGTGTCCTCGGGGGCAACGTGGGTGGGTTGGAAGCCCAACTGTCGCTCCTACGCCTATGGTTGGTGTCCCTCTCGCCCGATATTGTCACCCTGCAAGAAGTATGGAACACGCAGCTAGTTGACCAACTCTTTCAGGGCCACATGCTGTATAAAGCGGGCTCCGTGGAGGGCCAAGGCCGCGGGCTCGTGATTGGGTGGAGGCGCTCTCTATGCCCGCCCGGCACTGACCCAGACCTTCTGCGGGACTCCAGGGAGGACCTGGCCCTCATCCTCCCCACGACGCTGTATGGTGCCGTCCTCGTGGTCAATGCACACCTCCCGCCCAAACTCCCAGACCGTGTGTGCCATGCCATCATGCGCGCCTGGTCAACTCTTCGAACCGCCACCAACCCCAAGTACGCCATCATCCAGGCGGACATGAACATGCCGAGGAGTGGCCACACGCCACTGGCACAAGCCCTACGTCGAACCGGCGCACTAGCGCACTTCACCCCCCTACTGGCTGCCGACTGCGCCACCAACTTCACTGTGGTCCAGGGTGTCCCGGCCGCCACAGCCATCGACCATGTGCTGGTGCACGGCATGTGGTCCAGCACACGTCATGTGCTGATACCCCTCAAGCACACCCATCTGGCCATCCTCGCCGAGCTCACCCCGAGAGATGCCAAGCCTGACCCATACGCCTGGAAGCTGTTCCGGTGGCGCTCCACCCCCCGCGACCACCTCCGCGCGCTGGCCCTGATACTCAATGTGGTCTGGGGATATCTGGCCCATACCCCAGCGAGTCCAGACCAATTCCTCGCAGTGTTTCTGCACTATGCGCGCCAGTATGCCCGCCTACGGGAGTCAGCACGGGCCATCATCGACTCTCTCAAACTACCGCCACCCCCGTATGACAGGTCCCAGCTGCACCGGGTGGAAGGGATGCTCCGGGCGCGCCACCTCGCCCATGAGCTGCAAACGAAGAGGGAAGCGCTGGCGCACGTGGCCGTGGATGCAGTAACCAAACGATTCCTGGCACCCCCAGGGAAGCCCCTGCGCCCGTACACTGGAATCCTCCCACACCCGGATGCCCACATGCCAAGTGTGCGTGACCAACTGCATGAGACGCACCGCCAGGCACTAGAGATCCAACGTGACCGCCATGTACTGATCGACCACTCCGCCTTGGAAGCCCGCTCCTCACGTGAACCTTGGGACGCCCTCTTCCACCCACCCACCGACCTGCCCCTATACCTCTTCCTGCTAGTACTGCATCATGGAGTGTCTCCGGCAGACAGAGGGGCCATTGACCGACTAGTGGCTGCGCTAGCCTCTGCGGGCCCACTGTCCCCGTACCGCATCACTGCAGCCATGCGCCGCCTCTCGTCCCTGGCGACAACAGTGGACAACTTCCCTCCGGCACTACTGCACGGCGCCGAGGGGGGCCTGCATGCCGCCTGTGTGCAACTGGCGCACCGCCGCCGGTTGAATCCAGAGTCTGTGATCAATGTCATCACCCAACTGGGGTCCTACAAGGGCGCACCGAAGCCCGTCCACCTGTTCGAGTCCCACCGTCCTCTGTCGATCACATCGCCGCTTGCCGCCTTTGAGGCTGCCGCTGGAGGGCAGCTCATACGGACCACGGCGGAACTGACTGGCAACGCCACTCCTGAGTTGTTTGCGTACAGGACCGAGGTGCAGCCCGCGTACATGGTGTTCGCCATCAGAGCAGCAGCGGTACGAACACTCCTTCAGTGGAGCCTGGTGGCTATCTGCAAGTGGGACGAGTCCCACGCTTATTTTCGCATCCCGAGGGCAGCCGCGACACAGACATTGCGCCTGACGCCCGGGACCTGGAACTTTGGCGACTGGTTCACCGACTACTACACCAGCTTGCAGATTCGAGTACTCACAGATGTGGGATTCACAGCGCCGATAGTTACCCAGGAAGGCGCCAATCAAGGATGTGCAGCGGCAGATCAATGCTTTCAGGGCACGCAAGCATGCCTCAACACGACCATGCGCCATTATGCAGACGTCGGCTTGCCGAGCATGCGTGGCCCCCTGCCATGCACACGGGCCAGCTTTAGCGACGACAGAATATTCCTGGCCCCCTCCATGCGTCGCCTGCTGCAAGCTATAATGGATTGCGTTCATTGCTCGCGGGCCGTTGGACGCACCCCCAACCCTCACAAGCTGGAGTTCACCCTTGTCTCCCTGCAGGCAGGAGCCCCCATGCTAAAGCATACCGATGTGCCTGGTATGGACACCAGAACACAGCCACACGCTCCCACACTTGTGGGCATCCCCCTGCTACCCGGGCTGCCGGTCCGAAAGACGATGGCCAAACTCATCCCCAAGTTCCGGCGCCAGCTGACCAGCATGCGAGCAGAAGCACACATGAACCCACTTCTGCGCGTTCGCTCCTTCATGGCGTACGCTCTCTCAGCCCTTGACTTTGTCGCCCGTGGGTTCTTGTTCACGCCCTTGTCACTGGCCACTCTGCAGACACTGACCCGCCGGCACTGGCGACGCTCGTACCGGCTTCCCAAGTGGACCCCTCATTGGTACCTTCACCGCCCATTGCATGCGGGTGGCCCAGGATGTCCAGACCTGCATATCAGGAATGCCATCCAGCTGATGACCACACTGCTGCAAGCGTCTGTGGGCAGGCACCCACTGGCCCAGGCAGGAGCGAACTACCTGCTGCACAGTGGCCAGCACCTGACTGAGGGCCCGCTACTTCGGAGCCTCCTTGGTCCGGGTGGCATTGAGGTTCATGCAGTCCCCGGCCCGACCCTGGCGCCGTGCCTGCAGCACACACAAGGCTCCCTTGGTGGGCTGTGTGAACTGGATGTCGTCTACTTGGCGTATGACGCGGCGGTCTCGGGCAATTCTGTCGCTGGAGGGGCAGTATTCTGGCATCCTACGACCGGGGAGCTCATGACCATGCAGTTCGCTTGCCAAATCTTTCGCCCTTCAGGAACTGACGGCGAGTGGCTCGCACGCTTGGTCCCCCTGCAGGCCCTCAGTCGCTGGAGCGGCACGGTCGTGTACGTCACCGACGGCGCCAACTCATGCACTCGGCGGTTCACCAGGGGGCCCAGGTCGTCATCACTGCTCGTGCGTGGCTTCAAGCACGTCCAGACCATGTGCGCCCACCTGCGTCATCGGGACTTCTGGGTGCATGCTCAGCATTCGTCCCTCGCGACGGACATCCTGGCCAACCTCAATCGGCGGGCCCACACGCTGGCACACGAATATCGGGGACAAGCGCAGCCCTACCGCCTGCCCATCCTCGACGCTTACGCGGGATGCGCAGTGGCCACCGTCGACGGGAGCGTACTCTTGGACCCAGCGCGACATATGGAGGTCGTTCACAGCCGAATACTCACCACAGCACTGCCCTCCTTGGCGAATTGGGACACAGGACCGTGGACGAGCCTGTACCTGGCGGACGACTTGAAAGAAGTGGATGTATGCCGAGCACTACAGCATCGTTTGTATGCCCTAGCACCGGCCCCACCGGGGGTTGGCTGCTACGTGTGCCCCTACTGCACCGTCTCCGTTCACAACCTGCAGTACCACTTACTCCACCGCTGCCCCCCAGCCTTTGTGGCTCTTCTGCGAGCAGCGGCCGCATTTTGGACGAATGCTACGCTTCTGGTTCATCTTGGTCGCTATGCGAGCCACCTTCAGGTGATCGGAGGCACCCTCCTCTGCGACCACGAGGGCGAAGCTGTCTTTGGGGTTCAGGCAGACCTGTCCGTACCGGTGCTGCCTTCTGCGACCTACAGCGCTCACATCCTCTCTCTGACCGGGCTCTGGTACTCTACGTCGACTACGCGGACATTGCAGCGTGTGGCCAACGTCAACCGTCAGGAGGTCCTCCGTCGGGTACTGCAGGCTGCACACACCACGAGACCGAGACAGACGCTGGAGGACCTCATGGCGTCGCACCCCTGGAGCATTGCGGGACGTCAAGTAAGGTGGACGATGCCGCCGTACAGATCGCTGCCAGCGGCAGTCGTTCTATTTTCAGACCAGTGCCTCACCTTTGAGTGTAGTGCAACATTGACACTGGTCCTACGGTCATTACCGTGGACCAGACTATTTCTGGCTGCAACGCCTGTCCTGCCCTTGCCGGCACCCGAGGCTTCAGGTGCCCCGCTGTATGTCATCTGCACGCTGGGCCCCACACCAGGCACCGCTCCACATTTGGCTGCCATGACCAGCGACGCCCATCCACACGTATATATAATAGACTCTAACGAAGATCCAGAGTGGCTGTTTGCCCAGCACTCGCCCCTCCGCGTCGTCTGGCGCTGCGCCGGTCAACAAATAGTCATCACACACGGAGTACCGTGGGACCAAACACTCTTCCATACAGCCGAGTGAACCAAGCGACTATCACCCAGAGTTGTGCATGTCAGTGCTGTGCAGGGTAAGGAGGCATGCACCAGAACGCACTGGCACATACCAAGCACCACCCACACAAGAACGCCCAGCACCCGGCACACAGCGTGGGACAAGGCGCAGCCCCGAGCAGCGGATCCCGGCGTGCCTTACAGACAGTGCCGCGAACACGCCACGCGCGATGTGCGGCGCGACGGCGACGACGAGCTGCCAGTGCGGACCAAGACACGCGCATGGCGCAGCCGTTGGGTGACCGGCGGCGCCTGTGCCAGACGGAGACCACCAGCCAACCGTCGGGGCGTGCGGCCCCCAAAAGGGGCCAATATCGTCAGGTCATCTCTACCTCTACCTCTACCCTGCCTCTCTGTCCGCCCTGCCTCTCTACCTCCCCTGCCTCTCTACCCCCCCTGCCTCTCTGCCTCCCCTGCCTCTCTGTCCGCCCTGCCTCTCTACCTCCCCTGCCTCTCTATCCCCCCTGCCTCTCTACTCTCATCTTCCGCTCACGTTGATCTTGGGACGCTGCCTCGGGTGGATCTAGGACAGCTCGGGGCGGTTGGTGGCCGGGACCGGAGAGCAGATCGGACCGTAGCGTTGTCCTACACCGACGCTGTGGCCCAGACGGCCTGCTTGGAGGAGCGTTCTCAGGTGTGCGACGAGATTCGTCTTACTCTAGCGGAGGTAAGACGGAGGACTCCCTCGGCCGTGCCTGCGTGGGGCCCCTGGGGGACGACGCCACGGCTCACCGTACGTGGGACCACGGCAGGCACTCCTCCTCCTCCTCCTCCTCCTTCATGATGCCCCGCCCCCCCCCACAGGCCACCCGCCCACGCGCCTCATCCTCAGCCAGACCGGCACATGGCGCGTCGACAGTCCAGACCCCCGCCGCCCCCTGCTGCTCGCCCCGCAGCAAGCCGCCGTCGCCGCGGACCACCACGACGCCATGGCGCAGCCTGCCCCCAGCCTGCAGCGGGCTCTAGAATCAGCGCCAGATCTCTGGCGACCTCTCTCAGTCCCCCTTCCGGACCC
Source organism: Eutreptiella sp. 'Long Island Sound 2002' (assembly GCA_964036045.1). NCBI lineage: Eukaryota > Euglenozoa > Euglenophyceae > Eutreptiales > Eutreptiaceae > Eutreptiella > Eutreptiella sp. 'Long Island Sound 2002'. The sequence goes on along the minus strand of OZ038382.1, from coordinate 54,631,681 downwards.
TGTGTACGTCTTGAGCGACGACACCGCCCTCAACCTGCGCGACAGCGTCCTACTGGGATGGCTGCTCCGCCGCTGCCGCTCATGGCAACTATATACGACAGCAGTCCCCTGTGTCCCCCTGCCGCCCAACCCGCCGCCGGTCCTGCCATCCGCTTGGATCGTGTGCGCGCTCGGCAGCACCCACCACGGAGCTTATCACTTGACGCGCCGCGTGCCAGACCACGGACGCTTAGTGGTCCTGGCCCGCACAGTGGATGTGCAGCGACTGCAGGCAAGGATACAGGAGCCCCTCATACTGCACCCTGTGGCGCCGGGGGTCACTGTAGGGCGCACAATCGGTGCTCCCATGGACCTACAAAACTGGCCTGATGCAACATGACTTACCACCGACCAGTGCACGTGTCCTGCCTGCCTGCCTATGGCGACCGCGGAGCGCAACGCGAGTACCAGGAACAGCCGACCGGCTGCCTCAAACTGCCGTCACGGCCGCCACTCAGCCACGAAACCCCCCGGCAAACTGACCACACACCGGACAGCAGCACTAGGCCCCATGTTTTGCGGTGAAACAATGGGGCAAGGCGTGAAGCGGTGGCACTTCATGGACCCCGGTGTGCCTGGCCCAGCGCCGCGGACACGCACAAGAACACAGCCAAGCCGCGCCGACCAGCGGATCACGCGGGTACGCGACCCCGCACCCACCCAGCGCCCCAGCCCCACAGCTTTTGAGCGGAGCCCCCCCCCCCCCCGACCCACGAAACCGGCCTGTGTCCGTCCCCGGTGGCGCGGGGTGCAGCCGCTCGCTGCCCGCTTCGACCCACCCTGGCGGGACCGAGTAAGCCGCCCATTGGCGGTTGGGCAGCCCCAACTTTTGCGGGGCCCCCTCTGGCTGTGCCAGAGCCTCGGGCAGGTCACACATTTACCATTTACCATTTACCCCCCTGCCTCTCTACCCCCCTGCCTCTCTACCCCCCTGCCTCTCTACCCCCCTGCCTCTCTACCTCCCTGCCTCTCTGCCCCCCCTACCTCTCTACCCCCCCCCTGCCTCTCTGTCCGCCCTGCCTCTCTACCGCCTGCCGCTTTGTCTGCCTGCCCCCCTGCCTCTCTCCCCCTCGTCTGCCTGCTCGCCTCCTGCCTATACCGCACACACAAACGGGCCATGGCCGGCCCCAACTAGACAACGAGGCTGCTGCAGGTCAACCGCTTGCCTCTCGGCACGCCTGCCCTCCTCTTTGCATTGCCTGCCTTGCCTCTCGGAACCCGAGCTCCAACGACCCAAAACCCCTCATTCTGGAATCGTCTCTCGCATTCCACGCACAGTCTCCTCCATGGCCTTTGCTGGGGTGCAGCCGAGCACTGCGTTCAGCCACGTTGCGTTGCGTTCCGTTTCAGCAGCACCGCCGGGATGCCCACCTCCCGCACGTGTGCCTGTCTTCCCGACGTGCCACTGGCGTCCGGCAGGGAATCCCGTTCGTGTCAGAAATCAGCCCCGCACTGTGCGCCACTCAGTAATACCAGCCCCCCACACATCCACAGCTCAGTAGGAATCTGTTGTGTCCGGTGCAGCGCTCAGTAGGGCCCAGCCCCACCGAATTGTGTCCCGGTTGGCGGACGCTAGTGCCAGGTCCGGCCCCTCTGCCCTCTGCAGTCCTCACAAGCCACCGCGACGCCTTCGCCCTCGCCCCGTGGTCCGCGGGGGTCGCGCTGCTCCTCCTCGGCCTCGTCGGCCTCGCGGCGGTGCTGACGTGGACCCTCCGCGACCCGCACGTGCACCTGTGCCTCGTGTGCGGGCAGCCGGTGTCGCGCTGGTGCTTCATCGGGACGTACCTGCCCCCGGCGGCGGGCCAGGCCGCGGCCGGGAAGGCCCACACGGCGCACGTGCGGTGCGTGCTCTGCGAGACGGCGGTGGTGCTCGACCGCTGGGCGGAGGCCCCGCTGGGGCGGCCGTGGCACGAGCGGTGCTGGGACCGCCACTGCCGCGCGGTCACGCGTGACCTCGACGCGTGGCAGGCGTGGGTCGCGGCGCAGGGGGACCGCCTGTCGGACGTGGAGCTGGTCCACATGTACGCCGCCGCGCTGGCGCGCGACGCGGACCCGCGGGTGCTGCAGCAGCTGCGGCTGCAGCCGCGCCTGCACAACGTCCCGATCGCGGGGCGCGAGGGGCGGACGGTGATGCATCTGGCGGCGGCCGCCGGGGACGTGGCCACCGTTTCGCTGATTCTCGAGGACTCGCTGCTCACGGCGTATGAGATCGTGGACAGGTGGCGTTTCATGGCCCCGGGCCCTGCGACCCGGTGCACCCCCCGTGCACGGCGATGCCTTCCCCTTCTTCTTCTGAGCCGCCTTGTCCTCATGCACTGCCCTTGTCTCGGGATTGCAGCCCCAGACTCTTCTGAGGGGCTACGCAGTGATGTATGAGAAGGGCCGTACACCGCAGGAGGAGGGGGTGTGCCCCCCCTGGACCCCCTCACCCCCCCTCCTCCCCTTCCGATTTTTGAGGCTGACAGCCAAAATTTTGCTTCAGCGCCTTCAGCGCCAAGAGGATTTGCGCTTAAAACATCGGCGGGGGCCATAGGGGGGCCCTGGGAGGAGCGGGGGGTTCCAGCCAAACCCCCCCCCCTCTTCAGACCCCCCCCCTTCTAATACATGGCCGGGGTTAACTCTCACACACGTCATTTGTCCGGTGCAAAGGGCAGTCGCCGTTTGAATGGAGAGCAAATCTCGATCGTTTTTGAAAGCGCCCCAGTTCACTTCCTCTCGCCAATCCCAATACACTCCCGATCCGACCAGGGGGCCTCCAGCCGCCAACCACCGATCCCCCTAATGATCTGCCCACGGCAGCGCCCTGCCCCCGCGGCCCAGGCACCGGCAGGCCGCACGTGTAGTCATGCCCCGGCGCGTGAAATGTGGGGGGGGGGGGCGCTCTCCGCCGTCACTGCGGTGGCGCATGCAACACCGGGTCACCGGGTGCTGCGCCGCGGCGGTGTGTCGGGCGGTGTGCCCGCGGTGTTGACGGCGATGGACCACCGCCGTCTGCAAAGCGACCCGCCGCTGCCGGACGGACGCCCGGTGATGCCAAGCACCGCCCTCGTGACTGGCCCCCATCGCCGTGCCATCCCCCACGTACCCCGCGGGGCCGACGTGCCGGATCAGCCCCGCGCGGAGCACACCACAACCCCCACACGCACAGCCACGCCGGCGCGCAGGTCACCGGCAGCACTGCAGAGGACCCATCCGCAACGGAAGGGGGGGGCTGTCTCGTACGGGAGGGGAGGGGGGGACTTCCGCGGGGGAAATGTCGCAGTTAAGAAAAGTGGCACAGTTTCCCCCCGGCGAAGTGTTTGCGGCGTGTGACCAACACCTTCACTGCGAATTCAGATGCCGGTGAGTACTGTGAAGTCAGAAATGTGCTGCGGCGTACCGGGCGGAGGGAAGGGACGAAGATGTGTTTGGTTGTGATATGCGGTGGTCGTGTGCCTGGGATGCATCGGAGTGCCGTGCTGCCCCGGATCTTGAGCGTGCCCACCCGGAAATAAGAGGCACCATCCAGAGCCCACCAGGAAATAAGAGGCACCATCCAGAGCCCACCCGGAAATAAGAGGCACCATCCAGAGCCCACCAGGAAATAAGAGGCACCATCCAGAGCCCACCCGGAAATAAGAGGCACCATCCAGAGCCCACCCGGAAATAAGAGGCACCATCCAGAGCCCACCCGGAAATAAGAGGCACCATCCAGAGCCCACCCAGAAATAAGAGGCACCATCCAGAGCCCACCCGGAAATAAGAGGCACCATCCAGAGCCCACCCGGAAATAAGAGGCACCATCCAGAGCCCACCCGGAAATAAGAGGCACCATCCAGAGCCCACCCGGAAATAAGAGGCACCATCCAGAGCCCACCAGGAAATCAGAGGCACCATCCAGAGCCCACCCGGAAATAAGAGGCACCATCCAGAGCCCACCCGGAAATAAGAGGCACCATCCAGAGCCCACCCGGAAATAAGAGGCACCATCCAGAGCCCACCCGGAAATAAGAGGCACCATCCAGAGCCCACCCGGAAATAAGAGGCACCATCCAGAGCCCACCCGGAAATAAGAGGCACCATCCAGAGCCCACCGGGAAATAAGAGGCACCATCCAGAGCCCACCCGGAAATAAGAGGCACCATCCAGAGCCCACCCGGAAATAAGAGGCACCATCCAGAGCCCACCCGGAAATAAGAGGCACCATCCAGAGCCCACCCGGAAATAAGAGGCACCATCCAGAGCCCACCCGGAAATAAGAGGCACCATCCAGAGCCCACCCGGAAATAAGAGGCACCATCCAGAGCCCACCCGGAAATAAGAGGCACCATCCAGAGCCCACCCGGAAATAAGAGGCACCATCCAGAGCCCACCCGGAAATAAGAGGTACCATCCAGAGCCCACCCGGAAATAAGAGGCACCATCCAGAGCCCACCCGGAAATAAGAGGCACCATCCAGAGCCCACCTAGAAATAAGAGGCACCATCCAGAGCCCACCCGGAAATAAGAGGCACCATCCAGAGCCCACCCGGAAATAAGAGGCACCATCCAGAGCCCACCCGGAAATAAGAGGCACCATCCAGAGCCCACCCGGAAATAAGAGGCACCATCCAGAGCCCACCCGGAAATAAGAGGCACCATCCAGAGCCCACCCGGAAATAAGAGGTACCATCCAGAGCCCACCCGGAAATAAGAGGCACCATCCAGAGCCCACCCGGAAATAAGAGGCACCATCCAGAGCCCACCCGGAAATAAGAGGCACCATCCAGAGCCCACCCGGAAATAAGAGGCACCATCCAGAGCCCACCTAGAAATAAGAGGCACCATCCAGAGCCCACCCGGAAATAAGAGGCACCATCCAGAGCCCACCCGGAAATAAGAGGCACCATCCAGAGCCCACCCGGAAATAAGAGGCACCATCCAGAGCCCACCCGGAAATAAGAGGCACCATCCAGAGCCCACCCGGAAATAAGAGGCACCATCCAGAGCCCACCCGGAAATAAGAGGCACCATCCAGAGCCCACCTAGAAATAAGAGGCACCATCCAGAGCCCACCCGGAAATAAGAGGCACCATCCAGAGCCCACCCGGAAATAAGAGGCACCATCCAGAGCCCACCCGGAAATAAGAGGCACCATCCAAAGCCCACCAGGAAATAAGAGGCACCATCCAGAGCCCACCAGGAAATAAGAGGCACCATCCAGAGCCCACCCGGAAATAAGAGGCACCATCCAGAGCCCACCCGGAAATAAGAGGCACCATCCAGAGCCCTCCCAGAAGTAAGAGGCACCATCCAGAGCCCACCCGGAAATAAGAGGCACCATCCAGAGCCCACCACGAAATCAGAGGCACCATCCAGAGCCCACCCGGAAATAAGAGGCACCATCCAGAGCCCACCTAGAAATAAGAGGTACCATCCAGAGCCCACCCGGAAATAAGAGGCACCATCCAGAGCCCACCCGGAAATAAGAGGCACCATCCAGAGCCCACCCGGAAATAAGAGGCACCATCCAGAGCCCACCCGGAAATAAGAGGCACCATCCAGAGCCCACCCGGAAATAAGAGGCACCATCCAGAGCCCACCCGGAAATAAGAGGCACCATCCAGAGCCCACCTAGAAATAAGAGGCACCATCCAGAGCCCACCCGGAAATAAGAGGCACCATCCAGAGCCCACCCGGAAATAAGAGGCACCATCCAGAGCCCACCCGGAAATAAGAGGCACCATCCAGAGCCCACCCGGAAATAAGAGGCACCATCCAGAGCCCACCCGGAAATAAGAGGCACCATCCAGAGCCCACCCGGAAATAAGAGGCACCATCCACCCGGAAATAAGAGGCACCATCCAGAGCCCACCCGGAAATAAGAGGCACCATCCAGAGCCCACCCGGAAATAAGAGGCACCATCCAGAGCCCACCCGGAAATAAGAGGCACCATCCAGAGCCCACCCGGAAATAAGAGGCACCATCCAGAGCCCACCCGGAAATAAGAGGCACCATCCAGAGCCCACCCGGAAATAAGAGGCACCATCCAGAGCCCACCCGGAAATAAGAGGCACCATCCAGAGCCCTCCCAGAAATAAGAGGCACCATCCAGAGCCCACCCGGAAATAAGAGGCACCATCCAGAGCCCACCCGGAAATAAGAGGCACCATCCAGAGCCCACCAGGAAATAAGAGGCACCATCCAGAGCCCACCCGGAAATAAGAGGCACCATCCAGAGCCCACCCGGAAATAAGAGGCACCATCCAGAGCCCACCCGGAAATAAGAGGCACCATCCAGAGCCCACCTAGAAATAAGAGGCACCATCCAGAGCCCACCCGGAAATAAGAGGCACCATCCAGAGCCCACCCGGAAATAAGAGGCACCATCCAGAGCCCACCCGGAAATAAGAGGCACCATCCAGAGCCCACCCGGAAATAAGAGGCACCATCCAGAGCCCACCCCGAAATAAGAGGCACCATCCAGAGCCCACCTAGAAATAAGAGGCACCATCCAGAGCCCACCTAGAAATAAGAGGCACCATCCAGAGCCCACCTAGAAATAAGAGGCACCATCCAGAGCCCACCTAGAAATAAGAGGCACCATCCAGAGCCCACCTAGAAACAAGAGGCACCATCCAGAGCCCACCTAGAAATAAGAGGCACCATCCAGAGCCCACCTAGAAATAAGAGGCACCATCCAGAGCCCACCCGGAAATAAGAGGCACCATCCAGAGCCCACCCGGAAATAAGAGGCACCATCCAGAGCCCACCCGGAAATAAGAGGCACCATCCAGAGCCCACCCGGAAATAACAGCAAACCTCAGGAGTCCCGGAGGTGGGGAACGGTATCCCCGGAATTGTCCCCTGGCAAACCTGCCCCCCCCCCCCCAACGCCTGGTCGCCGGGAGGGGGGGGGGTCGATGTCCGGCGCGCCCCCCCCCGTCAGCGGCGATGCATCGGGACTTGAGGCGCTCCCAGGGCCGGGCCTGCCTCGGGCAGTGCCGGCGGGTGTGCCCCCCCCCCACCCGGTCCCCGGGCAGCGTCCCAATGGGCGGACTCCCCCCAGCCCCGTCCACCGGGACCACCCTCGAAGAGCGCTCTCCCCCAAGTGCCCCACGTCTCCGTGCGGCACATTGACTGCACCGCCGCGCGGCGGGTGATGCGCGACGGGGGCGTGAGGGTATGACGACGGGGGGGGGGGGGGCTCGCCGGGCGTTGGGGGTGGCACGCCCTCCTCGAGCGCTGTTGAGGCGGCCTCCGAGGCCGGAGACCCGGGGGGATATGGTCCGGGTCGAGGGCGAAGGGGAGTGTTCCGGACATGCCAGGCTCCGGCGGCCCCCGGCAGCATCACGTCCCTGGACCCTCGACGGCGTTCTCGTAGCAAATGTGCGGCACCGCGACCCCCCATACGACGACGGCACCGTGCGGAAGTATCGGGGATGGCCATCTGGAGGCCCCTCCCCAGGGATGCATTAGAAAGGGGGGAGGTAATCCCCTTCCCCCCAGGGCGCCCAGCCTACGCCCAGCCGCCGTCTCCCTGACGCCAAGTGCCGGCCTCAGCGGCATTTGTAACCGACAGTAACCGCCCCGCCTACGCCCAGCCGCCGTCTCCCTGACGCCAAGTGCCGGCCTCAACGGCATTTGTAACCGACAGTAACCGCCCCACAACCGCTTTGGCAACCTCCTCCAACCGCCTGCCTAACCGCCTCTGGGGCCGCCTCTGAACTCCGTTCCCCTCTGATGCATCCCTGCCCCCCCCCCCCCCCCACCCCCACCCCGTGCCCCATGCACGGCCCCCGACCGTCACCCCCTGCCCCCAGGACCATGTGGTACAGCTTCGCGGTCCAGGGCCTCGGTCCGGAGCTCAACGACGTGTACGTGTACCAGCCCCTGCACACCTTCAACGGGCAGCCGCTGTACGTGGGCCACGAGCGCGGCAAGTACCTGTTCCACTACCGGCCCCACGCGGAGGAGGCCCACCGCTACGAGCCCGGCTGGTGCATCTCCGCGCACCTCGGCAGCGGCGACGTGGACTTCCGTCTGGAGCTCTACACCGACGACCTGAAGTCCCAGGCCTCCTCCATCGACCTCTGGGCCCCGAGCGAGGGCGACGGGGTCCCCCCCCAAGAGGTACCGAGCCCCCGGGCCCGCGGCTGGCGCGACTTCCTGCGGGACCAGTGGAGGCGGTTCCGCGGCCGACCCCCGGACGACAGCCCCACCGAAGTGCCGTCCGCGCGGCGGCCGTCGTTCAAGGTCAAGCTCCTGCGCAAGTGGCAGACGCTCCGGGGCAAGTCGCAGTCCCAGGCCACCATCGCGACGCCCCTGGCCCCGCTGCGGTCGAGCACGTGCTCGGGCGCGGGCCTGCTCACGCCCCAGTCGCCGGGCCACGCCGCGGGGTCCCCCCCGGCGAACGGGCTGGCCCCGTCTTTGTCCTTCGGCATCTCCGTCCCCACAGTCACGTCCGACGCTGGTACCGATGCCAGCATTGCCGTCTCCGTGCTCAAGCCCGAGGAGGTCTGCGCTCCCCTCCTGCCCTCCTTCCCTCTCGCCTTGACCAGCCTTGACCAGCCTTGGCCATACCATACCATACCATACCATACCATACCATACCATACCATACCATGCCATGCCATACCATACCATACCATACCATACCATACCATACCATACCATATAGCGGAGTCCCCCCCGGCGAATCCGAGGTTCTTCCTCGAAGGGGCCCACGAGCCCAGGGGACGCCACCGGGTTTTTTCGGCCAAGCCGGACGGAGCTCCCACCGGCGACCCCCCCCCGCATGGGTGGGTGCACACAACAACTGCCAGCCCCCCCCCCCCCCCCCTCAGCCCCCCCAAAAAAGGGACTCCGGCGCGGAGGGTTGGGGATATAGTCCCATGCCGCGCGGCCATGAATCGACATGGCCCTACACCGGGCGATACACGCCCTCCCCCCCCCCTCGCACAAGAGGGGCCCCCGTCGTCCCCCGGGCAGGGAGCACCCCCCCCCCCCATGGAGCGGCCGCCCTCGGGGGCCCTCGCCCAGCCCCCGGAGGCCACTCGGGATTCGGCCCCGAGCCAGCACAGCCCTCCCGCCCCTCCCCCCCCCAGCCGCAGCCCCAGGGCCCGCCCGGTCTCCCCCGCGCCGGCCCACGCACTACCGGGACCCGGGCCTCGGAGCCCCGGTGCCCAGCCCCGCCCGCCCCCCCCGGTATCCATCCGGCGGGGCCCGTCCCAGTCCGGTTCGGCCGCGAGGGGACGGTGCGGCACTCCCCCCGCCTCCACCAGGATTCGCCCCCGTGGATGATGCTCGGCGGGATTCGTCCCCGCCGAGCAGGGTGCGGGCCCCATCGCTGACCGCGGCCCCCAGCACCACGAGCGCCCCGGGCTCCCCGGCCGACTTTGGCCAGCCCCAGCCGCTCCTCTGCCCCGGTCAGCCGCACGGTGGCGCTCGCGGCTGAGCTCACCGCACCCCCACCCCCTCGCGCGCACGCCCACCCTCACGCTCACAGCCCCCCCCCCCCCCCCCCACGCGCTCGCCATGCCCCCGCAGCCACACTCGCGCCCGCCGCCCCTCCACGCCCCCCACCTCCTTTCACAGGTAGCCAACGCCACCGAGGTGTGCTGCCATAGCCGCCGACGGGAAGACGCGTGGCTGACAGAGGGACCCCCCATACGCGGCGGGGGTCCAGGCCTTGCCCCTCCTTCCTCGTGTGCATGCACCATGCGTCATGGCCGTGAGAGGCCTTTGCCTCCCCCCCCTCCCTGCCCCTGCCCCAGCCCCAGCCTTGTTCACAGGACACGAACCCCCTCTCCCGACACCCCGCAGACCCCCCAGACCTCCCACCGGACCCCGACCCCCCCCAGGCATGGGCGGCGCGGCCCGCACGTGCGGTTCGGGCCCGCACCGCCCTCTGACGTTGTATATGTCCCTGCGCATTCCCCGCCAATCGCGCGGTTGACGTGCGCTTAAGGCCCGTGGCCTTCTCAGCGCAGCCCCCTGGCCCACCCCAGCCCGACGCCGCCTCCCCGGCCCTGCAAGCCAGCGCCCCACCAACCACGTCGCATGGCCTGCGCAGGCCCATTGGGGTCCGCCCTCCGCGCCCGCGCCCGCCTGGCTCCGGGGCACACGGGCAGAACGCCCCCCCCGCCCCCGCCCCCGCGAGGCCCCGACCCAACGGCCGCTACTCCAGCAGCGGGTCGCGAAGCCGTGCTCCGACCCCGCCCTGTGGGGCACGCCACCCTCGCGGACGACGCGACCCCCGCAGGCCCACGAGCACTCCCCCGTGCCACCAGGTCCCCACTCCCCGCTACAGGGGTCCGCAGCGCGGCCCGCGCCGACCGAACACAAGGGAACCGGGACGCAGGGGAATAGACCATACATATTCCCTTCCCCCACCACCCCCCTACGCCGCTTTTCGCACAGGAAGTAGCCCCCTCCCCTGTCGCGGGGGAGAGGAGGCCAGAAGCAAGGGGAGCCGGGGCCCCGCAGGTCCCCGGACAGGTGGTCCCTCCCGCCCGCCCCCCATCCCGCCACCGTCTCTCACAGGTGCACGAGCCCTCCCCCCGCAGCGGGGGAGGGAACATGGGTCACACATACAGGTAGTCCCTCCCTCAGCGACGCGCGCCCCCCTTCCCCCCCTCCACTCCACGGCGCCCCCCCCCCCCCTCGGTCATTATCGGCACACGCCCGGCCAGCGTGACGCCGGCCGACTGCTCCCTTGCGCCCTGCCCAGGGAGAGCGTGTCTGGCAATTTCTCCCGCCGGCACGTGCTGGGTGCCTTCACAACAACAACAACAACAACATACCATGCCATGCCATACCATACCATACCATACCATACCATACCATACCATACCATACCATGCCATACCATACCATACCATACCATACCATACCATACCGTACCGTACCGTACCGTACCGTACCGTACCATACCGTACCGTACCATACCATACCATACCATACCATACCATACCGTACCGTACCGTACCGTACCGTACGTACAGGCCCCACAAGATTCGAGCAGCGCCCCTCCGCGCCCGCTCTTGTGCGGTTCGGAGGCACGCGAGTAGTTCGCCCCCATGCGCTCTGGGCTTTACGCAGCCATTGCACCCTGAGCGGTCCCGGCGGCTGCTACTCCTGTGGTGAGCCAGTGAGCCACCCTCTAGCCCCGCCCCACGGGGCTCTCCAGTACAGCAGCAGGCTGTGCCCTGCGCGACCCCACGCTGCGCCCCCTACGCAGCCGCATGCTGCGCTGCATTGCAGACCCACGCCGCGCCCCAACGCAGCAACGTGTGCACCTCCGCGGCCCCGTATTGCGCCCTTGCGCGGTCCCACACTGCGCCCCGGCGTAGCCACGTGCTGCGCGCCAGCGCAGCCCCGCGCTGCGGCCCTTCCGTAGCCGCTGCGCCCCAGCACAGGAATAGACCATACATAATCCCCGCCCCCTCCACCCCCTTACACCACCTCCGCACAGGACGTAGCCCCCTCCCCTGTCGCGGGGGAGCGGCGGCTGGAAGCAAGGGGAACCGGGGCCCCGCAGGTCCCCGGACAGGTGGTCCCTCCATCCCGCCCCCCATCCCGCCTCCGTTTCGCAGAGGTGCGCGCGCCCTCCCCCCACGGCGGGGGAGGGAACCAGGGTCACACGGGCAGGTGGTCCCTCTCACAGCGACGCGCGCTCCCTACCCCCCCAGACAGAAGGCGGAACCCCCCCCCCCCCCCCCCTCGGTCGTCGTCGGCACACGCCCGGCCAGCGTGACGCCGGCCGACTGCTCCCTTGCGCCCTGCCCAGGGAGAGCGTGTCTGGCAATTTCTCCCGCCGGCACATGCTGGGTGCCACAACAACAACAACAACAACAACAACAACATACCATACCATACCATACCATACCATACCATACCATGCCATACCATACTATACCATACCATACCATACCATACCATACCATGCCATACCATACCATACCGTACCGTACCGTACCGTACCGTACCGTACCGTACCGTACCGTACCGTACCGTACCGTACCGTACCGTACCGTACCGCCCCCCAGCACCCCCCCCCTCCCCGATAACCCTCCCCGAAACGCTTGGTCACTCGCTTCACCCGCTCGAGAGACATGCCCCCCCCAGCACACCCCTGCACCCCTCCCCTTAACCCTCCCCCTAGCCCCTTTCTCACTCGCTTCGCTGGCTTTAGAGACACTCCCCCCCCGATCCCCCTGTACTGCACGGTCAGTCCCAAATTTGCCCATTTCAAGGCCCCTTTGGGACCTTGCATGGGCTAATATGGGTCAAAGATGGCTCAACTGGCCTCAAACCACTGGTTTGAGCACCCCAAGCGGACTTTTGGACCCACAGGTGACCCCCGTTTCAACAGCCCCCCCCCCCCCCCCCCGGCTCAAAAGACGCCCTAGGGCTGTGGGACCCAATGAAGTTCCCGGTGTTTGCAGCTAAAAGTCCGAGGAATGACTGTCTGGTTGGGTTGAGGTGCACGTAAGAGGCGATGCTGTCCACCCGCTGCCAGCCCCGAATCATAAGCCACTCATTCTGGGGGCACATCTCAAGCATGTGACTGGGCGTTGAACTGCCCAGGTCAACATGGAGGCAATGGTTTCAGAGGATCCCCACTAAGTGTGCACCCCACCAATGCCCTCGGTGGCATCTCTGGACACATCCTGTGGCACACGTTGCGTTGGCACAACTTGCAACAGTGTCCATTGTCCTCCGTATCCATCGCATTGGCAGTCCGGACACAACCCCGTCACCAGAAAAGATGAGCAAAACTGAAAGTTCAAGCTGAAGTCTGAAAAGGACACAGACACATGCGCGGTCCAGCACAGGCACCACAATCCGGCCCCCCATTTGATACGAGCGTTGTCCATGGCCACCCCCCGAAGCTGCCATTTTTGTATCACGTGGGGTTTGTGGCACGTCTGTTGCCAGTGCTCCGCCTCCCGAGACACCAGCTTTCACTCTGAGGCGCTGAGCTCACCCCCGTTCCTTGTACCTCAACGCTCAATGAAGTGTCGTTCTATGTCCGGTTTCTGTTCGCGTTTGGCCCATTTTCAGACCATAGAAGACCGGAATGACATACTCTGCCACCCCCTTTGCCTGTAATACCCCCTGCACGACAGTGTCTTGTGGCGCTCTGGTGCGTGCTGCCCTGCGCTTCTCGTGACAATCCAATGGGCCACTCATTCACCAACCCCCAAAACCGCCATTGATTTGCATCATGTCCGGTGGCTTCGGGGTCACCCGATGCGTGCCAATGGCAGGACCCGCTTCTGTGTTCCCTGTTGCTCGCGCCTGTTCTCCAATGGCCCTCTAAATCAGTCGTGGTGGTCGTGACGTCTTCACGTGAAGAAGGCAATGCACAGGGGCGGTCCGAAGGTACTCCATTTCACTTCTGCTGACATGCGCAGTAGCACACGTTCGCACAAACGAACACAAAAGAGTGCCCGGCCACCGCAAGACGCACGGCAAGCGAAAGTCGCAAACGGCAAGAAAAGGCTGTTTCCCGTTTGTTCCGGCAAAACGGGCGTTTTTGTATCTGATTTTCGTGCCAATGCCTCTTCCCATTCGTTGCCGTCCCATTCAGCACAACTCGAAGGCCCTCTGCCGTCACGGCCGGCCCCAGCGATGTATTAGAACGGCCGTACACCGCAGGAGGAGGGGGGGTTGCCCCACCCCCCCTCCTCCCCTTCCGATGGTTGAGGCTGACAGCCAAAATTTTGCTTCGGCGCCTTCAGTGCCAAGAGGATTTACGCTTCGAAATCTTTTGGCCTCCCTTCGGCGGGGACCATAGGGGCACCCTGGGAGGAGGCGGGTCCCAGCCAAAGCTCCCTCCCCCCCTTCGGAGCCCCCCCCCCCCCTTCTACTACTTCCCTGCCTCTGCCCCTTCCGGCCGCCCTCCCCCTTCCGCCCCGTCCCTCAGGCGGGGGTGTGGCCGGTGCTGCACACCCGCGGGCTCCTGATGGAGGCGGTCACCTCCGGCGCGGACGCGATGGTGCGGCACATGGTCGCCCTCCACCGGCGGCACCTGCCGCAGTGCCTCCGGTGGCAGCGGGCGGTGGAGCACCGCCTGTGGCAGGACTACCCCGACGAGGTCCAGGGCCTGATCGCCGGGGCTCTGCTGCAGGGCTGCCCCCGCGTGGCCGTGCAGACCTCCGCGGGGGCGGCGGACCTGGACCTGGAGGCCATGACCCACACGGACCCCAGCGGGACCCTCCAAATGCGGTGTGTGTGCGTGCGACGGGGGGGTCAGGGTGGCGACGCCGGGTCCCGTCTCCCTTCAGCCAAGTCACAGAGTGGGTGGGGGGGGTTGATAGAGCCCCCCCCCCCCCCCAAACTGGGGGGAGGAGGGGGTTCGGGAAAAGTGTTCAATTGACAGGGTCATGAATCTGTGATTGTGAACTCTGGCGCCAAAGGCGCCGAAAATTTTTTCGAGCATTGAAAACGGTTTGATTTTTTTTTTTTGACCAAATCCATGGCAAATGATGACTTTGCTGAACCCCCTCGACGCGCTGATTCCAAAAATCCCATTTTCTTTTTTTCCGCGAATTTCGAGTCCAGGTCACCTCCGGGGACCCGGGGGTCAGTCGGTAGGATTTTGGGGGGGATGGCAATTGAGCCTTTTGGGGTGGGGGGGGGGGGGGCTAGCCACAGGGCTGTATCGACCCCCCCCCCTTTCAGTTTGAAACTCCGCCCACCCAAGAGGAACTTGACTGCGGTCGCGGCTGGGCCAAAGTGGGACAGTACTCAGGCACTTGCACCGCCCTGTCACGTCGCGCTGGCCCCGCCCCACCCCCCCCCCCCGCCTCACCGCCCCGTCCTCTGGCCGGCCGCATGGTCCATCCGGCCATGCGCCCCCCGCACGACGACGCTGAGGGCACTGCCCCACTGTCCAGATGCACTTCGGGGGGGGGGGGGGGGGCGCGTACCGCCGCGTGTTCACTGCATTTTGCTTTTTCAGTGGTCCATCCACTGGCATCTTTGCGTCCTTGTAGACAGAAAGGTACCTATGGTCTTGTAGGCCACTGACGAGCCACATTTCTTTCTGCGCTTTGTGCTGATCGCGTCTTGTGCTCACGCACCATAGCCCAGCATTCCTTCGGGGGGGGAAGGCCGGTCATGGCCATGGCATCGGGGCCTGCCTGCCACGGCCGAGCGTAGCGGTCCTGACTGCAGTCATCACGACCGCCCGACGACAGTCCCCGTCCCCCAAACACAGCGCCGCACCAGCGCTTAAGCGGAGCAGTGCCTCAGTACACACATGCGTCCCTCCGGCTACGGGGGACCCCCACAGAAATCGGATGAGGACGTCGCGGAACATCCGATACGCTGCACCCACTCGCAGTGTTTGCCTCGTGGAATGTGGCGGGTGCACCGGGTGGCAGGGGGTGTGTGAAGGAAGATGGGGGGGCCTGTGCACCGCAAGCGGCAGCAGTGCACGGGCAGTCGGCGGGGTACACGGGGGGCTTCACGGCAGGAATTCTTCGCCGCGGGATGTTTCGTGTTTCGAATTCGCTCCAAATTTCCCACACAATTCCCAGGCCCCTGTGCGACATAAACCCGCTTCGAAATTTAGCAAAATTTCTTGTCCAACAGTTGCCTGAGCATTTGGAGACGGGGGACGGTGGAGCCTGTGGGTCGTGTGGTCGTGTACGATGAGGGAGCTGATATGAAGCGCCACAGCAGGGCTCATCTTCAGGCGGCATAAGTCTGTTGTGCCCTTCCACAAGGGCTGGAACAGAAAAAGGTTGCCATCAGGATCTGTGACGGGCGATCTCGTGATCAAACGTTTCTCATTGCTGTAGGCAATGTCCACGTTGCGAACGTCGCCTGCAGCTTGCTGCCTCCTTTGCAGGGAGGGACAACACTAGACCGCAGCCTCGTCCATAGCCAACTGCCAGCAATTGGGTACTGAACTGAATTTGCCTTCGCCGTGCCTCGTCAGCCACAATGTCCACAAACGTAGACCGGGCGCGGTCAGTATCGGGTGACCTCCAAGTCATATCATACCTCTGCTTAGCATCACGGGCAAGCCACCGGGAAGGAACTGCAACCCTCCACGACTCACCAGCACCTCATCAGGAAGGAACAACAACCCTCTGGGACTCAACAGCGCAGCATCAGCAGATAGCAGCGACCACCATGAGCTATGGGTCTGCGCCCTGTGCCCGGTCTCACAGGGGTCCAGTGGATCATATACTTGGGTCGCCCATTTCCCAAGAACTATCTTGAGTACTCATGAACATTTTGAGTCAGTGCCCCCCCCAAAAAAGCATCAGCAAATAAAAGCAACCACCACCAACCAAAGGCTGGCTCACAGCATGTGGGTGCGAAATTTCCCACAACAAACTCAGGACTGCATGCGAAATAAACCCGCTTCGACATATCCCATGGGGACCGCTTCCCGCCGCGAAGGTACCCCCCTGCACGAGGGCCGTGCGTACAGAGCGGTGCCGTGCCCACGACCCCCCCCCCCCCCCCCCAAATCAGGTCGTACATGGTGGCGGGGTTCTCGTCCGCGGGGACGGTGACCTCCGACGCCGACAGCATCCCCAAAGACGCGTGGGACGACACCGTCGTCGTGCTGTCCCCCGGGCACATCGCGGACGCCGCCCGCGACCGGGAGGCGCTGGCGCTGCTGTGCGCGGAGGGCGTCGCGGACGCGTCGCTGGCCAAGGCCCCGTGCCAGTCCCCGGGGCTGCTGACCCCCGACGCGATGCACGAGGAGGTCTGCGCCGCCGTCGTGGACGAGGAGCTGGTCCGCGTGGCGGTGTTTGAGGGGCCGCGGGCCCGGCGGCGGACGAGCGTATACGAGCGCGTGACGGGGTTCGGGGACCGCCTCACGGACGGCCTAGAGATGCCTCAGAACATGCAGGAGTGCGTCCAGTTGTACCCCGCGGACTACCAGAGCCCCGTGGGCGTCCTGTCGTTCTGCGCTCGGATCCCGGACGCCGCCGCTCTGCTGAGCTTCGAGAGCGACGCCGTTCTGCAGATGTGCGAAGATGCCCTGATGAAGGTCCTCTGCCCCCCCCACATCGCCCCCCCCTTTCCACCGCTTCCCCTCCTCCCTCGCACCCCCCCTTCAGGCCCCATGCGCTGCCCCGGCGATGCATTGGAATGCCTGACTACCGCAGGAGGAGCCCCCCCCTGTCCCCAGCCCCTCCCCCCCCCCCCCGGGTCACCCTCCCGGCGGTCGTCTGCATGGCTAACGGGAGGCACCCCCCCTGAGCAGGCTCAGCCTCGGGGATGAGACGTGCGTCCGTCGCCCCCCCCCCCCCCCCCCCGGGATCGAGGAAACCGAGCGCACAGGCGTCCCCCGCTTACGAGTCCTACCCAAACAGAACCCGGGAGACACACAAAAGAGCAGCCACGCGACCCACACAAGGGGGCACTCTGCCTCACAAGTGGTCCCAAACCCCCACGGCGAGCGGCACCCATGCCAACGTGGCGGGCGAGTAGAGCCAAGAATGCTGAGCCTTGCAAGGCCGGTGTCCTCTGGGCCGGTGCTGTGTAGGCCCGCGCACGACGCGACACAAGAAGCGGGGCATACGCACGCGGCACGGGCCCCGTGCAGAGCGCACCACCGCCGAGGCCAACGCAGTGTGCTACACCAACACCCGCAGCAGGGCCCCCATAGTCCCTGGAACGGTAACGGGGCGGGGGCATGCGGCAGAGCAGTGACTGCCCATGTGCTGCGGCACCAATGCAGTGGCTGCACACGTGCTGCACCGCCAGGACTGCGGCCACAGTGCAGGGCCCCCCATAGTCCCTCGATTGGTAGCGGGACAGGGGCAGGCAGCAGCACGCCAATCTGCAAGGGGTAAGGCGCATGGCACTGCCCCGGCGACTCCAGCCTCACCGACCGGGAGGGGACCCCAGGGCCCACCACGCCGTCCGTGTGGAGGTATCAAGGCCCCCAAGGGGCGGCACTACGCCCCCCCAGACCCGGATTTCATCGCGGGACAAAATGTAACTTTACAAAAGGAGACATTGATTTGGGCTGTTTCTGGTACACAAACTTTTGGACTTTTGGGTTCCAGGACCCCCCCCCCCCCCACACACACCCCTCCTGAACTCTGCCCCCGCCTCGGCGGTCCGCAGGTGCACGAGCTGCGGCGGCAGCGGCACCGGCTGGACCCCAATCACGTCGCCGCCATCTTCGTGTACACGTACCAACTCCCGGCGGGGCCGGAGGGGCCCGACACGGCGCAGATCTACTCCGCCATGAACACGGCCCTCCGCACGGGGGACCACAAGGCCATCGCCTTCTGGCGCCCCCTGATCTGGAGCGTCGACGTGGCGCTGCAGGCCCTCCCCCCGCACAAAGGGAAGCTCTACCGGGGCCTGGACTGTACCCTCCGCGGCGATGAGTACGTGGCCGGCGGCTGCATCGGGTGGCCGGCCTTCTCCAGCTCCTCCCAGTCCCTGGCCGTCGCGAAGGACTTCAGCCTCGGCGACAGCGGCACCCTCTTCTTCCTCCTGAGCCGCTCCGCGAGGTGCCTACCCCTTCGCTCTGTGCCGTCACGCCCCCTGTGAAACAGGGGCCCAGCGATGTATTAGAACGGCGGTACACCGCAGGAGGAGTGGGGGTAACCCCCCTTAGACCCCCCCCCCCCTCATCCCCTTCCAATGTTTGAGGCTGACAGCCACAATTCTTGCTTCGGCGCCTTCGGTGCCAAGAGGATTGAGGCTTCAAAATTTTCGGCCCGCCTTCAGCGGGGACCATAGGGGGACCCTGGGAGGAGGGGGGGGGGTCCCAGCCACACACCCCTCAGACCCCCCCTTCAGATCCGCCCCCCCCTTTCTAATACGTCCCTTGCAGGGCCCTCCGAGGCTTGGGCGTGGCGACGCTCTACTGCCCCCGCCTCTAATGCCCTGGTTTGCCGCCCTCGCAGTGCTCTGGGGGGACGAGGGCAGCGCAACATGCCACCGCTGCCGCCGGTTCAGTTGCAGACTGCCGTGGCGCATCGGTTGCCCCGCTGCGCCCCCGCCGGGCTACATCTTTCGGGCCTTGCGGGCCCACGTAAAAGGGGACGCAAGCGTTGAAAAGTTGTCGATGTGCCGATGTTGTGAGACAAGAAGGTGCCCTCAAAGAGCGTTGTTGGGGCAAGTGCACGTGCGCGCGCCACATGCCCCTCCTTTTGGGGGGGGTATACTTCGGGGGGGGGGGGTGTCGAGGATCTGACACACACCCATGTCTTGACCCCCAAAGTCACGGTTTTTGTGGTCGATTTTCTGCCGAGAAGTCTTGTCAGACCCTTCGCTGTTGGGGCGGTTGGCTTGGCCGGGGGGGCCTCACGCGCTTGTGCGGCGTCCCGGCGGTTCGGTGTTCCCTGGGACTCGAAAGTGCTCGTTGATGTTCCCCTGAAAACCCTCTGAAAGGTCTGGTCTGGGCGTGGGGCACAGGTTGGGGTCAGTGCGGGGGGGCCAGAGGGCCCCGCGCAGTGGCTGCGGGGCCCCTTTAGCCAGGGCCATGGACCCCCCCCCCCTCCAAAGCTCCGGAAGTGCTGCACAGGGGCCGTTCGGTGGCGGTGGAGGGTTTCGGACCCCCTTTTGTCAGCCGCGGGGGCCGAAGGTGTGGGTGGGCGGTTCAGAAATTGCATGTTGCAGTCCTTCGGCCGTTGAGGCTGCAGGACCAGACAAGGCGGGGGGGTGCCACTAAGACAGGCCGCAGACGGCCATTTCGGGGGGCCCCCAGGGGGGCCCTGGCCCCGGCTGCACGGGCACATGGCCTCCGTGGGTGGCAAGGGCCCCGTAGTGACGCCAAACGATGACCGCCATGATCAGCCCACGATCGAATACCACCTCGAGGCATGTTTTGGACCCGCCTTGTGCGTCATTTACCCCCTGTGTCCATGGGGTGCCAGGAACGGTGGGGTCTGTTGTGTGACCTGCCCACTGCATCGGGAGCTGCTGCCGCCGTTTGCGGCCACGCCCCCCGAAATCAAAAGTTTCATTTTCAGTTCAATTCCGTTTCGTTGTTGCGACCGCCCACAATGATCAAATATCACACGTTACGTTTGTGGGCTGGCCCGGTATGATTTGCCACGGCCGCTGGATCGTGAACCGTGCAACCTGCGGTTTGCCCGTGCTGTGCCACCACCTGGGGGCACACTACCCCTCTTCAAGGTTTCTTGCCCACGGCAACAGATTTTTTTGTTAGGGAACGTCGTGGGCAGATCGCCCTCATCCAAATGCTTTGCTTTCATCCAGACACACCGCCTCTGCCACGAGAGGGGAGCACGGGGCGAAGATGTGGGTGTGGGTGTGGGTGTGGGTGTGGGTGTGGGTGTGGGTGTGGGTGTGGGTTTGGGTGTGGGTGGGGGTGTGGGTGTGGGTGTGGGTGTGGGTTTGGGTGTGGGTGTGGGTGTGGGTGTGGGTGTGGGTCTGTGGGTGTGGGTGTGGGTGTGGGTGTGGGTGTGGGTGTGGGTGTGGGTGTGGGTGTGGGTGTGTGTGGGTGTGCGTGCGTGTGCGTGTGCGTGTGTGTGTGCAACAAGCAGGGAAAACTG
The DNA here is from genome assembly GCA_964036045.1 of Eutreptiella sp. 'Long Island Sound 2002'. Taxonomy (NCBI): domain Eukaryota; phylum Euglenozoa; class Euglenophyceae; order Eutreptiales; family Eutreptiaceae; genus Eutreptiella; species Eutreptiella sp. 'Long Island Sound 2002'. The sequence continues at coordinate 54,611,164 of OZ038382.1, read as the reverse complement.
TGCATTCCAATTGTGCGGCCCAAATCCTGTCAGCCCTGGCATGGGCCTAGCTTGCAGTGCTTTCCGGGTACAAGCAAATGAACGTGATGCGTGCGCTGCACAAAGCAGTGCGCCGTGTGCATGCCGCCTCCCCATGGTGGTCGGAAAACACTATGCGCGCCGTGTACAGCGTTGGCCACGATCTCCCATGTCCCCTTAGTGCCGCGACAACAAAGCTGGTGCATCGGCTCACAAACAACGCCGTGTGGAACGGAAACATGTACACGGACAGGGAGATTCCCACAGAATTTCAGCCAGATGGATACACCCCCACCTGGTGCGATGACATCGCACTTCTCCGTAACATAGCCGCAATCCCTTGAGCACCCACCCTCATATGTCCCCCCGTGTCTGCATGTATGTGTCGGGGGCACGTTAAACAATGCAAGAGGCCTGGACTGGTCCAGATGTCAGCGGTATAGACTCGTACCCTAGTAGCGGAGGTTCGATCCCTCCTATCGTCAAAGCACACCACTGCCCCCTACAGCAGCTCGCTACGCCACCGGCACTGCAGGCTGCGGTAGGTGCGCCTCGTCGCTTTTTTTGAAAACAACCCCGGCCCCCCGCGACACCGGAAAAAACACACCACCGCCCCCTGCAGCAGTGCGCTCCGCGACTTGCTCCGTCAGCCGCTCGCGGCAGCTGCACATTCGCTGCGCCTTCTCTTCGGCAGCAGGGCCATGCAGGCAGCGGGAATCGAACCGGCGCCATCACGGCACGAGCCCGGTGACTCAACCACTGACACAGCACCCACCACAACACAATACAGGCACACAATCACGGACGGCGCAAGACACAGGTGCCTAGGTTGACCCTACGGCCGTTGTAGCTGTTGAGAGGACCGGGTACATACACCACATACACCACATACCGCTAGGCATCAGATCCCTGCTACCCCTGCACCTGACCTGCCCATGCCCATCCCCCTGTCCAATGCATGAATGTTTCTGTGTGTGTGTGGCGGGGTGGTGGCACCCAGCACATGATAAATCTAGGGTGTGGCAATGGTAGTGCACAAGCTCCTCCGCGGGCAGTTTTTGTGGTCTGTTGCGCGGTGCAGAACTGAACGCGGGAGACGGTGAGGTTCACTGTCCAGAATTGCATTTGCTCATTCTCTACCAACAGACTGAACGACGTCTAGGACAGCTTTGCTGTTCCTGAGGAGTTTTCTTTCAACCGCTTTTCTTGCTTTGTTCTTGTCTCGCGGTTCTCAACGTGTGTGTGTGATATCGGGAGGGGAGGTTGCAAGAGAAATGCATTTCGCAACAGCGGCTGAGGAGGATTATTCCGAAAATTGTGTGTGCCTTGTCATCGGTCTCTTGAGCCCTGCCCTATGCGCAACTGAGTAGGACCCAGCACCATCCACAAGGCCCCTCACTAGGAACCCGCCCTCAGCCCCCCCCCCAACCCCCACTAAGCAAAGGCCTGCCCCCCACACACACGCATGAGCGCCCCCTCCCCCTCTCCGAGTGACACCGCCGTCATCAAAACAGGTCCATATCCCAGTTTTCACGATTCCCGGAGGAGCAGGAGGTCCTGTTCCGCCCCAACACGCTGTTCAGCATCACCTCTGTGCTCAACGGCTCCTCCGACATCGGCCAGTTCTACAGCCGCGTCGACAACATCGCGATGCAGGAAATCGACGGCGGGTCGCAGCGGTCGCGGGTGGAGCTGCGCGTGTTCCAGGACGGCTTCTCCAGTTGGCTGCTCCAGATCCCCTCGTCGTTACACAGCGAGGGCATGGCCCATCTCGCCGCCTTCGCGGAGCTGCCCCCGGCGCTGCAGGAGAAGACGGTGCAGCATCTGGAGGAGATCCTGCGCGTGCCCCCCAACAGCAGACCGCCGGTGCGCCGCCACAGCAGCAGCCGGACGCTGCACCGCGACAACAGCGGCCGGACGCTGCACCGCGACAACAGCGGCCGCGAGCTCCGCCGGGACAGCGGCAGTGGTGCGGTGCAGCAGCCGGGCCTCAAGCCTCAGCTTGAGCAGTGGGCGGGGCACCTTCTGCGGCGGCACAGTCTCGGCGGCAGTGCCCCTCCCGCCGGTGACGGGGCCGGGGGCGCGCAGGCGACCCCCCCGAACACCGCCTCCGGATTCCGGCGGCGCAGTGCCGTGGGGCTGTCCGTGGACGTCGAGGACTGGGGGGACCTGGGCTGGCGCCGCGGGGGCGAGGGCGGTGGGGTGGGAGACCTGTCGCCCGTGGCGGCCGGGACGCACGGCCGGCCCCCCACGCCGGCCCTGCGGGGCCGCTGCTGACCACCGCAGCGCGTGCCCTGTGGCGACCGAGTCGCAGGACGTGCGCGTGAAGCGGGGCTGCGACGTCCCCAGGAATGGCATACCCCCCGGTACATCATAGGCCACAGGGAAACCGGGGACAAGGGGGCGGGGGGTGTTGGCACAAGGCCTCGGTATCTGATTGTTTGCCTTTGGCGGCGCCTATCGGCCTCTCGTCACTGCTCATCCTGACCCCCTGTGGGCCCAAACGTGTTTTGGTCGTGTCAACGGAGCCCCCGGATGACTTGTCCTGTTTGACTACTCCGGGGGTCGGCCGTCCCGGAGACGGGGCTGTTGCCCGTGCCATTGACCAGGGGCAAAGGAGGGGGGGGCGGTGTCATGCGACACTGTGTTCCTTGTCGGTCTCCAGCACCGCCAGGCCTGGAGCAAGGCGTACGCCCTGCGATGCCCCTCCTTTGCCCGACCAAAAGGCGCCTCTGGTACCACTGATGAGGATTTTGTTTTGCCGAGCCTGCGCTTGTCTGTCACGGCGCGTAACCCACAAGACACCGTACGGGGGGGGGCGGGGGGGGGGGGATAGGGAAAAACGGGGGGGTGGGGGGGGGGGGGAACGGTGGATTGCCTCCGACATGCGGGAGGGAGGCTGACCTGTCATGCACGGCCATGCCCAAACTGTGCGACGTGCTCATTCTTCTTTCTCCGCCTCCACCGCGGGGGGGGCGACTCCGCGGGTCCTAGGACGCGGCCAACAGTTAGTTGCCAAAGGTGTTGCCCTCAGGCGTCCATGGGCGCCTAAGGCGCCCGATGCTCCATGAACACCAAAGGTGCCCTAAGGAAAATTTTGTCCAATTTGCACCCCAACACTATTCTTTAACCCAACCTTGACTCTAACGCCCACCCCCAACCCTCAGCCTACTCCTATCCCTACACCTAATCAACACTGAATATTGGGACCGAGCTGGTGGGGGAGGGAACATCAGCTATGACTGGTGAGGGACATCAAGAATGATTCACACATTGATGGCTCTTGACAAAGTGAAATCAGCTTGCAAGTGAATGCCATCACCACGAGGCCCACTTTCAAGGCTTTTTGGACTCCCGAGGGGCCAAAATGCCCCAAAATGGGTTCAAAATGGGCTCATTTCACCCGTTTGTGCACCCCAAATGGTCTAGGATGAGGTTTGGAAAAATGCATTTTTGACCCATTTTTGACCCAATTTTGGTACCAAAACAGCCCATTTTCATCGCATTTTGGGATTTTCGGAGGACCAAAACGGGCCACCACAAGCTCAAAACGGTCCAAAAACACTTGTTTTAGCGCCGTACATGGTCTAGGATCATTTTTGAGAAAAGTCATCTTTTTGCCTCTACTGGACCCGTTGACCCATTTGGGCACCCACCTGTTTGGGCTTGAGCTTGCAGCTTGCCGCAGCCCAGTGGGCCTAGGTATTGGGGTCTAGGCGTCCGTTTGGGCAATTCTGAGGGGTGGAAACCACAAAAAGTGGGGGGTTGCGGGTGGAGTAGGTGCCCTCGGAATCACATTTTGAGCCATGTAGCCAAAGATATGGCCTATTCTTGGTTTGTGGCTGTCGGCATTTGGAGCTTCTGGGGGCCTTTTTGGGCCATTTTCGCACCATTACCCTCTCAAGCCGACGGCATGCCTCATGCTGGCGGACACCAGCAGAGTCACAAGACCCCCACACCCTCCCCACTTGAGCCACCCCAAGCGCCCCCCCTCCCTGACTGAGTCAGCGCGCGGGCGCTGCGGAATCGGAGAACAAAATCCATCAAAACCCATGCAAACGTGACCCTTCGCGACCGTCGCGCGCCGCGCGCCGCGGGTGTAGGCACGGCAGCCGCCGATGCGTCGTACCCTCGCGAAGGAGGGCCAGGCCCTGTTCCGCTCGAGGCCGCGGTCGCTCTCCCGAAGAGGACGACCGCCGTTCCGAACTCAGGCGCCACCTCCACCCCGACCCCCCCCCCCCCCCTGTGTCACAGCCCCTCGCCCTTTGGTGCTGCCTTCGATACGTGACGGTGGAGGGCCCCATGCAGCCTCTCTTCGTTGTTCAAAATCGGCGTAGCTCTCGATTGGGTACAGAAGGGGGCAGCAACAGCGGTCCCCAAGTGGTCTCCCACCTCAGTACCCCCGGGTCTAGGCCATGCTTGGGCAGGACGTTTCTTAAGGACACCAACCGTTTTTTTTCCATTTTTGTTTTAGGAACGTGAACGCCCCCCGGGCGCGCGGTTGCAGGCCAACTGCCGGCAGTTGCTGGCCAACCGTTGTCGGTTAGCCGCCAACCGCTGGCGGTTGGCCACGCAACCGCCGCCGGTGACGCGCCAACCGCCGTCGTTTGGCTCAGCCCTTCTTTCGCGTGCCGGAAATTCGGATGTCCAGAGTTTTTTCTTTTGTTGCCCATTAAGGAACGTCCTGGGCTTGGCTTCTGAAATCGGGCGGGGGCCCCCGCAGTAGCGCTACTTATGAATCCGCAGCGCTGAGGGACCTGTGTCGCTTGTTGCTGTGAATCCCCCATCTGCCCGTTCCTCCCCCACCCCCTTTTCCCGTGGGTAGGCCTGGGGCGTGGCACTGGGGGGTACCGTACGGACCTCCGCCGGGGGCCCCCCGGCGCTGGATCAGCGTCGCGTGTGCGGCCGCCCTCGAGGGCCCCTTGTCCCAAGACCGACGGTGGGGGCCTGGGGGGCGTGGGGGCCCGATGGCCGCCGCCCCATCGGGCGCGCCCATGGGCCCTGGCCTGGACCGCCCCTTTCTGCCCCCGAGACGGTGACGAAGCGGTGGCCGGGGTCTGTGAAGCGGGCGTTCATGGCCTTTGGTCTGCCAAGTCGTGACCCCCTTCCCCCTCCACCGCCGGGGGGGGAGGCCTTGCGGGGTCCCTCACCCGCTGAGTCAGCGTGCGGGCGCTGCGGAATCGGAGAACAAAATCCATCAAAACCCATGCAAACGTGACCCTTCGCGACCGTCGCGCGCCGCGCGCCGCGGGTGTAGGCACGGCAGCCGCCGATGCGTCGTACCCTCGCGAAGGAGGGCCAGGCCCTGTTCCGCTCGGGGCCGCGGTCGCTCTCCCGAAGAGGACGACCGCCGCTCCGAACGCAGGCGCCACCTCCACCCCGACACGCCCCTATCGTGCGGCAGCGGAACTGAGTTTCGTTAGGAATCGGCCCCGCACCATGTGCCACTCGGTAATATCTGCTCCTGTTGCACCCGCAGCTCAGTAGGAACCGGCTGCGTCCCGTGTCGAACTCGGTAGGACCCGGCTCCATCTGATCACGTGTGACCCGGCAGACACTAATATTCGTGCCAAGTCTGCTTCGAACCCGACGCCCCCCCTCCCCCGTTTGTTACGGCCACACCCCCTTTTGTTCCGCTCTTCTTTTGAAACCCCCGGCGGATGTGCCCCCGGCGGCGGCACCGGGGCCCCACGGAAGGAGGGCCCGAACGTGCCGCTCCGTGTTTTGTTGGCGGTCGATGCTCGTGTCGATGGTGTGGGGCATGCCCCCCTGTGCACTGGGGCGTGCAACACCCCCCCCCCCCCTCAGAGGGCGGGAGGGTATTGTTGCTGCGATTGCAGCCCCGGATCGAGTCCCCACGGGGGTGTTCAGCGAGGGACACTGCGGCGACGGTGCGCACGCGCCGAATGACATGACAAACTGGTCCCCACTTTTTTTGGGGGGGGACAAGCTGTGCTCTGGGGTCACTCACAAAGGGACGGGGGGGGGGGGGGCTCAGCCAAGGAGGCAGCCCCCCCCCCCTTCTCCCCCCGGACGTTGAGCTCTGAACCCCCGCTGCCCTGTCACACGTGCCGCCTGCTGCCCCCGGCACAGCGACGCAGGGGGTCTTGGGTGGGGGGAGACCAACCGGAAGGTGCCCCGCACCGGCCCTGCACTCCACAGCACATGTGACGTGGGGCGAGAGGGAGGAGGGGCCGGGAGGGGGGAAGAGGGGGGCAGTTAGTGTCCCGGATCCCATTTCTTTGTATCTGCTGTCATACCCCCCCCCCTGCGCAAGCATGGGCTTGTCCCAGCAACAGAGTGGGCGTTGAACCGCTGTTTTCAGGGGTTTTCGGGGCCGCTGTTTTTTGTGGTTCCTGAATGCAGAATTGGGCGTTTGTGAGGCACTTGTAGAGGGAAAGGGGGGGCTTGGTCATGTCTGTGATGGTGCATTCTGTTCATAACAACATCGTACCACACATTGCAGGGTCGTGGCGATCCAAGGTTGCACTGCGGGTATGCTCAGGGCAGGAATACAAATGGCCCTCTCTGTGTCCCCTCCCACGACCCTAGTCCTTGACAGGGGAAGAAGCTATGGTATGTTCTGAGAGTGTACTTAGATCCCGAGATTGACTCGTACTGTTGCAGAACTGTTGCAGCTTTGTCAAACAAAGAACAACAACACCATTGCACTACACGTTGCGCCACACATGCGGTTTGTTTGGATGTGATGTTCGGCCATGGCCAACATTGCCATTCCCGGTGCGGCCGCCGCGTAACGCGCTTTGCCGTCGGGTCTGCGTCGGGCGCCAGAAACGGGCTTGTCCAAGCGCACGGGGGTGGGCGTTGACCCGCTGGTTTGCCTGGCCTTTTGGGACGGCGGCGGTGCTTGTGCAAGGGGGCGGGCGGGGGGGGGGGGGTAAGGGCCACCCTACGCACCCGTGCTGGGGGGGGGTTGGGTTGGGTTGGGTTGGGTTGGGTGACGGCCTCCCCCGGACGGCCAGACCCACCGCGCGCGTCCTTCCCTGCGCCGCGTGATTGGGCTGGACGACTCCCGGCTGTCCGGTCACAAGGCCTACCGGACTGCTGACGGTCCCCATACCCCGCGGAGGCACACGCAGGAGGGAGATGCCGCCGTGCCTATGTGTGTGTGGGCGCGCGCGTTAGTGTGTATGGGGCGCGCGTGGCGGGGGGCTGCAAGGCACGTCGGGTCACACGGCTGGGCCGCGCCTTGCTGGGGGGGGGGGGGGGTGGCGAGGCGCAGGACCCGTGCCCCCAACCCCCCCACCCCCGCCGCCCCGGACAGGGACGAGGATAGGGCACCCGGGCCTTCACCCACAGTCCCGGGGCCTGTCACTGACCTACTTTCGGAGCACTCAGGCGACCCTCGGGGGCATTTTGGTCGCGAGTTGAGAGAGAAACGTACGACGGGAGAAGGACCCCCCCCCCGGCCCGGCCCTCGTCCGAGGGATGGGGGGGTCGGGGGCAGTGATGTATTAGAACGGCCGTGCAATGCAGGAGAAGGGAGGGGGGGTGCCCTGTCAGGCCGAAGCAGGCACACCGGCCCTCAACCCCCCCGTCCAACAACACCCCCCCCCCCCCCCCCGGAGCACCGGAGGCCACCGACTGTCGGTCTACCACAGGGCCACCGACAGCGCCGCTTCGAAAATTTTTGTTTTTCTTCCCATTTCCTTCCCTTGTTCAACGGGCGCTGCCCGATGGCCGGGGGCCTGGGTGCCCACAAGTTTGGGGGGGAGGGGGGGGGGGGGGAGGACGCCCAGGCACCCAAGCAGAGTTGTGTTGAACAACTCAGCATCTCCTGCGGCGGGGGGGGGGGGGGGTCTGACACCCCCACCCCCCCCCCCCCCTCTTAAGTGATTGGGCCAACATTTGCTCCGGGCCTTCAGCCAAGCAAAATTTTTCTCTGGCGCCTTCGGCGCAAGTCAGTTTAGGCCAAAAAGTTTCTTCGGCGCCTCCAACAACTCAGGGTCTCCTGCGGAGGGGCGGGGGTCCCCCCCCCCACAGCCCCAGCCCCCCCCCCCCCCCCCTCCCCCGCACCCAAGGGGTACAGGACAGCTCGTCCACTGCCTGTCCCTGTGATGAGCAACAGTCCAAGACTCTGTGGGGCTGCAGGAGGAAGTTCTACGCTGTCCCTGTCGGGCAGTGGGGGGCAGAGGACCGATGAATGGGTGCGGCGCATTGCGAGGCCCGCTCCGCTGCCTCCTGCGCCCCACGCCGTGCGCCTCACGCCGTGTCGGCGTGTGTCCGAGGGCCTTTGGCGACCAACGGCGCGCGAGCGACCGACCACGGGTGCCGCGCGGGGGTGGCGGACCGTCACTTGGGCGACACCCCCGGCCACCCCCACCAACCGTCATCCCTTTTGAAGGGGGCGTGGGGGGGGGGGGGGGGGGCATGGACAAGGGGGCGGGAGGGGGGGCCTCAGGCTCCAAAGCCCCGGACGGCGTGACAAAGCGCATCCGTTTGTGTCTGACGGCCACGTCGTCGAATTCAGGATCGCCCTTGCCCTTGTCTAGCCTCCCCCCCCTCCCCCCGCCCTTGTCTAGCCCCCCCTCCCGGGGGGGGGGGGCGTCACTTGCTAGTTCCTGCCAAAAACGTGTCACTGTCATATTGCACAGAGCTGCGCAACTGTGAGACCTCGTCGTCAGACCTCATGTGCACCTCCTTTGTTCTGACCCATTGCCCTCCTCAGGCCCCTGACAACGTTCCCTCAAAGGCGCTGTTGCGCGCCATGTCCGGTCCACAAAAGGAGCCTGCGCCGGCCGTCGTGCAAGGCCCTTCTCCCCCACGGTGCCCCCCTGTGTCTCAGAAGGTCGGGTGATCAACAGCGATGGGGACGCGGTTGAGGAGGGAGATTGTCCTGCCGCTGATGAGGCCAGTGCGATGGACAGTGACAGGGAAGTGGTGTGGGCAAGGTCTGCCCGGGGACCCAGGGGATGAGGCCACACCTTTGGGGACAAGTGGTACCCTTCCCCCCCCCCCCCCCCGTGTCCAGCCCCCCCCCCTGTCTAGCCCCCCCCCCCCCCCCCAGGGGGGGGGCGTCACTGGGCCCATGAACAATAAGAAATCAATAGGAAATCACAGGCGCCAAAGGCGCCCAAGAAAAATTTGAGTTGGGTCATAGTAGAATAGGCAGCTCGGGAGTGGTGTACGCCCCCCCCCCCAGGGGGGGGGGGCGTCACTTGGTGACCCTCCCCCCGGAGTGGGGGGGGGACCGTCGCCCCTGGGGGGGGGGGGGGCTGGACAGGGGGGGGGGGGTATGTCACTCGGGACATCTCCGAGGAAGAGTGGTTCCCCAAAACAATTGGTGGCCCCAACAGTTCCTAAACCTGCACCCAAACTGGCACCCAAACCGGCAAAGCCCGCGGCAGCCGGCTCGTCCATCCCTGTCGCTGATGGGGAGCATGTGCAGTGGTTCCAGACGCTGCGGGACCGCAAGAGGACGTTCCACACCGTCCCTGTTCAGAAGAAGGCGCAGGCAGAAAACTGATGAAGCGATGCAGTGCATTGGGGGATTTCCTCATTTACATGTCTGCATGGCACCATCAGCATCTGTGCCTGTCGGCATGTATCACAGATCCTTGGCTGTCACCGACCACTCCGCAGCAGTGCGCCCTACCCCAAGCAAATAGTGACCCATTGTGCCTGATTGACCAATCGTGCCTGAATGTCATCCCCCCCCACTCTGATAGTGTATGACATGCAACCTGCTGATTCACCTCGGCCTTCAATCTTCACTCCGCTGTCTTCTTCAGCCCACAGTCATTGTGCCTCACGCACACTGGGAAGCCTACGGGCGTGGCAGTCTCCCACTGCATCACCTGGTTTCGGACTCAGCCAATCCTCTCACCACGTGTCAGATCCGCTACGACAGTCATTTGTGGGATCATCGTAGCACTGGACAGCTCTGAACCTTGATCCCGAGGGGTCACCTCGAGTACTGTGAAGTGAGCAGGCTACGCCAGCTCATCTTGGTCTGAGCCAAAAAAAAAAGTATCACAGATCCTTGGGTGACCTGCAGCAAGCAACTGACTAGCCATGAATTGTGCATGGTATGCGCTGGTAAGTGGTTGGTCAGGAGTGGTGACGCCCCCCCCCCCCAGCGGGGGGCCGTCGCCCCTGGGGGGGGGGGGGGGGCTGGACAAGGGGGGGGGGGTAAGTATGTGATGGACACTGAATTCTGGCCTGTGCCTGTGTCAACCTGGACTAGGGCATGGTACAAGTTTTGGAGGGAAGAGGTTTTAAGAGTTTACCTCTTTTGAAAAGAGGTAAGTCAGAAATGGATTGAGTATGTCAGGCGGGACATGCCGCGTGACAAGTCAGCAGCTCAGCACCGCCTGTAGACGTGGTTTCACCGGCTTTGCTGTTTGGGATGGTCACAGGTGTGCTTCGTGGCGTATACCGCACCTTTGGCGAACACACGGTGTGGGTGCGGCGATTGGTCTTGCTGTCGCCACGTCCCTGAGGGGGAGCGTTAGCGCGCCGGGCACGCGCTGGGCATCACCTTGTATAAGCCGAAGTATGAGAATTCAACAACACAAAATGTCACTCCCACCACTTCCAACCACCACCCGTGCCATTGTCATAAATTGGGTGCAAAGGATGGGCCCAATTCTGAGACACGGTGAGAAGGTACTCCAAATTGTTTGGTGAGGTGGGGGACAAAAACAGGCACGGATGGGGAACGGTCCAAAAAGGAAAGAGAAGGTTTGCAGAGAAGGTTTGCGGTCTAGTGCGGTCTACTTGGGGGACTTCCCTAAGTGGGGATAAACCTTTGGGGCTAGAGATAAGATACTTAATACAAAGGTAGCGCGCCGGGCATGCGCCGGGCAAACATTCCCCCTGAGTGTGCCTGAGTGCCTCCTGCATGGGGGCGGGGGGAGGGGGTCTGTAATTGCTCTGCGATGTTGTTGTCTGTCCAAGAGACGCCAAAGTTGATGCCTGCGGGGAGTGGCTTGGATGTTCTGCCTCTGGCCGTCTGACCGTGCTTTGTCTCATGTGCATCCGCATCTGGTCGGAGTCGCGCACAGAGGTACGGCCGATACAATGTCCTCGTTGGTTGCAGACTTTGGCGAAAGGCGCCGAGGACCGGACTTTCCAGTTCGTGATCAGCCTTGATCTCATTTTGGCTGCGCATGCTGTTGCTTGCGTACTTTTCCTGAGAGCAATCATCGCTTGACACACCCACGTGTCACCGCACGGGGTCCTTCATAATGATTGTTGTGCTGCAAGAAAGGGGGGGGGGGGGGCTTCACAATGATTTTTGTATTGCAAGACGGGGGGGGGTCCTGAAAATGAATTTTTTTCCATCCAACAGAGGGGGGGGTCCTTGATACCGACTTTTGTACTGCAAGACTGTTTGCTGGATTGGCAAGAAATTCAGTCTTAGTGACCTCAGTGTTGAAGACTTGCGTACTTGATAATGATTTTTGTACTGCAAGACAGGGGGGGGTCCTGGAGAATGATTTTTGTATTGCAGGAAAGGGGGGGGGGATTCCTTCATAATAATTTCTGTACTGCAAGGCAGGAGGGAGGTCCTGAAAATGATTGTGGTATTGCAGGAAAGGGGGGGGGGCTCCTTGATAATGATTTTTGTACTGCAAGACAAGAGGGGGGGGGGGCGCAGACCCCCTCCTTTCCCTCTGAAGCGGCGCGGTCAAATAGCCCCTCTTGCGTACATGTGGGCCGCACACAAATGTATGGCGCACTGCCAGTGTGTGCGGTGTGGCCAGACCCGATGCAGAAGCCCCAAGTCCCTGAAAGGGCGGGCCCACATGGCCTGCCCCCAGGCATTGGCATTGTGCCCGCTCCCCCGGGGGTGCCTGCTGTGGGGTATACGCCCACCGTTGGGCCATGGAGTGGACGTGAAGGGTCGACGCCTGCACGGGGAGGGTCCTTGATCATGATTCTTGTACTGCGCGACAGTTTGTTTCTTGATTTATTTGGGGCAATTGATTTGTTTTGAGAAACGCGGGGGGGGGGGGGGCAGGGAACGGGGGAAATGAGGAAGAATGGCCGCCGTTTCAATTTGGAGAGACGCCGGAAAGCGCAGGAATATGGGGGGAAACGGGGGAAACAGCACATTTGCACAAGCGCCGGCAAAGCCAACCGCCACAACTGTAACGCAAACCACAATTTCACACTGTTTCACCAAAGCAAAGCCCAGTAAAAAAGAATGCAAATAGCGTCGGGGGGCGGGGGGCGGGGGGCACACTGTATACTTTGTATACGGTGTGGGAGACTGTATGATAGACCGCGCCGCTAGGCTGGGGGGCCCCCGGTGGTACAAGCGTGACTCGGATTAGTGGGTAGTGAAGGGGTGGAGGCTAGTGGCTAGTGGGCTAGTGGGTTAGGGGTAGGGTCAGGGTCACCGAGCTTATGGAACCAATATTGGTTTACAACCCTCTTTGGTGTCTAGGGTGGACCTACCAGGTTTAGCCAGTAGCAGCAAGCAGCAAGCACGCGCGAAATGGGGGGAAATCACAACTCGGTTGTGGTGCTTTGGATTCCGCTAAAATTTTGTTGAATGATACCTATTGGTGTGAGGGACAACCACACAAAATATAAGCCAGTAACTCGACGGTGGCGGCCGGGAACGGATGTTGCAAGTGGCAAACCTAGGTTTCGACATATGTCAAAAAATGGCCAAAAAATGCCCTTTTATTGGCAGTTTGGGTGCCTCGGATGTCCATGGACGGGTGTATTTGCATTGGCAGCAACCTAGATGATGCAAAAACACCTTTGCTCACACTTTGGGGGGAACGTTAGCGCGCCAGGCGCACGCCGGGCATCTTTTTGGACCCGTGCCCCTCTAGTGGCCTTTTAGGGGGTGCGCTAAGGGGGCGCACTTAGCACAGTGCAGCTATTTGGGCGCCTGGCTGTACTAGAGACCCACACTTTGAGATACTAGGAGCATCATGGTGACCCCTAGCGTAGGTTTTGACTTCTGATTTTGTCTCCTTTGTTGGGGACCCCCGAGAATGCAGGGGTGACGTAGCATTTCCGCCCTCTTTTGGGCCCCAAAAGATGAGGCAGAGGATGAGGCGGAAGTGTGTGTTTTGTGTTGCCAAAGGCGCTCCACCGTCGCAGTTTGTGATGAGTGTAAGGAGCACTATTGTAATGAATGTATTGACACCCACACTTGTGGGACCAATGTTGTTTGTTAATTACACTACGAATGACAATTGGAGTGGTTGAATGCATAGATCCTGCTTTATTTTGCAACGTGCTTTGTAGGGAAGGTGTGCAGTGCAATGTGGTCTACTTGGGGGGCTTCTCCATGGGAGGGTAAATGTGGGGCTGAAGTCGGGATAGTTAATAAAAAAGTAGCGCGCCGGGCGGGCGCCGGGCAAACATTCCCCCACAGTGTTTTTTTTGCACTTGACTAGTGGCCTCGGCGACCTCTTTTTAGGCCCAAAATCAGCCTTGAAAAGCAGTGTTTTTGCATGCATTTTCAAGTTCCACCTCCTATGTTGTGTTTGATAGCCATGGAATGCATGGGGCACCCTTGTGGTGATAAACAATGATGAAGGGGATCACTTGCAACATAAATACATGCGGTCAACACCCTTTAATGCCCTTTTAGCGCCAACCGCGCGCACGGTGCACGTGTTAGGTTAGGGGTGTTGACCTGCATGGGGCCGTATGGACATATCTGGGGCACATACTCGGACACGTAGCGTACGAGAACTCAGCCTAGAACCCCGGGCTTCTACAGCTTGCCTCGACTTCGCGCATGCGCAAGGAGGTAGGCGGGAAGGCTATAGGTCACACTAGGGGGACCAGGGGGTGGCTAGTGAAGTGTCATCCGGTGCTGTACCTGGGGCAGCTCTCAAGGAGAACCTCCACAAGCAGGGGGGGGGGGGGGGGCAGCTCCTCGTACTCGACCCAATCATGTCGTACCTTGTACCAAGACGGGGAAGAAATGTTAAAGGTGGTACGACCTTGGTCTTTGTTCTTAAAGGTTTCCCAGCGTGGTACATAAGCAACAATGGTGGTATTTGAAACGATACCAAGGTGTAACAATGTGATGATGTGGATCATCTTGTGCATGAAAGTAGTACATAAATATGCGTCATGTGTCATGTTGTTGACAACATGTGCAGGGGTAAGGATACTACAAATTTAATAAGGTAGATCATCGTGTGCATGCAAGTCTGTCGTTATCCATGCACTACTTTTCCGGCTTCATTGGTCTTTGCTTTGTTCATTTCCTGTATCAACCCATTTTGTTTCCTCTTATCACTTCCCTATGGGTCGACAAAAGAAAAATTCTTGGTATACCCACAGGGGCTGCAAGGTGCAGAATTTAGGTCTTTGGGACTATAGAATGCATCAAACTATGAAAAAAATAATCCCGTATACCAGCAGGGCCACCTGAATAGCGGCAGTGACTGCCGCTGCCACATCCGATGCAGCTACCCTAGGCGGCCTACCACGTTGGAAGCCAAAGCATCCATGTCGAATGGAGCTGGTGAACGGACTGCCTTGGGCACCTTGGCCTGCACCGCCGCACCTTCCCCTGCTTGCTTGCGCTTGTGGGCACCTGAAGGCTCATACCTAATTCAGTGTTGGGGCAATTGAGTCTCTTCCTCAACCTCCTTTGGCACCCCAGCCGCCTCATCCAAGCCGAGGGGATCCAGACCTAGCGCACGCGGCGGCACCAGATATTCTGGGTGGCACTCAAGGAGTGTGCATCCAACCCTAGTTGTGCTGCGTACCAGCGCCCTTCCCGTGCTAGCAGGCAGTCGTGGAGCGGTTGAGTACTTTGTCTTGGTGACATGGAGGTTGCGAGCCCCGGCAAAACATCTCCCGCGGCGGGCTCGGCGTCAGGCTCCCTAGCCTCCGTGCTGGGCCGGGAGCACTAGCCACACACAATCGTGGCGCGAGCAAGTGTGTCACCTTGCCGCCCCACCCCCTAAAAGTCCCCACCACCTTGCCACTACCCTCTTGCACGGGTGAAAACCAAGGAAAGCAGGACCCGGCGGTACCCTGCAAGAGGATGGTTTTCCCTTCCCAGGACAAACACGGGCACGGCGGGTCCCCCACCCAC
Source organism: Eutreptiella sp. 'Long Island Sound 2002' (assembly GCA_964036045.1). NCBI lineage: Eukaryota > Euglenozoa > Euglenophyceae > Eutreptiales > Eutreptiaceae > Eutreptiella > Eutreptiella sp. 'Long Island Sound 2002'. Next base: position 54,596,097 of record OZ038382.1, on the reverse strand, counting down.
AATCGCGGGGTCTTGGGGCTATCACCAGCCCAGTATGCTATGCGACCGGACGCCCGGGGACGGCACGCCTTGTTCGAGTCCCACAGGGAAGGTAGCACAGAACATGGGACAAGGGCGCCAACGAGAGGCCTTCACCCAACCCAACCCAACCCGCGGGGTCACTAAATGGCCTGACACGGACACTTTTTATAACCGCAAAGGACCATATTAGCCACAATGGAACCATTGAGGGCCATCATGTCTCTGCAATTACTAATTGCGGAAAGGAGAATGTAATGGGCTAAAATGTGATGAGTGTGGCATTTGGGGCATTGATATGTGTTGAGTTTGTAATAGGCAATCGTAGCGTTAGGGACTGGGGGGTTTCTGCCCCGCTTTGGTCTCCGGGTGACGAGTTTCTCCCCCCCTCTTTTTCGTTTTTCTTTTTGTCTTTCTTTCCGTCCTCCTCATCTTCACCACCTGCGATCTGCACCCCCCCCCCCCTATTTCCTGACACCAGTCGACAGATCGATGAGATGGGACCACATTTGTGTCAGCACATTTTTGATGCTCTCTTCCAGCTCCGTTTCGCACACCTTCCAGTCAATCATCCAATTTACAGCCTTTTTCCCCATCCACTGCTGTCATGTGGTACCTCGGCATTCACTGGTGGTATGAACCAGAAGGTTTTGGGTACTACCATTGCTGGTTCTGGATACCGGAACCTCGCGAGCCGTCCCCGGAAGTCCTGTGGTACGTGGATTAAAAGAACGCAGCATTCCAGTGCTCCGAGCCCGCTCACATACGGCGTTTGCCCTTACGCTGCATGCCAACAGATTGATAAAGTACCCTGAGACCCTCGTTCCCGTCTCCCTGAACGTTGAAGTTGGCCTGTGAGTCCCTTAGCCTGTGAGGTCAATTTGAAACCGGCAACAGCTCAATTACTACGGTAAGAACACCTCAGCCATCACTCGGTTCTCAGAGCTTTCCGAACGCTTCTGAAGTCAGTGGTTTCCACTTAACTGGAGGTCTTTGATGATACCCCAGATGTTCTAAGGCCGGGATTATTTGTTTGTTTCTGACTTCTATATATATATATATATGTATAAATATATATAGAGTCCCTTTTATTTTCGATTCGTCTTGCGTCATAACACCAACCACAGGGCTAATGGCGAAGCAACAGCCCACAGTAACCAGGCCTTCGGTGCATTTTGGAGCAGGGTCACACCCCCTGAGTTACTGTACATATGGCTGCTGTCCTTCGATGAACTTCGGCTCGCCATGAACGCTCACTTGCCCGTGGTTAGGCCGCTTTTGTGTTATGCTCGCCGGGAGGCAACCCCCATGCACCAAAAAAAAATGGGCTGAAATGTGAGCCCCATAGGCGTCCGTGCTCCCAAATGTGGACCCCTAGGGCATAGCTCCACACCCGTGATATTTTTAAACCGATAGTGGTCTAGTTGTCTGCTTTAGATTCACTAATTTTTGATTTTTATCCCCTAGGAAGCACTCAAACGTCTCAAACATGTCAAAGGCCAATGGGCATAGACAACAAAAGACAGACAACGGATGGGGCAAACACGGCCCCAAGGCCTAGGCCATAGCAGCCAATAGGCCAAAAGAAGAAGGACGATGACAATGAGCACACAGAGACAGTATAGGCCTTGCGGTAGTGGCAATGGGTGGAAGTCCCTCTTGGGGAACAGCCCACATGGTGCCAAGGTGGCAGAAGGGACGTTCCATGGCTTGGGTTATCCTGGATTGACTCTATCTCTGCAAACAAAAGGTTTTCATCTCCAAAAACAAGCAGCAGGAAACCCTACACCAGCAACAAGCAGCAGGAGAGACAAAAACACAGTGCTGAAACCACTATAAACTTTTCTCATTTGCTGAAAAGTCAATGGGTTCTTTGTCAGATTAAGAAAGATGTCCTTGATTAGTGCCCTAATAGTTTTGATGAAATCCTGCAGGTTTTGATGTTGGAAAACCAAACCAAAGCAGCAAGTAGAGCAAGGACAGGATGTGAATCGAATGAATGAATAGTTTTGAAATCCAGTGTATCACAGAAGGGCTGCAAATGAACAAAGCAGGCTTCAGTACATAGATTCAATCATAATTGGAGAAAACAAATGATTTTTATGTGAAACCTGGAGGGACGTCGCGCGGTCGCAGCAGATGAAAAATAAAATAACGAGAAAAAGACGCACCGCCAGCAGAAATAAAGCGAAAAATCGTCTTTTCCGACCTCAGAAACCCCCCCAACAATTTTACGCCGCTGTTTGGCGAGGTCGCAAAATATAGGACACTCACCGAAAAAGACGAACAATAGAGTCGCGACGGCGAAGAAGCTGAGCGTTGCTTGCCCCAAACCACCTAGCAAAGTGCGTGCCCTAGGCGCTAGGGACTTGTGCGCGCCCCAAAACAACCCACACATAGACAACAACAACGCCACCGGCCGCCGACAAGCAAGTATGTTATGTGCCGCGCACCGCTAGAAACCAACGAAACAAGCACAACGCGGAAAGAGGTAGACAAGGAGAATAAATAGGTAACGAACCGCACCACGGTGGAGATATACCACAAGTACACGACCAAGCAATGCAAGCCCGCTCATGTAGGAAATACGCGCGAAGGGGATCACAACAAAAAGAACAAGAGGCCGCACATGTACCCAAGTATGTTGAATGTCGTGCATGAAAAATACACACAAGCAACAACAACGCCACCGGCCGCCGGAAAGCAAGTATGTTATGTGCCATATGTTGTGTGCATAACGCCGTTACAAGCGCAAAACAAGTAACGTGTCAAGCAACGCCAAAGTGCGCCGCCACGAAAAGCGCAACAAAAACCGCACCGGCAAGGAAAACCAACAAGAGGTGGCACCGAAAGAATGCCTATGCTCACCCCCGCTCACATAGGGAAAGAAAGGTATGCCCGCACGCGCATGCCCGGAATGCCGCAAGGCCATCACCGCCACGGACGAGCAACATGGTATGAAGGGACAAACGGGGAGGAACAAAAAGACCACCGAGGTAAAGCACAACACACAAAAAAAAAAAAAAAAAAACCAAGCATACACACGTGACTAGTGGGGTCCAAGTATGTTGCCACGCTACGCTACGTAACCGAGACGTGCCCACCGCCCACCCGCACGCCCGCTTATGTAGGAAGCGAAAGGGAGCGAAAGGGAACAAAAGGTATGCCGCCGCATGCAAACGAATAGTAGACAAGCCACACACCGCCACCAAGAACGCAAGTATGTTACCATGTCGTGCCACGTCGCCAACCGCGGAGTTGCGTGGGTTAGAACACACAAATAGCCAGGGAGGGGGACACGGAGAGCAAACACACAAATAGCATAGCGCCGGCGAGTGCCGGGTCCCAACAAACACACGTGCACGCACCCATGTTCTCTTCCCCACACAGGTCCCGAGGAGAAGCGTATGCTCGTGTCTGCGTCGTCCGGGCGTTAAAGTAGGGTTGTCTTAGACGCTTAGGCAAGTATTGCGTCGTGCCGTCGTCACACATAAGCGAACGCCCGGCAAGGCGGGAGGACTAGGACACGTTAAGGTAGTGGGGAAAGAAGCAGGTATGTTGCATGTCACGCCGCGCGTGCGGAACGGGCGACGAGAAAAGGTAGCGACCAAAAGGGGGTGGAGACAAGACGGGAGCAAGTGGAGCGATAAACCTACGCGCAAGCCGGTCGCACACGCATGTCGCATGACGTACCAGCCAGCTCGAGGTGCCGTGTCGCGACAAAACCGCCGCCGCCGCACGCTTGTTTACGCACCCTTCTCTCCCTACGCAGGTTCAAAAGAGGAAGCCCGGGCCGACAAGGAAAAAGACAGAGACACGCAACAAAGCGGAGGCAGGGAAAAAGTGCATGCCAGGGAGAGGAGTAGAGGAAAGGGTAAAGAGCAACGAAGCCGCGAAAGGAACGAGGGGTAGCCAGCGGACGAGCAAGGGGCGCACACAGAGGAGGGGACACGGCGGGCACACGGCGAGCACAACACCGCACCGAGACACCGGAGAAGGGAGCACCGGAGGACCAAGGAAAGAGCAGCACCACGCACCACGACACGCACGGCACAGACACCACACACACCGCACACACCCAACGAACCCCGGCAACCCACCCGGCAGTGGGCGGGCAGACGGGAGAGGGACAGCGCCTGACCCCAAGCGCCCCTCACCATGGTGGAAGGCACCCCCCCCGGGGACGCCCTTCCGCCACCCCCACAGCGAGCAACGCCGGCCCGCAAGGGCGCACGCTGTGGGGCCGGTGCTGGGCCCCCACGCCCACACCGACCGCACCCGGGACACGCGGGTTGCGGAACCCTGGCTGCACGCTCCGGAGGACGGGCGGCCGGGGGAGGGACAGCGCCTGGCACCAAGCGCCCCTCACAACGGTGGAAGGCAGCCCCCCCCGGGGACGCCCTTCCGCCACCCCCACAGCGAGCAACGCCGGCCCGCAAGGGCGCACGCTGTGGGGCCGGTGCTGGGTCCACACGCCCGCATCGACCGCACCCGGGACACAGGGGTCGCGGAACCCTGGCTGCACGCTCCGGAGGACGAGCGGCCGGGGGAGGGACAGCGCCTGACACCAGGCGCCCCTCACAACGGTGGAAGGCACCCCCCCGGGGACGCCCTTCCGCCACCCCCACAGCGAGCAACGCCGGCCCGCAAGGGCGCACGCTGTGGGGCCGGTGCTGGGTCCACACGCCCGCATCGACCGCACCCGGGACGCACGGGTCGCGGAACCCTGGCTGCGCGCTCCGGAGGACGAGCAGCCGGGGGAGGGACAGCGCCTGACACCAAGCGCCCCTCACAACGGTGGAAGGCACCCCCCCCGGGGACGCCCTTCCGCCACCCCCATAGCGAGCAACGCCAGCCCGCAAGGGCGCACGCTGTGGGGCCGGTGCTGGGTCCACACGCCCGCATCGACCGCACCCGGGACACGCAGGTCGCGGAACCCTAGCTGCACGCTCCGGAGGACGGGCGGCCGGGGGAGGGACAGCGCCTGACACCAGGCGCCCCTCACAACGGTGGAAGGCACCCCCCCCGGGGACGCCCTTCCGCCACCCCCACAGCGAGCAACGCCGGCCCGCAAGGGCGCACGCTGTGGGGCCGGTGCTGGGTCCCCACGCCCACACCGACCGCACCCGGGACACACGGGTCGCGGAACCCTGGCTGCACGCTCCGGAGGACGAGCAGCCGGGGGAGGGACAGCGCCTGACACCAGGCGCCCCTCACAACGGTGGAAGGCACCCCCCCCGGGGACGCCCTTCCGCCACCCCCATAGCGAGCAACGCCAGCCCGCAAGGGCGCACGCTGTGGGACCGGTGCTGGGTCCACACGCCCGCATCGACCGCACCCGGGACACGCAGGTCGCGGAACCCTAGCTGCACGCTCCGGAGGACGAGCGGCCGGGGGAGGGACAGCGCCTGACACCAGGCGCCCCTCACAACGGTGGAAGGCAGCCCCCCCGGGGACGCCCTTCCGCCACCCCCACAGCGAGCAACGCCAGCCCGCAAGGGCGCACGCTGTGGGGCCGATGCTGGGTCCACACGCCCGCATCGACCGCACCCGGGACACACGAGTCGCAGAACCCTGGCTGCACGCTCCGGAGGACGAGCGGCCGGGGGAGGGACAGCGCCTGACACCAGGCGCCCCTCACAACGGTAGAAGGCACCCCCCCCTGGGGACGCCCTTCCGCCACCCCCACATCGAGCAACGCCGGCCCGCAAGGGCGCACGCTGTGGGGCCGGTGCTGGGTCCACACGCCCGCACCAACCGCACCCGGGACACACGGGTCGCGGAACCCTGGCTGCACGCTCCGGAGGACGAGCGGCCGGGGAAGGGACAGCGCCTGGCACCAGGCGCCCCTCACAACGGTGGAAGGCACCCCCCCCGGGGACGCCCTTCCGCCACCCCCACAGCGAGCAACGCCGGCCCGCAAGGGCGCACGCTGCGGGGCCGGTGCTGGGTCCACACGCCCGCATCGACCGCACCCGGGACACACGGGTCGCAGAACCCCGGCTGCACGCTCCAAAGGACGAGCGGCCGGGGGAGGGACAGCGCCTGACGCCAGGCGCCCCTCACAACGGTGGTAGGCACCCCCCCCGGGGACGCCCCTCCGCCACCCTTACAGCGAGCAACGCCGGCCCGCAAGGGCGCACGCTGTGGGGCCGGTGCTGGGTCCACACGCCCGCACCGACCGCGCCCGGGACACGCGGGTCGCGGAACCCTGGCTGCACGCTCCGGAGGACGAGCGGCCGGGGGAGGGACAGCGCCTGGCACCAAGCGCCCCTCACAACGGTGGAGGGCGCCCCCCCCGGGGACGCCCTTCCGCCACCCCCACAGCGAGCAACGCCGGCCCGCAAGGGCGCACGCTGAGAGGCCGGTGCTGGGTCCACACGCCCGCATCGACCGCGCCCGGGACACGCGGGTCACGGAACCCTGGCTGCACGCTCCGGAGGACGAGCGGCCGGGGGAGGGACAGCGCCTGACACCAGGCGCCCCTCACAACGGTGGAAGGCACCCCCCCCGGGGACGCCCTTCCGCCACCCCCACAGCGAGCAACGCCGGCCCGCAAGGGCGCACGCTGTGGGGCCGGTGCTGGGTCCACACGCCCGCATCGACCGCACCCGGGACACGCGGGTCGCGGAACCCAACCCTGGCTGCACGCTCCGGAGGACGAGTGGCCGGGGGAGGGACAGCGCCTGACACCAGGCGCCCCTCACAACGGTGGAAGGCACCCCCCCCGGGGACGCCCTTCCGCCAGCCCCACAGCGAGCAGCGTCGGCCCGCAAGGGCGCACGCTGTGGGGCCGGTGCTGGGTCCACACGCCCGCATCGACCGCGCCCGGGACACGCGGGTCGCGGAACCCTAGCTGCACGCTCCGGAGGACGAGCGGCCGAGGGAGGGACAGTGCCTGACACCAGGCGCCCCTCACAACGGTGGAAGGCACCCCCCCCGGGGACGCCTTTCCGCCACCCCCACAGCGAGCAACGCCGGCCAGCAAGGGCGCACACTGTGGGGCCGGTGCTGGGTCCACATGCCCGCATCGACCGCACCCGGGACACACGGGTCACGGAACCTTGGCTGCACGCTCCGGAGGACGAGCGGCCGGGGAAAGGACAGCGCCTGACACCAGGCGCCCCTCACAACGGTGGAAGGCACCCCCCCCGGGGACGCCCTCCCGCCACCCCCACAGCGAGCAACGCCGGCCCGCAAGGGCACACGCTGTGGGGCCGGTGCTGGGTCCACGCCCGCATCGACCGCACCCGGGACACACGAGTCGCGGAACCCTGGCTGCACGCTCCGGAGGACGAGCGGCCGGGGGAGGGACAGCGCCTGATACCAGGCGCCCCCCACAACGGTGGAAGGCACTCCCCCCGGGGACGCCCTTCCGCTACCCCCACAGGCAGCAACGCCGGCCCGCAAGGGCGCACGCTGTGGAGCCGGTGCTGGGTCCGCACGTCCGCATCGACCGCACCCGGGACACACGGGTCGCGGAACCCTGGCTGCCCGCTCCGGAGGACGGGCGACCGGGAGAGGGACAGCGCCTAGCACCGGACGCCCCTCGCAACACTGGAAGGCGCCCCCCCGGGGATGCCCATCCACCGCCCCCACACCGAGCAACGCACCAACGCACCAACGCACCAGCCACGGGACATCCGCACTCCGCCCCCTGCTCTTAGACACAGCGACATAGCAATGGCGGAACCCGCGGCACCACGCAAGACACGCCCCCGATCTCCGACGCTGGACGAAGCACACGAGGTCATCAGGGCGCTGGGACTCAGAGACGGCGAAGGAGACCCCCCACAAGGGGACACGGGCACAGACTCCAACCTGGAGGCATTGCCGGAGCCCCCCACGGGGGGCGCGCCCGCGGAACCTGCGCCGCCGGCGGGCAGCGTACCCGCGATCTGCCCCGCGTGGAAACGGGGCCATTGCACCGGCGAAGGCTGGTGCCCCAAACAGCACCCCCAGCCCGATGCCGACGACGGAGCGTTACCCGAGGTGAAACCCGCGGCCGCACGCGCCGCCCTACGCTACGGGGTGACGCAGGGCTGGATCCTGGATGAGACCGCGCGCGGCAGCGTGAACATCCAGGAGGCCGTCGACCGCGTCACCCACGCGGGACAGGCGGCAGTGGCCCTGCACACCCGGGGCCGCCACGGTGGACCCGCAGAGGGGATCATTGTGGATCCCTCGGGAATGGTGCTGGTCCTGGCGGCGGACATGGTCCGAGGGGTGCTCCACGTGTCCCGCGTGCGGCGGGCGTGCCCACAGTGGACCATCCAGGTGTACACCCCCCCGCGGGCGTGGCCCTTTTCCACATGGGCGGTGCTCGCCATCATGTGGCACCTGGCACCAGAGGACGCCCCCACAGGGACCGCGGAGGACATCGCCCGGGACCTCCACACCTGGCCGACCGACCAGGAATACCCCTGGCGCAGGCCCCGGGGCGGCCTCCCGGTGGCACCAGCGGCAGAGGGGCTCAGCCTCGCGGCAACCCTCCAACGGCACCCCGACAAGCAGGTGCGCCACTTCCTGCAGACGGGCACGGTCCCGGCCGCCCCGCCAGACTCCGAGTGGCGATGGGACGCAGGGGTGGCGCAACCACTGCCGGGCCCCTGGACCCTCCCGTTGTGGTACTTACCAATGGGCACCTTGGCCCACGCCACCCAGGCCGTCAAGGGGGCTTTCCCGCAGCCGCCCCTCCCCGGCGTGGCCCTGCTCCGCAGCCTGCAGGCGGGGGCCGCCTGGGTACGGTGGAAGGAAGGGAAAGGGCGCTCGAGCCCCTATTTCCCCATGGTCCAAGGCCAGGCGCTGATTCATGCCGAGGGCATGGGGACCGTGGAATGGGGGGCGATCGTGCCCGGCATGGCGTGCAGGTGGATCACGGCGGCCGCCCCACAGCCCATGCGATCGCCGCCGGCGTGCCACCGCCTCCTACGGATGGTCCCCTCATTGGCCCCCCAGCACGCCTTTACAAGGGACGTGTGGAAAGCCGTACTGAGCCACACCAGGGAGTGGCTAACGAACCCGGGTACGCGGTACCCGCCGGGACCGGTGCTCGGACAGCTCACGGCCCCCACACCCGGGGTCCTCCACGCCCTACACAGGGCGTCGGCCCTCACGAAGCAGCTCAACGACGAAGTGCTGGACCTGGCGCTGGAGCCGCTGCGGGTGCTCTACCCGCAAGCACACATCCCACCCGCGGGCACGTCCAACCGCCTAGGCCGCCTGGGGTTGCAGCGCCGCGTCGAGGCCGCGCACCCAGGAGGCGTGGTGGAACAGTGGCTAACGCTCCGCAATCCGTCCACCGCGGAGGGCCACTGGTACCTGCACCAGCTCCTCTTCCAGCCACGGGCAACCCCGGAACACCGCCGGCAGAACCCGTACCACACGCACCTGGAGCGCCGGGGCGCGCAAAACTACCCGCAGCCAATCCCGCCCGCCCTCCCGCCGGGGCAGGGCCCGGAGGCGCTACAGCGGGGCCCCCTGCTCGCCACCGCCACCACGGTACAGCAGTGGGGAGGCGACGATGCGAGCGGTGCCGAACCGGACTGCACGAACTGCGGAGCGGTGGCCTGGATGGCAGCCTGCAGGCACCTCACCCGAGATACCACGGGACTCCGGCAGTACAGACCCACGGACCGCACGGCGCTGGCGTCCGCGGTCGCGGCCGTCAGCATGGGTCCAGTGGCGGCGTGGCCGGCGCAGCTGCTGCCCCACGTCCCCTGCCGCGACACGCGGCCCCGACGGCCGGCCGCGACGCACGAGCCGACGGCAGCCCTCACGGCGGAGCAACTATACGTCGTCGCGGCGGCTTTGCTAGCAGACGGCGGGGAGAGCTTCGTCCACCACCACGGCCCGGCGCAAATTGCGGGATGCATACAAGGGCCCCAGCGCGATGCACCAGACCCGTGGCATGCCACACTCCGCGGGCGCACCCGCGTCTGGGGTACGGGCGATGGCGCGCCCCCGCCCGGGCCTAAGCAGGGGGAGGCACTGGTACTGCAGACGGCAGGCTACCAAGCCATCGTACACGGCCACGCCGGAGGGTACCGGTCGCACATCCTGGCCGGAGGCCGATGGACGGTCTGGCACAGCACCGCCAGGCAGGGGGCTTTCCCGCCCCTGTCCCACGTCGACTGGCGACAGGGGCCCACCCAGGCCTACTATATGTCGGCGGACCCCTGGCCGCTGGCGGTCCTGCTACACACTGTCAGCGCCCCCAACAAGAGACAGGAACCGGGGTGGGTCAACCCCCCCACACTGGTGTGGAGCCCCGACCAGGAGGAGCATCTACGGGCCGCGTGGCAGGGAGACGCCATCAGGGCCACGGACGTCCCGGACCTCCACGCGGGGCCCATCACGCACGCCCGCCCAGCGGCTACCCTGGCGGTGGCCCAACGGGGGCAGCAGAACCCACAGTGGGTGGTCTGCATGATCAGCCCGGCGGACGCGCACATCGTCGTCTGCGACCCTGAACGCCTGACGGGGCCCGAAGCCGTGATCCGCGTGGCAGACTGCACACGCATGATCATCAAGGCGCTGCGGGAGGGCGAACACCACGCCCTCCTGCTCCAGGTCAGGTTGAAGGACAACGCCCGGGCGGCGAGGCCGGGAGTGTGGCCGGCAGCGGCGCACCCCGCCGACCTGGAGCTCCAGCTGGCGGTCCCGACCACGCTGTACCACTGGCTACAGGCCTTCCACGACCTGCGGTGGAGGAGCAAACCCGACCGCCAAATCGGCTCCACGCACTGGCAAACGTGGCTGCAAGCAGACGCGCAGCGCGATGCCGCCCGAGGCCTCGGGCCCGCGCCCGCGACGCGAGCCCTCGATGCGGCGGCCCCGGGCCGCACGCTGGCACCACACATGGTGCCGCTGGCCAACCTGCCCTTCGAGCCAGCGGCGGAGGGCGCCATTCGGAAGTCAGTGCAGCTCCCCCCGGCGCGAGGGGCCACGGAGCCGACGAAATGCCCCCTGTGTGCGGACAAGTACTACACCAGCGGGGCAATGCTGGAACACCTGGCGTGGCACGCGGTGCACGCTGCGGCCCCGGCGGACGACAAGGAGGCGGCCGCCAACATCCTGCAGGGGAGAGCACGGAGGTCCCCGTGGCACGCCCCGTACACCCGGCGCCCCCCGCCCCAGGCAGCCGACCAGGCAGATGGAGGTGAGGAGGCACCCGGAGCGGCCCCGGGGGCCGGCGGTGCGGCCCCACCAGGGTCCACGTGCATCCCCGCGGGGCTGGCCCCCCTGGCCCCCCTGACTCCCCCGGTCCCCCGGGCCCCCCTGTGGGCCCCGCTGGGAACGGGCTCAGCGGATGCGGCGCACCCAGATGCCCTGGCGGCACCAGCGGACCCGGCGGCGATGCCGACGCGGGATAGCTGACTCCACGAGGAAACGACGGGCGACGCCCTGTGGCTCCTCTCGTGGAACCTGCGCAACGGCCTCGTGCCGCCAGACCGGTCCCTCCGGGACACACTCCGGCGGCGCCGGGGGCCGGCGGCCTGCACCGACAAGGAGCACCTCATCACCGGCATGCTGCCCCAGGAGGGGGGCTTTGCCATCATGCTCCAGGAAACGGGGATCGCCACCAGGGCGCAGGAGATGCACGTGGCCGCGGCGCTCCGGGACAAGGGGTACACCGCCTACTTCAGCAGCCAGCTGGCGGAGACGGGGGCCACCTCCACCTCGAGAGGGGGGGGCCTCCTCACCGCGGTCAGCAGTAAGTAGTGGCGGAGCACGAGGTGCTCAGCTTCACGGAAATTGTCCCCGGGAAAGCCGCGGCCCTGGAGATCCGCACGGACGGGGGAGGCCTCACCCTCATCAACGTCCACGGTTCGCAAGCAGGTTGCTCCCCGTGGGCGGGACGGGCGGCGTTCTGGGCCGACATACAAATGTATGCCACGGCACGCAGCCTCGGCGGGAGGCACCCGGTGGTCATCGCCGGTGACACCAACATCTACATGGATGTCCCCGCCAACCCGGCCACGGAGCATTTCCGAGCGGGCTGGGAAGCCTGCGGCTTCCGAAGAGCCGCGGCAGGCGGCGAGGAGGACATGACCCCCAGGCTCCACCCGTCCCAGCACAGGGTGGATACTTTCCTGGTCAACGAGCCCCTCCTGCCGTGGTCCCTGCGGGAGAGCGTCTGGGCTCGCGGCATGGCACACCCCCAGGTGGTCGGCTCGGACCACCTCCCGGTCCGCCTGGCCCTGCCGGGCCTCCTCAGCGCAGCGGGACGCGCGGCGATGCCCACCCCCTACAGCCACACGGAAGGCCGCCTCCTCCCGTACGACGCCGAGGCCGCGCCCGTCCAACACTGCCTGTGGGCGGCGGTCACCGCCGCGCAGGATGAACCCTCCCTTGCGCCCTGGCTGGGTCCCGCAGAGCAGCACGACTACGGGTCCATGCCCGCGGCTGCGGTGGACAAGGTGTTCGAACACCTCCACGCGACGCATGACGCCCTGGCGCGCGTGGTGGGGCGCCGGCAGCCGTCTCCGGCGGGAACGGACCCGGCGGAGGGGGACCTCCCGGAGAGCGGAAAGCAGCTCCAGGCAGCGGTCCTCCGCTATGACACCCTGGCAGCGCGCGCCCCGGCAGCGTACCAGGCGGACGCGGCCAGGCATGGCATCCGGTCCGAGGCGGCGCTCCGGCTCACGGAGGAACTGCAGGGTGTGTCACCCGGGTTCCGCCCGACCACGCAGGGCCAGCTGCAGGAGGAGCTGGAGAGGCAAGCAGCCGCCCTCGAGGAGGACATTCGCCAGCTCCACGCCCTCCTGGCGGCAGACCGCAAGCGCGCCATCAAGGACTTCTGGCGCCGCCACGCCCCCGACATCGCCCAGCGATGGAAAGCCGTGCGGGGAGCCATAGAGGTAGAGGCCCCAGGCCCGTCAGGCCTCTGGAACGTGCGGGTTCCCAACACCCAAACGCTCCTCACGGAGGCCCACGACGTGATGTTCGCAGTTCGCGCCTTCTGGCGAGAACTGTATGACAAACGCCCGGTGGACCTCCCGGGTTTTCAGGCGGTCCTCGGCCGCCACGTCCCCCGGGTCCCTGAGGGAGCCCGGACACAGGTCCAGCAGTACTCCATGCAGGACCTGAAGTCCGCCCTGGACAAGGCCGACGGCAAGGCCCCGGGTCCTAACCACGTGGAGGCCCGCTTCATCAAGGCCCTCCCGGCACCCATCCAGTGGCTCCTGGTCCACTCCTACCGGGCCATCCTCCGCGGCGCCCCGCCAGCGATGCACTGGAGGGACGCGCACATCTGGCTCAGCCCCAGTGTACCGGGCTCTGCCAGACTGGACGACTACAGGCCCATAGCCCTGGGCCAGCTGAACATGAAGCTGCTCACGGGCCCCCTCACCCAGCGCATCACGGAGGTGCTCACACGGCACGGGGTGGTCAGCGACTGGCAGCAGGGGGCCCTCCCTGGCTCCAACACAGGCCCCCCGCTGTTCATGGCGCAGCGGCAGCTCCAGCGGGGAAGGCCCAACTACGTCTTCTCCTTCGACGCCCGCAAGGCCTTCGACACCGCCCCACACGGCGCCCTCCACCTCATCCTGCGCCACCTCTCCGTGCCGCCGGACGTCATTGACCTCCTGCTCTTCCTCCACACGTGCGCCAGGCTGCGCATCGTCACAGCACACGGGCTAACGCAGCCCGTCTACATGCTACGCGGCGTCCGGCAGGGCAACCCCGAGAGCCCCCTGCTGTACGCGCTCCTCCTGGAGCCCCTGCTCAGGGCACAGGGGCACCGCCTGCGCCCGCCGGGAGGGGCCGAGCACGGCCTCATCCAGGCCTATATCGACGACCTGCTGGTGGTGGCCCACACGCTGCAGCATTTCGTCGAGGGAGTGGAGGCGGTGGCCGCGTACCTGGGGATGATGGGCATGGAGCTCAACCCCCGCAAGTGCGCCATGGCCACCACGGAGGGGGTCCCGGGCCTGCAGCTGCGCCTCTGCCCCCACCTGGAAAACCCGTGGTACTGGGTACCAGCGGCGGACTCCGTCCCCTACCTGGGACTCCAGCTGCAGCCGGACGGGGAGTTCTCCCTGCAGCGCAAGCACCGGCTACGCCTGGCGGCAGTGCACCACTGGTGCCTTAACACCCTCGCGCCACCGAAGGTGGTGCAGGACGTCATCCTGGCGATCCTCGGAGGGGTGACGCAGTACGTCGCCCCTTTCATCGCCGACGACTCCGACACTGCACGCCACCTGGACCACATCACGGTCCAGGTCGCGAAGGACAGGGCACGATACGCCTTCGACGCCTCGCGGGACAGCCTGCAGGATGACCGGACCCTGGGGCTCACACGGGTGCCCACGCGGTGCCAGCCGGCAGCGGTGGCCCTCGTGGGTACACTCGTCCACCACCGCGCAACCTCCGTGCGCGCGGAGGTCACCAAGAAGTTTCTGGGAGATAGCCGGCGCGCACGGAATATGCCCCGAGGTGCACTACCCCGTCCCGGAGTTCGCAACTCTGGCGGGAGGCGACTGGGTCCACCGCATACCCCGGGCCCTGGCCGCCCTGAAAGTGGGGATGTACAACCCCATCGCGTGCCCCAGGGCGGCTCATGTCCAACTACAGTCCCCGCCGGGCAAAATCGTCACGCTGCGCACCGCCAAGCTGCGACACCGCGACACGTGCCGCCTGACGGTGCCACACGCAACGCCGTGGCATGGGCACCACGGGCCACGCCACCCCTTCCCCGACAACGACGATCCGTGGCCGACGGCGGTGCGGGAGTGCCTCAACCAATGCGCCGATGAACACCTCCATTATTGCCGCCATGAGCAAGGGCCCACCAGCCACCCCGGGTGGCGCGATGCCCTGGCCCACCTCTTCCACACCACCGGCACACGGGACCACGGCCTGAGACTCGTCCACCCCACGAGGGCTAAGCAGGACGCCCACACCGGCCCACGGGTGACCCCGGACGGCCTGCACCTCCACGTCGGGGGCTACCGCCGCCGGGACGGCCTGTCCCCCCCCACGCGGGGGGCGGCGTACCACCCGCCAGCGGCCCTCATGTACATCCTCCGCGACGTACTCGCGGAAAGCGAGCACCAAGAGCCCAACGCGGACGTGGCGTGGCCAGAGCCCTTACGCCCCCGGCCCCACGCGCCGACGCCGTTGTGGCTGGTGACCACAGACGACCAATGCACCCAAGCGGCGGGACAAGCGCAGCTCCGGGCCGAGTGGGTGATAGTGCAAGTGGGGGCAGGCCAGCCCGAACCCCGTGGGCTCCCCCGTGGCACCGCCCTACTGGTGGCTACGGGGGTGCCGCACGACCCACACATGGCGGTGCACGCGCTGGAGGACCGTCCGGAGGACACAGGACACTTGGTGGTACACCAGCGCGGGGGCCCGGCGTGGCTCAAGGAACATGTGACGGCACTCCGGTCCTGGGCAAGCACGGTCGCCGGAGCGGAGATCCGGCTGCACGACCACCCGGCGATCAGCCCAGGCGACACCAGGGCGCTGAGCGTGGACCAACTGACCCACAGCCACCCCGACGTCCGGTGGCACTCCACCGACCTCAACGCGGGGTGGCTCAGCCCCACCGGATACTACTGGATCCCGGAGGCCTGGGGACACACCTCCTCTGACGCGTCCGGGGGCGGACCCTGCAAACACTCCACCAGCGTCGCTCTCGCCGCCGACCTCACCCGCACTTGGGCGGTGGCCATCTCGGGCACGGTGCCCGACGGAGAGGGGGTGGCCGCCTCCCTCCCCCTACATTACGGTGCACACAGACCATGGGTCCACACGGTGGACGCCGAAGTCATCCTCCACCTCCTGCGGCACGCAGATCGCGAGCGAACCACGGGGGTCCCCGCGGGCGCAGCGAAGGTGGTCAACCAGATGCCCCTGAGGTGGCTCCGGGACGGCCTGTGCGCGCGGGGGCAACACGCCGGGCACCCGTTCTGGTACGTCCGAGCCACCTCGCACCACAGTGACGCCCTACTGCACAAGGCGGACTGGGCGGCGTCCCAGGACACTGTCTTGCAGAACACGCCCCCGGACCCTGGCCACGCCCAACTCATCGTCGCCGGCCGTGACGGCCATCTCGATCTACGGCCCCCCACGATGCGGGTTCTCGGCGAGGTCGCGCAACGGGCGCAGACGGACCATGCGCTGACGCACCGGGGACACACACCTCTGGGCGCGGCCCACGCCACGGCCTACGTCCACGCCCGGGACCTCACCGCGGCGGCCACCAACCGCCGGGCGCTGCGGGCCCGAGACGGCCGCACGCCGGTGCAGCGCAGGCTCCGCGTCCGGAAGGAGCGGCTCTCCGGCGTCGCCATCGTCCCGCAACCGTGCCTTTTCTGCGGCGGCCCGGAAGAGACCCCGGTGCACATGCACGTGGGCTGCACCCACTCGCGGCTCCTCTGGCCCCACTACCGCCAGGCGGTACACGAGGCGGCCCGCCACCTCCCACCTGGGGACAAGGCCCTGTGGGTGGCCTCGTGGCGCTCCGCAGGCGCCACATGGACGGAGGTGTTCTGCTCCGGACTGGTGCCCGAGGACGCGGAGGCGCAGCTCCGCGCCATAACCCGATACGACCTGCCGGGAGGGACCTCGGTGGACGACTTCCTCCACCACATGCTCCGGCTGGGGGACTTCGCGTGGGAGCTTCGCAACCACCGGCTGGAGCAACTCTTCCACGACCCCCTAAGCGCGGCGGCCCGGGCGCACCGGTGGCTCACTGCGGCGGAGGGCGACCACCCTCCCCCTCCCCCGCGCCCTGACAAGGACTTCGTAGCCTCCCTCCGTGTTGTGAATGGCACTCTGGAGTGCCCACTCCAAGAGAGCCCCCACCCGTATCAGGACCTGCCGGGGGGGTTCTCGAGGCACCTGCAAGACGCCCTTTTCCCACCGTGGATCATCGGGCGCGGCTCCATGACCGCATGGGAGGCGCGCATCGTGGGGGAGGAGTGGGCGCGGGAGTGGGGCCGGTGGTGCGCCGCCACGCGCGCCCCGGAGACCCCTGCGCAACAATACGCCGCCATCCCGCTCCGGGGGTGGGGGCCGGACACCCGGCCGAGACCCACCATGGTCCGCGGGGCGGGACCTGACCACCCGTGGGACGCGGCGACGGGGGAATGGCTGCAGGCGGCCCCGGGGCCGCAAACGGGATGGACTGGGGACGTATCCTCACTCGTCAGGACGCCCGTCCCGCCCCGCATCGTCCTTCACACCGCCAACGTGCTCCGGGCCACGGAGATACGCACGTGGGGACACGCTGCGGCCACCGTCCGCCCCCAGAGGACGGGGCCACCCAACTCACCGTGGCGCACTTCAAAGCTGGGGGGCCGGTATACGACGACGCCCTGTCCCGGCTGGGCGACACCCAGGGGCCCTTACTCCTCATGCTCCCCACCGGTATCGCAGCCGCGCTGCGCCAGGAGCTGGACGGCTGCGAAGGGCTGCGAGTGGGGTGGGAGGCAGTCGCGGACGGCACCCTGCTGGCCCTCCTCCACAGAGACACCGCGAGCGGGTGCCAATGGGACGCGCTGATGCCCCACCTCACCGGGCGCCACGTGTACATGGCGAGCCCCCCCCAAGGGGCACCCCCGCCCGGTGTGGGACGACCTCATCGCCGCCTTCCACGACCACGGGATCCTCCCCGGCGACACGTGGCAGGAGGTCCAGCGGAAGACGCTTGGCAAGGACTACCGGCGCCGCGTCGGCGCCCGCTTGCTGGAGATCCGGGACCCCCTCCGACAGAGGTGGGACGACCTCTGGCTCCGCCATCTCGACCCTTGGTCGCCGCCCTCCCACCTCCCACACACCTGCCGACTCTGCGGAGAGTGTGACACGGTGTCCTCCGCAGCAGCGACAGGCGCCAACAGGTGCGAGCGGTGCACCCAGGTAGCCGCGTGCCCCTGGCCCGAACCTCCCGCAGGTCCGCGCAGGCGCACAGAGGAGGAGGCCTTGCGCCGGCGCATCGAGGGGGCACACACCCCCTCGCACGCACAGGCGGGCCCCGCGGGCGCTGCCCTTCTGTGGATCCACGTGCACCTGCGGGACCCCACATCCATTGCGCACCTGTCGCACGTGTTCGCCCCCTAACCCCCACCCGCCGCCGCCCTTTGCAGAGCCCGCAGCACCATGCCACGCCGACGGGGGGATGGGCCGGGGCACGCCAGGGCCCGCCGCAGAGCGCAGGAGGCGGCCGTCCGGGGCCTGGTGGCGGACGTGGTGGCGGAGGCAAAAGCAGCGCACGCTGCCGCACGGTGCGACCTGGAGGGCAGTGCGAGGGCCTTCCTCAACGAGACCGCCCTCCCGGCCGTCCGCGCCCTGAACGGAGCGGGGGCCCCTACGCTGCTCCCCGCAATGCACCGGATCGTGAACGCCGTCCGGCCGGGGCTCATCAGCCCGGAAGCGGCCCTCTACGGGCACTGGATGGAGTGGCGCGAGTCCAATCGGTCGGGCCGGCCCCTGTCCATGGGGGACACCCTCCGGCTGACGGGGGCGGGGTCTGCCATGTCCCTCCGCAGTAGCGCCCCAGCCCTGCTGCACGCCCTCAGGACGCGCTACCCCGGGGACGCGGCCCCGTACCTGAACCAGGCGCGGGCCACGTACCCGGGGGGAGTGTCCGAGCTGGATGCGGCGCTCCACCTTCTACACCCGCCGGAGAGGACCTGGAGGTGGGCGAGGTCACGGTGTTCGTGGAAGGCGCGGACGAGGCGTCCGCCCGCCCCCGGCCGACCAACCCGGTGTATGACGGCACCGGGCCTACCCCCCCGTACGCCGTCGTCTACGAGGCGTTCCCCAGGGAGCCCACTTGGTGCCCCGCCCTCCCACCGGCGACGCACCCGCCCCGCGGCTGGGCTAATCCAGACCTGTCCCCCCCCCCTCTCCAGGACCAGGGGTGCCCACCACAGGGGGCAGGTCCTCTGGCAAGAGTGCCCTGGCACCCCCCTCCTCCTCCTCGTCGTCGCGACCCGCGGGGGCCCGGGGCGGATCCTGGGGATCACCCCCACCCACCTCTAAGGGGCCACACCCGTACCCCGCCCCCCCCTCCCGGCGCCCGCGGCGCGGGACGGAGTACACACCTTCCTGCGCACACAGGAGGTCACCGCCGTTACGGGGGTCCATCTGGTGCGGCTGCCCCCGACACCGCTCGACGACCCCCGGGGGCCCAGGGCCCTGAGCCCCGCCCCAGACTGGGAGCTGTGGCGCGACGCGTGGGCCGCGTGGCTCCCCCGCCTCCCCTCCCAATGCCGGTGGATGGCCGCGGACCCCCGGCCGTGCGGGGCTGACGCCACAGCCGGCCCCCCACCTCCTCCCCCCCCCCCCCCGCAGAGCACCGCACGGCACTGCCCACGGCACGGCACTGATGCACCAGAAGGTAGTGGGAAGGGCGCGCCTGCCACCACGCATGCCTACCAGAGTAACAGTGATGGCAGACTCCGATGGGTCCCTCGGGCGGGACGACCGCCACCACCGCCGGTCCCGCTCCCGCTCCCCCGTCTCCTCCCCAGAGTGGACGGGGGAGACCCTCGCGGAGCGCGAGGAGCGGAGGCTGGCGGAGGCGGCGGTGGTCGGGCCGCCGCCGCCGGCCCGGGAACCTGGGCCAGCCGAGACGGCCGCCCCCGCCGCCCAAGCGGCCAGCCCCGCCGCCCCGCCCCGCCCTGACGCGCAGGAGGCGGAGACCGCGGCGAGCCACGCCGCGGCCCCGGCCGCGGCCCCCGGCACGCCGCCGGCAAGGGGGGCAGCCCCGGCGCAGGAGCCGGACGCGTCGCCGAGGGCTGCCGCAGCCGCGCAGGAGAGCAAGCAGGGCGCAAGAGGGGTTGCGACGGACCCCGCACGGGCCGTGAGCGCCTCGCCGGCGGCCGCCGCGGCAGCAGAGAAGACCGAGGAGGGTGTGCGAGGGTCTGCGACCGCGGCCACGGGCGCCTCGTCGGCGGCCGCCGCGGCAACGAAGGAGAGTGCGGAGGGCGCGAGAGGGGCTGCGGCCCCTGGCACGCCGCGCAAGCGGGGGAAGGACCCCGCACGGGCCGCGGACGCCTCGCCGGCGGCCGCCGCAGCAGCAGCAGTGGGCAGGGAGAGCGCGAAGTACCGCGCCCACGCCAACCCCGCCCACACCCACACCAGCCCCCCCAAGCCGTACCCCCCCAAGCCCTTCCCCCCGGGGCGGGAGCGGCACGTCCGCCCCCCGACGCGCGAGCGCTCGCCGCCGGGCGTCACGCTGCCGCAACTGCAAAGGCAGCGGGACGCCCGGCGAGTGGTCCAGGAAGGGCGCAGCGGCGAAGGGGAGGGGAGCGGCGGACGGTGTGACAGGCAGGGGGCAGGGGGGGGGGTCAGGGCACGGGAAGGGCGCGCAGGGGCGCGGGCAGGGAGCCCAGGTGCAGGGGGCGGAGCGAGGGGAGGTGGGAGAGCGAGCGGGCCGGGGCGTGGTGGACGAGAGGCGGGACCCGCGACGCGGGCAGGGGGTCGGGGAGGGGCCAGGGCACGGGAAGGGTGCTCAGGGGCGCGGGAAGGGTACCCGGGCGCAGGGGGCAGGACAGGGGGGGATGGGAGAGCGAGCGGGCCAGGGCGTGGGGGACGAGAGGCGGGACCCGCGACACGGGCACGGGACCGGAAAGGGGCCCAAGGGCAAGGGCAAGGGCAAGGGCAAGGGCCCCAAGGGACAGGAGGGACGGGGCATGGGAGCCCAGGGGGGAGGGCGGGGCGAGGGGAGGGGGGCAGAGGGCGAAGCGCCCCCGCAGCCGGACGTGCAGCCGGTGAGGTGCATCCCCCCCGGCATCCAACAGATGCCGGCACACCACACCTACCACCACCACCACCACCACCACCACCACCTCTACAACATCGACCCTGACGCCGGCGAGCTCGTCCCCCCCCAACCCCCACGACACCAGCACCAGCAAGCCCCCCCTGCGCCGAGGGCGGGGCCGGCGCGGATGGCCTCGGCGGAGGGGGGACGGGGCCTGGCATCGGCGCCGCAGGTGCAGGAGCAGCGAGGGGGGCCGGCACGGGGGGCGGAGGAGAGCCGGCCGTGGGACGTGGACTGGGGCGCAGTCCCATACCCGCTGGGGGGGGAGACCCTCCCCCTGGTGGGGGAAGTGTACGGGTGGTTGTGCTGGGCCAACCAGGGGACCTCCAGGAGGTCGCGGAACCGGCCCTTCGATGCCGTGCTCCTCCGGAGGGACGGAGGAAACCGAGAGGCACCCCCGGGGGGGTGGGCGGCCCCAGAGGACCACGAGAGGGTCCTCAGGTCAGTGATCCGGGCGGCGTGGCCCGACAGGGAGCCGACTTGGCCGGCCTTCCTGGAGGGGGGAGCGGTGCTCCGCATCACGGATGCGGACGCCAACAACTGGCTCCCCCGGGCTTTGCGTAGCGCCCTCGCCCACTGGCGCTACCGCCGGCACAACCCGCCGCCGCCGCAGCCCCAGCCCCCACACAAGCGGCGGCGCAAGTGAGGGCCCAGACGGCGGGTACGGGAGGGTTGGGGGGGGGGATGGGCCCCCTGACCCACGCCCCCCCCACGGTATGGCACGACGTGCGGGGGCGCGCCGCCTCCCGCGGGAGGGAGTGCGGGGGCGACAAGCGCGGGGAGGAACCGGCTGCCCCGCAACCTGCTAACCACTGACCGCTAACCCCCACGGCCACCCCCGGCCGGCCGGCGCCGCGCGGCAACGGCCGGGGAGGTGAGGGCCCCGGCGAGGGCCTGCGCGGGCATCCAGCTCTCGATAGGGGGGGCGGGTGAAGGGCGCGACCCCCTGGCCGATGGCTGGCCCCCGGGACCAGGGCCGCCATGCCGCCCCCGCCCCCCCCCCCCACGGCCGACGAGAGGCATCGCCAGGGGGCCAAAGGGCCCCCCCCAACCCACCCCCCCCCCGCACGGACCCGGGGGCGGGCGAGGAGGCGGCCCCCCCACCCCCCCCCCCCGCACCCGCCACAGCAGGGGAGCCACAGGCGCGGCCCTCCGCCCCCCCAGGGCCGGGGGGGCGCCCCCCCCTCGGGGGGAACGGCGGCGCAATGCGGGCAACGGCGGCTGGGCCTGCTCCCGCGAACCCACACCGGCGCGCCGGAGCAACGCGCACGACGGAGCAGGAAGGAGGCCGCACCCCACATGACCCTCCCGTAACCACAGCCCGCTCCGAGGTGACAGAGGGAGGGTATCAAGTCAGATGGGGCCCCCAGGGGGGCGGTCCACGGGCCGCCCCTCACCCCCCCCACCCCGGGGCGGCACTTCAGCCCCGGCCGCAAGCGCGCGCCGGAAGGGAGCGCACCGGCGACGCGGAGAGAGCCAGGAAGGAGTACCACAGGCCGCCGCCTGGAACGAGAGCAGGGAGGCCGCGGCGCGACACCCCCCCCCCCCCCCCGCCCCCCCACCGGCCCGCCGGCCGCAGGGGCCCCGGCCCCCACCCCCCGAGGCAGAAGGGACGGACCCCCCCGCCCGAGAGGGGAGCCGGAGTGTGACCCGCCCCCACGCCCCAGCCGCCGGCTCCAATGGGGGCCGCGAAGAGCAAGTGGGCCCACGCCTGCGCACCGGGACGCCGCGCAGATCGTGCCCAGAGAAGCCGGGTGGGCGCGAACCGGAATGGTATGGGTGGCCACGCCCCCCATGGACAGCACGACACCAAGGGACACCCGCTTTGTTGCCTACCCAGGGAAAGCGGCCCCGCAACCCGCTAACCACTGACCGCTGACCCTCACGGCCACCCCCGGCCGGCCAGCGCCGCGCGGCAACGGCCGGGAGATGAGGGGCCCCAGGGAGGGACTGCGTGAGGATCCGGCTCTCGGTAGAGGGGGGCGGGGGAAGGGCGCGACCCCCCTGGCCGATGGCTGGCCCCCGGGGCCGGGACCGCCAAGCCGCCCTCCCCCCCCCCCCTTTTGGCCGACAGGGGGCATCGCCAGGGGACCGAAGGACCCCCCCCACTCCCCCCCCCCCCCCCTCCCACACAGGCCCGAGAGCAAGCGGGGTGGCGCCCCGCCCCCCCCGCACCCACCCCAGCTGGGGAGCCACAGGCGCGGCCCTCCGCCCCCCCAGGGCCGGGGGGGCGCCCCCACCCACAGGAGGAACGGCGACACGGTAAGGGCAACGGCGGCTGGACCTGCCCCCACGAACCCACACCGGCGTGCCGGAGCAACGCGCACATCGGAACACGAAGGAGGCCGCGCCCCGCATGACCCTCCCGTGACCACAGCCCACTCCGAGGGGACAGAGGGGGGGTTTGCAGGTCAGCCGGGGCCCCCAGGGGAGCGGTCCACGGGCCGCCCCTCACCCCCCCCCGCCCCGGGGCGGCACTTCAGCCCCGACCGCACGCGCGCGCCGGAGGGGGGAGCCAGAAAGGGGTACCGCAGGCCGCCGCTCGGAGCGAGAGCGGGGAGGCCGCAGCGCGACACCCCCCCCGAGGCAAGGGGGATGGGCCCCCCCCACCCGAGAGGGGAGCCGGAGTGTGACCCGCCCCCCCGCTCCGGCCGCTGGCCCACAAGGGGGCCGCGAAGAACAAGCGGGCCCACGCCTGCGCACCGGGACGCCGCACAGATCGTACCCGGAGAGGCTGGGTGAACACGAACCGGAGTGGTATGGGGGGCCACGCCCCCCATGGACAGCGCAACGCCAGTGACGCCCGCTTTGTTGCCTGCCCAGGGAAGGCAGAGGGACGGAAAGAGGCAGAGCGACCCGCTGGTGCTACTGCCCGCCTCTTACCCCTGTGCACGTCAGTCGGCGATCCAGCGCACCCCACCCAGCCCCCTCCCCCCCTGTCCAGACCCCGTGCGCGTGGACTGGGGCCTCCCGGCACGCGCAACACGCTTCACGGCGCACAGCCCCACCCTCAGGACTGGATACATAGCCGACGACACCCCTCAGTGGCATAAGAGACACCCGCGGCCCAGTAGTGAGAGCGTCGGTCTTCAATCGTCCAGTGCGGGGGTTCGATCCCGGGCGTTGGTGCTCCTGGGATCCCTGCACGTAGAGCTCTCTAGTTGGCGACGTGGGAACCACCCCCCCCTCCAGCAACTCGCGCCACCACCGATACCGGTGGATCGGGTGGAGGTCTCGTTCGTTTTACCCCCCGGCCAAGAAAAACAAAAGACATGGGAGCCACCCACCCCTGCAGCAGTGCGCACCGTCACCTGTACTCAAACAGGTCGATGGGACGCCTCGCCCGGTATTCGAAGGGATCGGTGGGAGACCACCGATCCCGGGGTTCGAACCAGCTCCTTCGCGGCGCGCGCCTGGTGCGCTACCTCCGGGGCGGCTGCCTTCAGAGATACACCGGCACCCGGGTCACAGAACAAACGCGCCCGCAACCCCCTCCCCCTGTGCTAAGAGTAAGCCCGCGGTAGGGCTGCTCTGCTGGGCCATGAACCGGGACATTGGAGCACCACTCCAGCCACGGTCACCCCAACCCCCCCACGCATCCCGCAGGGCGAATCTCCGTGCGCATCAGGCTCGTCATGAGAATCCGGCGGGTCGGCGCCTGGACACCAAGACGACACCTCTCTCCCCCCCCGCAAGAACAGAGCGGGGCCCCCACAACCGCACGCCCGCAACGCAGACCCCGACAGCCCACCTAGTGGACGGGCAGAGGAGGGAAGAGGAACGCAAGGCCCAGAACGCCCCACGCAACGGACGAAGGCACCCCCCCGGGGACGCCCAGCCGCCGCCCCTGCAACCCCAAGCCAAGTAGGGGGGAACCGGGACCGGACCGCCCCCCCCCAAAGCACGCCAGACAGAGCACGGGACCGGGGCAGGACACGCGGAGGGGCACGGACCACATGGAACGGCCCTACCAGCGCCCAGTGCCGGGACCACGCGAGATGCGCGCGCCACACCACCCAGCGGGGAGCGGACACCGCGAGAGCGCGAGCGCACACACACGAAAAGGACACGCGGGGACCACCAGAAGGGGAACCGGACCGAGCGTGCGGAACGCACAGACCACATGGAATGGCGTACCAGCGAGCGAGGATAAGGGACACCCGGACGGGACGGCCCGCCACACGCAACGCGGGATACGCGGGGCGGGAAGGGGGAAGAAGGGGAGACACAACACCAGGTACCGGCCCGAACCCCCCCGAACCGGCCGCGAGCGCCGCGCACACACAGACGGGACACTGCACCCGCCAAGGCAGTAGTGGCGCACAGCGCCACGCCCCAACCCCTAGGCTAGGCAGCCTCCACGCCAGCCCAAGGGGGTCCCACTGGCGACAAGCCAGTAGCACGGGCCCGGCGGCGCCGGTGCCCCGGGCGACCACGCATTAGGGGGGCGACGCAGTGGGTAAGCGCCCGCGGCCACGGCTGCAAATTGATGCACTGACCGGGGAGTGGCGAAACGGGGACGCCGGGGAAGGACGGGGCTCCGAGCTCTGTGAACCCGGGGGACTCCGTCACCAGGCAGGAGGTGCGTCTTGGAGGGCCCCCCACTAGGACCCGGTGGGGAGGATATCACCTGGCCCGACCAGGTGGCCCCCCGGGGCCGAAAAGCGTCTAGTACCCGCAAAACCAAACCTCAAACCTCAAACCTCACTAATTTTTGATTTTTATCCCCTAGGAAGCACTCAAACGTCTCAAACATGTCAAAGGCCAATGGGCATAGACAACAAAAGACAGACAACGGATGGGGCAAACACGGCCCCAAGGCCTAGGCCATAGCACCCAATAGGCCAAAAGAAGAAGGACGATGACAATGAGCACACAGAGACAGTATAGGCCTTGCGGTAGTGGCAATGGGTGGAAGTCCCTCTTGGGGAACAGCCCACATGGTGCCAAGGTGGCAGAAGGGACGTTCCAATTCGAGGAGGACGTGGTGGAGTAGGAAGTCCATGGCACAGAGGTTGGTGCTTTCTTTGCTTGATTGATGTAGAAGTCAGCAGAAAGTGGGTAGGGAACTGCCTGAAGCTGGCGTAACAATGTTCTGCAATGATGCTGTGGAGGCATGATTCGTGAAGTGGCAATGATTCTGTTTCGTTTTGGCCCTTTGCATGTGTTCACCTCTCATTCTCTCACTCCTTCTTGCACAGGATGCCATGCCTTGTGGCAAGTGGGGACAAGCCAACAAATTGCTTGCTCTTGAGACGATGAAGGCTAGATCTTCAATCTAAAAGAAGATTTTTGCTGCCATGGAAATGCCATGGGAAAACACGGAAAATCACGGAAATTCAGGAAACGTTTTCGAATAAAATCATGGACAAGCGAGAAACCCTGTTACAACAATGCGAACCTTGGAGAAATTCCGCCTCATACCCCCTACAAGCCTTCGGTTACACTGGATGCAAGTGGAAGCCATATCATTAATTCGCAACCCCCGCGCCCCCAAGCGTGTGTATGCCACGGCAGAAGACCTTGAATACCTAGGCTGTGCCGGCATCTACTGGGTTGACCCCGTATATTCTTCTTCGCGGTCTTTCACATGCATGTGGGCTGGGTAGGGATGGGAGTACGGATTGCTTGGAATTTTAAGGGGATAGAATGGGTCCCTCCAGGTCAATCTTGCGCGCCCCCCCCCCTTGAAGAATTTGTGCATGGACACCCCATGTCTTTATGGCACAACCATAAACCGCTCTTGCTCTCACGTATGTTTTGCTTTGCACCGTGATCGGTCCCTACGTGCTCATTTGGATCAGGTACTTCACACAGTGGTTTTACCCGGTTTAACCCGGTTGAACTCGGAAGGGGCGCGGTTGAACCGCTGAACCGCGGTTGAACCGCGGTTGAACCACCGCCAGCGCTGGCGGTGGCGGCTGCGCCAGCGGCGCGCGCGTTTCTGAACAAAATATTTGCATAACCGCCTGAAACTGACGCGTGACAAAGCTTTTTTAAAAAAAATTAAAAAATGTCCAACCACTGGCTGCAAGTGGTGAACGACCACTACAGCGGGTGGGGGGACCAACAGCTGGTGGACGACTTGTTCACCTTTTCTTGCACAAACGGCACGACAAAACGCCTATGGAAACAACTTGCTGACCGAATTGGTAACACACAGAGGGCTTCCAAACAGACAAAAAGGGCTACAAAAAAAGCTTTCACAGGATCGGACGCTGTGCGCCTCATTTTGGACCTTGGGATGCCGAAGCGAAGGTATGTGGCACAATGCGCACATGCCTACAAGTGGTTCAACGGGGTTCGACGGGGTGCAACGGTGCGGTTGAACCCTTATCACAAATGAACAATTGTGATTGCGCTTCATGACAACGTTTGCACGGCAAAATAATCACTTAATGTTGCCCAAAGCATGAACATATGAGTTGCAACGTGTTGCCCGCGTCACAAATGTGAATACTTTGTGGTTTGTACCATTGCACGCTTTTTGGTGCCATGACGGCAACCCATTCAACCGCCGGTTCAACCGCGCACTTTATCCCAATTTCTCGGTTCAACCGTCCCTAGGTACAAGAAGCTTATTTCGTGGGCCGATGCCAAAGAGAAGAAAACCCGTGCAAGCACCGTCCCATGGACACATTGCTTTCCGTCGTATGCAACGATGGATAAAGCTTGGTCCAAGTTAAGTAAGAGACAAGTACTAAAAACGACCATAAAGGATGGAAGAGTTGGGGTTCGTTGGGATGTGGATGATTGGATACAATATATATGTGATCAAAGGGATGTGCTAGAAGAGATGCACTTCCCAAGATTTAGGGATGATCACCCCTATGTACTTATAGTGCGTGGTGATGGGTTTCCATGTGGAGCAAGGTCATGGTGCCAAATTGCATGTGGTTTTGCAAACCACATGCAAAAAGCACGAACTTTGCTCTACAATTGGTCCCTTGACCTTGCTCTCGTAAGTGAGCATGAAACGGATCTTGTGCGTGTCCTCTTTGGAGAGACACTAAAAAAAATACAACAAATTATTGACCGTGGCTACATGTTGCTCCGAGGGTTTTGGGTGCGAACGGTTGTCATTATTGGAGGCGATAGCCCTTGGCTTTGTCATATACTTGGTCTATCAACATTTTATGAAATTGGTTCAATTTATTCTTTTGCGACATGGTCTAGGGAGAAAGAAAGATGGGTAGGGTGTGAATGGCGACGAAGTACAAGACTTGAAGCAAAATTCCTAAAGTATAGGAAAGAAGGAGTTAGTTGTGTTGGTGCAAAAGGGTGCATCGAAAGTCCATTATTGAAAGTGGATGACCGTATAGGGTGTGTCATCATGTGTGTTCTTCATCTTGTGATACGATGTGGTGAATACTTAACAACGTTTGTGCGCACACGAGCCACAATGTTGACGGTACCACAACGATCCAAGGTTCAAAGCCTCCTAAAGGACGCTAAGACCAATGTTTCTTTGAAAGGCCGGTCCTTCCCCGATGGGGAAGAGACATGGCACTTGTTTGCCAATTGGTTGCCCATTGCAAAGAGTTTGCGTCTAACACCACATGTCACCACTACCGTTGAGGAGATGGGGAAATTGCTAACCGCTATCTATCGGTGGACATATGATCCATTCGTCCAAGGGTGTGCACAAATTGCAAAGAGGTTTCAAAACACTATATGTCCCCATAAACGATCCCCCTACTTGCTTTGGCTCCGCAACGAGGGGGCCATCGTATTGGGTAATTTGCAACCTTGGGGGGGGGGCATGTTTTGTGGCGACATTGTTGAGTCGCTTAACTATGTCTTTAAAGACAACTTTCTAACCACAAGTTCCCGGGGTGGTGGTCGCAAGGCTACCAAGGAGGAAAAGGATGAGGCAATGCTCCGCCATGCGCACGAGCGCACCTTCCTCTACAAGGAGATGCCTCGATGGGACGGGCGGCGGCGACGGGAAGATGAGCACGTAGTGCACGCTCAATTGGAAGTTGGCAACTAGGAGCTGTGTGTGTGGTTCAACCGTGGTTCAGGAGGTTCATCCGCGCGGTTGAACCGGCTTCCCCACGGTTTCACCCCTGCTTCTCTCAGGTGCCTTTGCACCATGGACCCCGAGTCTTTGGGGAAGGCCTTGCAGGACTGCCTGCGGTCACTGGGTACGGGCCAAGGCGCCGATCCCCCTGCCGCGCCAGCGCCACAAGCAGCGGCAGCGCCTCCAGCCCCCCACCTGGCCGACAAGTTCCCGCTGAAGGAAGAAGTGGTGGTCCACAACACCTGCAACCCCGACACCACCCTGGCGCCTGAGACGCCTGAGTGGCGGTGGCTGGCCGTCGTGACGCCGAAGTACGTGTTCCGCCGTGCCATGACGCTGTGGATGAAGAAGCACCGCCAAGAAGACAAGGATGGGGTACAGTCGTACCCCTGGGAGACAAAGTGCCTGAGCGCCGGGGAGTTTTCGGAGTGGAAGGTCTGCTGTTGTCTTGTTGTTTGCTAGTTGATTGTGCTGGTGTTTTTCGGTCTTTTGGTAGATGTTTTGATATGCCGCATGCTGCGTTTCGTTGCTGTGTGTTTTTCTGTTTATGAATGTTCTGATGTGCGTTTTTCTGATTGTAGGTGCTCTGTGTGGGTCTGTCGAGCAACCCCCAGGGCCACATGTCCCTGGACGAACCAGGGCTGGATGCCCTGTTCAGGATATGGGCCACCGCGGGCTGCGGTGTTGCCAGGAGCGCGTCCTGGTTTGGCGCGGACTCCGTGGGCCGCGGCGGTGGTCACAGCGCAGGACACGGTCCACGCTTCTTCTTCAAGGCCCCGGTGGAGTTGCCACCAGGCTGGTTCGACGAATCGGAGGTCCAGCGGTACACGGCGACTCCGAGCAGCATGCTGGCTATGGGCACCACCATCTCAGGTGGGGGAAAGCACAAGAAGGCCAAGGCAAGCGCCGCGACGGCAGCAGCGGCGCCACCGGCAATGGCACCATCGCCATTCGTGCAGCCAAGTGTGGTTCAAGCGATCCAAGGGGTGCAACAGGTGTGCAGTAGTTCAACCGTCGTTTCAGCGGGTTCAACCGTGCGGCTGAACCGCCTTCACCGTCTTCAACCGTGCACTTTTGAGCGTAACCTTCCTACACACTGAATCGCGTTCCCCCACTTCTGCGGTTCACCGGCCTCCTTGCTTTCTCTGCAGTTGACCGCCAGTGATGTGCCTGAGCACATGTTCGTGGTGGATCGGCGTGGCCCTGGCATTGTCGTCCGCGGGCGATGGCCACCCATGCCCATCGTGGAGTGGTGGGACGTGTGGTATCGGCAGATCCCTGGCGCCGCTCAAGTGGTCGACCGCATGAGTCGTGGCGTGCAGCGGGGCTTGCGGGAATTGGGCAATGCCGGGCAAGGCAGTCCTGCGCCAGACCGGCAGAGGTCAACGCCTCTGGAGTCCGGTCCAGCCGTCACCACCGCGCCCCAACCAAGTCCTGTGGGAGAGAGCTTTGAGGAGTTCTACAAGAGTGTGTGGGACCGCCCACTTGGAGCAGGTGCAGCATCCGAGAGCAGTGGAAAGGCCCCCAAGCCTCCACGTCTTCCAGCACCACCGCCACCCGAAGAGACGAGCACCCCTGGCAGCAAAGTGGTTCCGAAGTCCCTGTTTCAGTCCGCCCGGAAGGAGCTCCGGAAGGAGAAGCGGACAAGTGCAAAGGCTGAAGCACCGCCCGCGAAGGCCCAAGTCTCTGGCGACAAGAAGCCGAAAAAGAAAGCCAAAACTGGCAGCGGTGCTTCCTCGAAAAAGCGGAAAATCGCCCCGGACAGCAGTGAGACGGACGAGTCAGACCACCTTTTTGAAGAGCACGAATGGGTCCCAGCCGCAAAGCATATCCCAAAGAAGAAGATGAAGAAGGTAGTTCCGGCCCCCAGTTCCGACAGTGGCTCCGGCAAGCTCCCCAGCGACACGGCGCAGGATGTAAAGGCCCTGGCAACAGAGTTGGCTGCGGGATCGAAGGATGGCGACGAGGAGAAAGCGATCAGGGCAGAATCGGCGCATGCGTCAGCTCTGGAGGTGTGCGCGGTTGAACCGGTGAAGTGTAGTTCAACCGCACGCTTGAACCGCCTGAACCACGGTTTCACTATTTTTTCCTTTTTGCAGAGCCTGGATCAAGCCCAACAACGACGACTGGCGGGTGAGGACACGCGCAAACAGCTGCGACAGCGGTTCGGATGGGCGGCCAACACGCCGATTCGATGGGTCATTGTGGACGGTCCTGATGGCGAGCCACGTCTGGCCGTGGGTACCCCGGGGAAAGCCACGAAGGGGACCCCCCGGCCCAAAAAGGGGGAAGAATTGGTCTTCCTTCCCCCACAGTGGGAGGAGGAGGGCGATGCAGCTGGGACAACGTGGCCAGTTATTGCAGTCAAGGACAGCACAAGCTTCAGTAACCCCCACGCTGCCGAGGAGGCGTTGAAAGAGCGCCGCGCCCAGAAACAGGAAGCGATCGATGAGGAGGGCAAGAAGACAATGGAGGACTCCCCCTCGTACAGTCCACTCGAGGAGAAGGAGGTCACTCCCGCGCCCGAACCGTCCCCCTCGTACAGTCCACTCGAGGAGAAGGAGGTCACTCCCGCGCCGGAAGCTGAAGCGGAAAAGGACAGTGACAATGGGGTTCCTGTGCCGACGCCGCCCGTGATTCCAGAGCCAAAGGACACCGAGAAGCACATTCCTGTGCCTAGTCCGCCGGAGGTGCCAGAGCCAAAGGAGAGTGAAGAACAGGTGGTCAAAGAGGAAAAGGTGGAGTCTGCTGGTCCAGGGGTGCAGGAGCACCAGCACAGTGGGGAGGACTCGCCTGCAGCCCTGGTTGGGCAAGAGGAGATTGAGGAGGTTGGTGAAGCGCCGAAGGACGAGGAAATGCCTGCATGTAAGCAGGAAGATAACGAAGAGGCAGCCCCAGAGGTTGGTGCACCAGTGCCTCACAAGAAGGAAGAGCCACTCCCAAACGACTGACTTTTTACGTGCCTCAAAGGAATGAGGGGGTGGCAGTGGCGGGAAGGACATGGAGCACGGTACCGTAGGCAGTTGTGGGGGGCCGTAATGGTGCAGGGGCATCACCGTGTGCGAGTTGCAGTGCAAACGAGGAGAGATCCGGAACTGGTCCGGCGCGTGAACGCACACATCCGAAGTGTACTCCCCCAACTAACCTACACTGCGCTTGCAGTGGTCCATGGGGTGGGCGATCATCCCATGCTTGTACATACGCATCCAAAGGATGACAGTCCCCTTACGGGGGAAATAGCCCTGGGTGATTTTGTGGGGGGGGAACTGTTTACCAGTGCCCTACTTTGTGCAAATGGGCCTTCTCGTCCTGCATGGATACGTTGGGGGCGTGATTTATTATGGGGACACATTGTGGATCCTCGATATGGGGTCATGTTTAACGCTCTTAGGCCCCACGTGCCTCTGGCGTGGTCTGGACAGCGCATTGTGCTCGTACCGTACACAGGCATTGCATGGGGACGTCTGCCTGTGGCGATGCAGAACGAACTGGTCACGTTTGGCTTCCCAAGGTGCAGATGTGTTTTTTGTGTAGCGCTTCGTGCAACAGCGGTTGAACCGGTGAAGCCGGTGCAACCGCGCGCCTGTCCAGCGGTTGAACCACCTCGAAAGCCGGTTACATTTTAGTGCAATCTATGAGGAAACAAGCTTCTGACAATCAAGTGTAGGCTTGCATGTAATTGTTGTTCACTAAAAAGGGTCCAAAGTCCTAAGGGGAATCCAAACAAGGCGCAGGGGTGTATGTCACCACGCCTAACGAAAAGTTGATGGTGAAGCCGTGCGGTTTCACCAATACAGCCGCCGCCACTGGCACCTACAACACCACCGCCGTGAAATATGATCCAAGAGAAATATGTCTCCAGTGTTTTGCAGCAATGAGGTAAGAAGGTTTTCAAAAACATTCTTTTTAGGGGGTGTGGCATCTCTTGCAGGGCTGAAAAATAGCGGTTTTCAGGTTGCTACTTAGCAATTTGTTGCTGTACCTCGATAGGGGTTCAACCGTGGGGAAGCCGTAATGAAAGTGCGCGGTTGAACTCGGTTGAACCACGGTTTCACTTCGGTAATTCAAGGGTACCTGATCCGAATGAGCACGTAGGGGTGTTTCTCATTCATGTGGCTTTGCTGCATTGCGTGCCTATTGCACCGCCCCTGCCTGTGAATGACCTATCTGAGGGGGAACGTTAGTGCGCCGGGCGCGCGCCGGGCATCTTTTGTGACCCGTGCCCCACTGGTAGACTGTTGCCGTTGTTATGTTGGGCAACATTATATGGATTTGCCCCTTGGTCCCCGGGACATCAGCAGATGTTTTGATTTGGGATGGGTATGGACCTTCTCGTACCCGAGGTGATTTTTTTGATTTCGAAGCTGGGGGCCATGATGGTGCTTATAAAGGCCGGATTCATGTCATTGTGGCATTCATTGGAAGAAAGAATGGCACTTTGACAGCCCGCCAACAATGTTACAATGGCGCGCACGAGTGGTATAGGGCACGCATTGAGCAGCCGTTTGCTCAGTTGTGGAGGCAAGTCCGACACCCCCCCCTACGGACCATGGGAGCATGCCCCGCCTCATGTTTGGACTGACCAAAGCAACTCGGCCGCCACGCAAGATGAGGCAGAGGATGAGGCAGAAGTGTGTGTGTTGTGTTGCCAGAAGCGCTCCACCGTCGCAGTTTGTGATGAGTGTAAGGAGCACTTACTGAATGTATTGACACCCACACTTGTGGGACCAATGTTGTTTGTTAAGTACAATACATATGACAGTTGAAGTTGCTGAATTCACAGATAATGCTTTATTATGCAACGTGCTTTGTAGGGAAGGTGGGCAGTGCAACGTGGTCTACTTGGGGGGCTTCTCCATGAGAGGGTAAATGTGGGGCTGAAGTCGGGATAGTTAATAGAAAAGTAGCGCGCCGGGCAAACATTCCCCCTGACAAGCCCATGGACACAAGAGAACCGCAAATAGGAGTTGGACACCTCAAGAGGCTGGGGTTTTCACTCCGGATTACACCTTGTGTACTGTCCCAGGGGTGGCTGTAAATGCTATTCAAGCCCCTACCTCATGCTAGACTAACGTTGAAAGCTGCCAACAAAATCAATATTTATTCGAAATGCCCCCTGAGCCCATCGCCAACAAGTTGTTATTGTGCGGGCGACCATCCTGTCAATGGCATGTGCATACTTGCAATGGATGTTGCTCATTGCAGTTGCTGCCACCGCATGGTCCACATCCCACGGAACCACACCGGTCAGCGAGAGCGTTGCCAGGGCCCAAGCCCTGGGTGGCCAGTTGCTGATTCGTTCTCCAGATGCTTCCGGACATATGCCTGGCCCGAACAGATCAGATTTGAATGAAGACATGCAGAACAATGACACGCAGTATTCCCAATCACCTGCAGAACACGCGGCGCATGACGCCCTAGCGCGTGTGGTGGGATGCCGGCAGCCGTCCCTGGCGGGGACGGACCTGGCGGAGGGGGACCCCCCGGAGAGCGGAAAGCGGCTCCAGGCGGCAGTCCTCCGCCATGACACCCTGGCAACGAGGGCCGGTGGCGTACCAGGCGGACGCGGCACGGCATGGCATCCGGTCCGAGGCGGCGCTCCAGCTCGCGGAGGAGCTGCGGGGTGCGTCGCCCGGGTTCCGCCCGACCACACAGGGCCAACTACAGGAGGATCTGGAGAGGCAAGCAGCCGCCCTCGAAGAGGACATTCGCCAACTCCGCGCACTCCTGGCGGCAGACCGCAAGCGCGCCATCAAGGACTTCAGGCGCCGCCACGCCCCCGACATCGCCCAGCGGTGGAAAGCCGTGCAGGGAGCCATAGAGATAGAGGCCCCGGGCCCGTCAGGCCTCTGGAAAGTGCGGGTCCCCAACACCCAAACGCTCCTCACGGAGGCCCACGTCGTGATGTTCGTAGTTCGCGCCTTCTGGCGGGAACTGTATGACAAACGCCCGGTGGACCTCCCAGGCTTCCAGGCAGTCCTCGGCCGCCATGTCCCCCGGGTCCCTGACGGGGCCTGGACACAGGTCCAGCAGTACTCCATGCAGGACCTGCAGTCCGCCCTGGACAAGGCCGATGGAAAGGCCCCAGGTCCCAACCCCATGGAGGCCCGTTTCATCAAGGCCCTCCCGGCACCCGTCCAGTGACTCCTCGTCCACTCCTACCGGGCCATCCTCCGCGGCGCCCCGCCACCGATGCACTGGAGAGACGCGCACATCTGGCTCAGCCCCAAGGTACCGGGCTCCGCCAGACTGGACGACTACAGGCCCATAGCCCTGGGCCAGCTGGACATGAAGCTGCTCACGGGCCCCCTCACCCAGCGCATCACGGAAGTGCTCACACGGCACGGAGTGGTCAGCGACTGGCAGCAAGGGGCCCTCCCTGGCTCCAACACAGGCCCCCCCCTGTTCATGGCGCAGCGGCAGCTCCAGCGGGGAAGGCCCAACTACGTTTTCTCCTTCGACGCCCGCAAGGGCTTCGACACCGCCCTGCACGGCGCCCTCCACCTCATCCTGCGCCACCTCTCCGTGCCGCCGGAGGTCATTGACCTCCTGATCTTCCTCCACACGTGCGCCAGGCTGCGCATCGTCACCGCACACGGGCTAACGCAGCCCGTGCACATGGTGCGCGGCGTCTGGCAGGGCAACCCCGAGAGCCCCCTGCTGTACGCGCTCCTCCTGGAGCCCCTGCTCAGGGCGCAGGGGCACCGCCTGCGCCCGCCGGGAGGGGCCGAGCAAGGCCTCATCCAGGCCTACATCGACGACCTGCTGGTAGTGGCCCATACGCTGCAGCATTTCGTCGAGGGCGTGGAGGCGGTGGCCGCGCACCTGGGGATGATGGGCATGGAGCTCAACCCCCGCAAGTGCGCCATGGCCACCACGGAGTGAAGCGGTAGCGGCAGGGTCTCCCTACCGCTACCCGCTGTGGCTCGCACTTGCGCTGAACAGCGCAATTTATGACGTAAAATGGGATCACGAAGGCTACAGAGCAACAGCTAAAATTGCCGATTTTTATGTTAAAATAGCAGTTTTTTATAATAAATTTATACTGTTGTGCCCCATTTTGTAATTATACGCGAGATTTCACTGTTTTTCCGTGTTTTCACAGGCATCTATGTAGATTTGAAGGCCTGTGGCTAACGCCTTAGAACAGTTTAAGCAACTTAAACCGACTCACGAAATGTTCGATTCTTGCAGAAATTGCGGTGCTTTGCAGGAGGGTCACGAAAACGCTTCAAAACTGTTCTAACAACCCTGAACAGGGACAGCCGCCGGCCGCAGCGCATCGCAGCGCCAAGGAGCGGCGCTAACACGCGCTGGAACGAGAAGGCGCTGGGCGCAGCGCCAGTCATCACCGCAACGTGGCCGTCAGCCGCAGCACGCGGCCCGCAGAGAGGCAGCAAGTGCCTCCGCAGCGTCCCGGATGACCAGCAGCGACAGCAGCGGAGTCAGGACGTGGGGACCGCAACATGGCGGCTACAACCTGGACAGCATGAGCGACGCGTCAGACTGGAGTCCCAGTCCAAGGCCAAGTTCGAGCCGCAGTCCCGCGTTCGAGCAACAGAGGTATGGCCCGTCCAGCCGTCAACCCTTTGGCCGTGGGAACCAGCACGGCGGCAGCGCCAGCCGTCCCAAGAGCGGCAGTACCAGCCGCAACCCGGATTACCGTGACGGCCAACCAGCCGTCGAAAGAGAGCTCTTCCGCAAGCCGGACCATCGTCAAGCAGCGTGGGATCGCCAACCAGCGTCCTGGAGAACGCCGGAGTGCCAATCAGCGGTCCACCGAAGACAAGGTCCAAGCCGTGGTCACGCAGACCGTAATCAAGCGTCAAGGGAGCGCCAAACAGCGCCCCAGAAAGCGCCGGAGTACCGACCAGTACCCCAACGTGGAGGAGCGTTCGCCGGAAATCCACGCAACCCCAGTCCCAGCCGGTTAAGTTCGGAGATCGCCATCCTACCAACCGAGACGGTGGAGTTGAAGGCCTGGGCCGTGGAGATGGCAGCGTGGGCGAGGAGTGCAGCAGCGGAGATCCGGACCCTGAAGTCGGAGCAGGAGAGTCTGCAAGAGCGAGTCCGTCGCCTGGAGAAGACGTCCAAGACGAAGTCCGCTACGGGCGAAGCGCAGAAGAAGGTGGAAGTCGCCTTCCAGACGCCGAAAAAGACCGCCACGACCAGCGGAGCGACCAACCAAGACAGTGGGACGCAGACGCCCGGCAGTGGCAGCCGTCGTTGGAGACGGTAATAATTTAAAATTCCGTTTGTTGGAACACCTGTGGGCAGGTCCAGTCTTGTCAGACTTGCCGTGGTGAGAGCCCAGTCTTGTCAGGCTCCACCAACCGGATATATATGTGGGTCTTAAAACCCATGTATATATGGGGCGGATCAGCCCCTGGCACACGCACCCGCACTTGTACAGTACAGTGCACGGTGCCTGGGTAAGGCACGAACTGACACAGCAACGTTGATTTGATGCTGAGTTGTAGTGCTGTGTGCCTGCCTGTCCTGTTGTTTGGTTTTTGAAAGCATGGAGGTTTTCGGGAAACTGAAAACTTTTTCAGGTTTTCGAAACAAACGGGGCAGGCCACCGAAGGCTTTTTTCTTTTTATTTTCCTACAGTGGCAAAGCAGGTTTTTGCCTGAGGGTAGTATTGGTGCTCCCCACCGGACACCTAGGAAAAGGCTACCTCTGGGGTTTGTTTTTCCTCCTGGAGGATAAACAAACCTTTAAGTAGGGGGGTGAAGCGGTAGCGGCAGGGTCTCCCTACCGCTACCCGCTGTGGCTCGCACTTGCGCTGAACAGCGCAATTTATGACGTAAAATGGGATTACGAAGGCTACAGAGCAACAGCTAAAATTGCCGATTTTTATGTTCAAATAGCAGTTTTTTATAATAAATTTATACTGTTGTGCCCCATTTTGTAATCATACGCGAGATTTCACTGTTTTTCCGTGTTTTCACAGGCATCTATGTAGATTTGAAGGCCTGTGGCTAACGCCTTAGAACAGTTTAAGCAACTTAAACCGACTCACGAAATGTTCGATTCTTGCAGAAATTGCGGTGCTTTGCAGGAGGGTCACGAAAACGCTTCAGGAGGGGGTCCCGGGCCTGCAGCTGCGCCTCTGTCCCCACCTGGAAAACCCATGGCACTGGGTACCAGCGGGGGATTCCGTCCCCTACCTGGGGCTCCAGCTGCAGCCGGACGGGGAGTTCTCCCTGCAGCACCTGGCGGCGGTGCACCACTGGTGCCTCAACACCCTCGCGCCACCGAAAGGTCGTGCAGGACGTCATCCTGGCGATCCTCGGGGGGGTGACACAGTACGTCGCCCCTTTCATCGCCGACGACTCCGACACCGCACGCCACCTGGACCACATCACGGTCCAGGTCGCGAAGGACAGGGCGCGGTACGCCTTCGACGCCTCGCGGGACAGCCTGCAGGATGACCGGAACCGGGGGCTCACACGGGTACCAAGGCGGTGCCAGCAGGCAGCGGTGGCCCTCGTGGGTACACTCGT
The DNA here is from genome assembly GCA_964036045.1 of Eutreptiella sp. 'Long Island Sound 2002'. Lineage (NCBI taxonomy): Eukaryota > Euglenozoa > Euglenophyceae > Eutreptiales > Eutreptiaceae > Eutreptiella > Eutreptiella sp. 'Long Island Sound 2002'. The sequence continues at coordinate 54,557,768 of OZ038382.1, read as the reverse complement.
CCACCACCGCTCAACCTCCGTGCGCGCCCAGGTCACCAAGATGTTCTGGGAAATAGCCGGCGCGCACGGAATATGTCCCGAGGTGCACTACCCCGTCCCGGAGTTCGCAACTCTAGCGGGAGGTGACTGGGTCCACCGCATACCCCGGGCCCTGGCCGCCCTGGGAGTGGGGCTCTACAACCCCATCGCGTGCCCCAGGGCGGCCCACGTCCAACTACAGTCCTCACCGGGCAACATCGTCACACTGCGCACCGTCAAGCTGCGACACCGCGACACATGCCGCCTGACGGTGCCGCACACGACGCTGTGGCATGGGCACCACAGGCCACGCCACCCCTTCCCCGACAACGACGACCCGTGGCCGACAGCGGTGCGGGAATGCCTCAACCAATGCGTCGATGAACACCTCCACTATTGCTGCCGCGAGCAGGAGCCCACCAGCCACCCCGGGTGGCGTGACGCCTTGGTCCACCTCTTCCACACCACCGGCACACGGGACCCCCGCCTCAGACTCGTCCACCCCACGAGGGCTAAGCAGGACGCCCACACCAGCCCACGGGTGACCCCGGACGGCCTGCACCTCCACGTCGGGGGCTACCGCCGCCTGGGCGGCCTATCGCCCCCCACGCGGGGGGCGGTGTACCACCCGCCGGCGGCTCTCATGTACATCCTCCACGACGTACTCGCGGAAAGTGAGCACCGAGAGCCTAACGCGGATGCGGCGTGGCCTGAGCCCCTGCGCCCCCGGCCCCACGCGCCGACGCCGGTGTGGTTGGTGACCACGGACGACCAAGGCACCCGAGCGGCGGGGCAAGCGCAGCTCCAGGCCGAGTGGGTAATAGTGCAGGCGGGGGCAGGCCAGCCCAGGCCCCGTGGACTCCCCCGTGGCACCGCCCTGCTGGTAGCTACGGGGGTGCCGCACGACCCACACATGGCAGTGCACGCGCTGGAGGACCAGCCGGAGGACACGGGACACCTGGTGGTGCACCAGCGCGGAGGCCCGGCGTGGCTCAAGGAACATGTGACGGCACTCCGGTCCTGGGCAACCACGATCGCCGGAGCGGAAATCCGGCTGCACGACCAGCCGGCGATCAGCCCTGGCGACACCAGGGCGCTGAGCGTGGACCAACTGACCCCCAGCCACCCCGACGTCCGGTGGCACTCCGCCGACCTCAACGCAGGGTGGCTCAGCCCCACCGGGTACTACTGGATCCCGGAGGCCTGGGGCCACACCTTTTCCGACGCGTCGGGGGGCGGACCCTGCAAACACGCCACCAGCGTCGCTCTCGCCGCCGACCTCACCCGAACGTGGGCGGTGGCCATCTCGGGCACGGTGCCCAACGGGGAGGGGGTGGCCGCCTCCCTCCCCCTAGAATACGGCGCCCACCGACCATGGGTCCACACGGTGGACGCCGAAGTCATCCTCCACCTTCTGCGACACGCGGATCGCGAGCGGACTACGGGGGTCCCCACGGGCGCGGCAAAGGTGGTCAACCAGATGCCCCTACGGTGGCTCCAGGACGGCCTGTGCGCGCGAGGGAGACATGCCGGGCACCCGTTCTGGTACGTCCGGGCTACCTCGCACCACAGTGACGCCCTACTGCACAAGGCGGACTGGGCGGCGTCCCGGGACACCATCCTGCAGAACACGCCCCCGGACCCTGGCCACGCCCAACTCATTGTTGCCGGTCATGACGGCCACGCCGATCTACGGTCCCCCACGATGCGGACGCTCGGCGAGGTCGCGCAGCGGGCGCAGACGGACCATGCGCTGACGCACCGAGGACACACACCTCTGGGCGCGGCCCACGTCACAGCCTATGTCCATGCCCGGGACCCCACCGCGACGGCCACCAACCGCCGGGCGCTGCGGGCCAGAGACGGCCACACGCTGGTGCAGCGCAGGCTCCGCGTCCGTAAGGAGCGGCTCTCCGGCGTCGCCGTCCTCCCACAACCGTGCCTCCTATGCGGCGGCCTGGAGGAGACCCCAGTGCACATGCACGTGGGGTGCGCCCACTCACGGCTCCTCTGGCCCCACTACCGCCAGGCGGTACACGACGCGGCCCGCCACCTCCCACCCGGGGACAAAGCCCTGTGGGTGGCCTCGTGGCGCTCCGCAGGCGCCACATGGACGGAAGTCTTCTGCTCTGGGCTGGTGCCCGAGGACGCAGAGGCGCAGCTCCGCGCCAGAGCCCGCTACGACCCGCCGGGAGTAACCTCTGTGGATGATTTCCTCCACCACATGCTCCGGCTGGGGGACCTCGCATGGGACCTTCGCAACCACCGGCTGGAGCAACTCCTCCGCGAGCCCCTAAGCGCAGCGGCCCGGGTGCACCGATGGCTCACCGCGGCAGAGGGCGACCACCCCCCCCCTCCCCCGCGCCCTGACAAGGACTTTGTAGCCTCCCTCCGTGTCGTGAATGGCACTCTGGAGTGCCCGCCACAAGAGGGCCCCCACCCGTACCGGGACCTGCCAGGGGGGTTCTCGAAGCACCTACAAGACGCCCTCTGTGGATCATCGGGCGCGGCTCCATGACCGCGTGGGAGGCACGCATAGTGGGTGAGGAGTGGGCGCGCGAGTGGGGCCGGTGTGGCGCCGCCCCGGAGACCCCTGCGCAACGATACGCCGCCATCCCGCTCGAGGGATGGGGACCGGACACCCGGCCGAGGCCCAACGTGATCCGCAGGGCGGGACCTGACCACCCGTGGGACGCAGCGACGAAGGAATGGCTGCAAGCGGCCCCGGGGCCGCAAACAGGATGGACTGGGGACGTGTCCTCACTCGTCAGGATGCCCGTCCCCCCCCCGCATCGTCCTTCACGCCGCCAACGTACTCCGGGCTACGGGGAAACGCAAATGGGGACACGACACGGCCACCGTCCGATGGCACCCCCCAGAGGACGGGGCCGCCCAGCTCGCCGTGGCGCACTTCAAAACTGGGGGGCCGGTATACGACGACGCCCTGTCCCGGCTGGGCGACACCCAGGGGCCCGTGCTCCTCATGCTCCCCACTAACCTTGCAGCCGCGCTGCGCCAGGAGCTGGACGGCTGCGAAGGGCTGCGGGTGGGGTGGGAGGCAGTCGCGGACGGCACCCTACTGGCCCTCCTCCACCGGGACGCCGCAAACGGGTGCCAATGGGATACGCTGGCGCCCCACCTCACCGGACGCCACGTGTACATGGCAACCCCCCCCCAGGGGCACCCCCGCCCGGCGTGGGACGACCTCATCGCCGCCTTCCAGGACCACGCGATTCTCCCCGACAACACGTGGCGGGAGGTCCAGCGGAAGACGCTCGGCAGGGACTACCGGCGCCGCGCCCGCGCCCGCCTGCTGAAGATCTGGGACCCCCTCCGACAGAGGTGGGACGACCTCTGGCTCCGCCAACTCGACCCTTGGTCGCCGCCCTCCCACCTCCCGCACACCTGCCGACTCTGCGGGGAATGCGACACGGTGTCCTCCACAGCGACGACAGGCGCCAACAGGTGCGCGCGGTGCGCCCAGGTGGCCGCGTGCCCATGGCCCGAACCTCCCGCGGGCCCGCGCAGGCGCACGGAGCAGAAGGCCTTGCACCGGCGCATCGAGGGGGCACACGCCCCCTCACACGAACGCGCGGGCCCCGCGGGCGCTGCCCTTCTGTGGATCCACGTGCACCTGCGGGACCCCACATCCGTTGCGCACCTGTCGCACGTGTTCGCGCCCTGACCCCCACCCGCCGCCACACTTTGCAGAGCCCGCAGTACCATGCCACGCCGACGGGGAGATGGGCCGGGACACGCCAGGGCCCGCCGCCAAGCGCAGGAGGCGACCGTCAGGGGCCTGGTAGCGGACGCGGTGGCGGAGGCGCATAAGGCGCACGCTGCCGCACGACGTGACCCGACGGGCAGTGCGAGGGCTTTCCTCAACGCGACCGCCCTCCCGGCCGTCCGCGCCCTGAACGGAGCAGGGGCCCCTACGCTACTCCCAGCGATGCACCGGATCGTGAACGCCATCCAGCCAGGGCTCATCGGCCCGGAGGCGGCCCTCTACGGGCACTGGATGGAGTGGCGCGAGTCCAACCGGTCGGGCCGGCCCCTGTCCATGGGGGACACCTTGCGGCTGACGGGAGCGGGGTCTGCCATGTCCCTCCGCAGCAGCGCCCCAGCCCTGCTGCACGCCCTCAGGGCGCGCTACCCCAGGGACACGGCCCCGTACCTGAACCAGGCGCGGGCCACGTACCCGGGGGGAGTGTCAGAGCTGGATGCGGCGCTCCACCTTCTACACCCACCCGACGAGGACCTGGAGGTGGGCGAAATCACGGTGTTCGTGGAAGGCACGGACGAGGCGCCCGCCCGCCCGCTGCTGACCAACCCGGTGTGCGACGGCACCAGGCCGACCCCCCCATACGCCATCGTGTGCGAGGCGTTCCCCAGGGAGCCCACCTGGTGCCCCGCCCTCCCGCAGGTCCTCTGGCAAGAGCGCCCTGGCACCCCCCTGCTCCTCCTCGTAGTCGCGACCTGCAGGGACCTGGAACGGGTCCTGGGGATGACCCCCACCCACCTCTATGGGGCAGCACCCGTACCCCGCCCCCCCCTCCCGGCGCCCGCGGCGCGGGACGGGGTACACACCTTCCTGCGAACACAGGAGGTCACCGCCGTTACGGGGGTCCACCTAGTGCGGCTCCCCCCGGCACCACCCGACGACCCCCGGGGGCCCAGGGCCCTGAGCCCCGCCCCAGACTGGGAGCTGTGGCGCGACGCGTGGGCCGCGTGGCTCCCCCGCCTCCTCTCCCAATGCCGATGGATGGCCGCCGGCCCCCGCCCGTACGTGGCTGACGCCACAGCCGGCCCCCCAGCCCCTCCCCCCCTCCCCCCCGCAGAGCACTGCACAGCACTGCCCAGGGCACGACACTGATGCACCGGGAGGTAGTGGGAAGGGCGCACCTGCCACCACGCATGCCTACCAGGATAACAGTGATGTCAGGCTCCGATGCCTCCCCCCAGCGGGACGACCGCCACCACCGCCGGTCCCGCTCCCGCTCCCCCGTCTCCCCGGAAGGGGCGGGGGAGACCCCCACGGAGCGCGAGGAGCGGTGGCTGGCGGAGGCGGCGGTGCCGGTCGGGCCGCCGGCTGGACAGCCCCGGGCGGCCTCCGCTGACACCGGGCTGTCGACCCAGGAGCCTGAGCCGGCCGAGGTGACCGCCCCCGCCGCCCCAACAGCAAGCCCTGCCGCCCCGCCCCGGGAGCGGGCCCCAGACGCGCAGGGAGAGCAGACCGCAGCCCCAGCGAGCCACGCCGCGGCCCCGACCGCGGCCCCCGTTACGCCGCCGACACGGGGGGTAGCCCCGGCGCAGGAACCGGGCGCATCGCCGAGGGCTGCCGCAGCCGCAGAGGGGAGCGGGGAGGATGCGCGAGGGGTTGCGACCGCGGCCCCGGTGAGCCGCGCCACCGCCTCCGCCGGCCACGCCGCGGCCCCCAGCACGCCACAAAAGCGGGAGACGGACCCCGCACGGGCCATGGGCGCCTCGCCGGCGGCCGCCGCAGCAGCAGCAGTTGGCAGGGAGGGCGCGAAGTACCGCGCCCACGCCAACCCCACCAACACCCAGACCAGCCCCCCCAAGCCATTCCCCCACAAAGCCCTTCCCCCCGGGGCGGACGCGGCACGTCCGCCCCCCGGCGCCCGAGCGCTCGCCGCCGGGCGTCACGCTGCCGCAGCTGCAAAGGCAGCGGGACGCCCGGTGCGTGATCCAGGAAGGAGGGGACGGCGCGCAGGCAGAGCTGCGTACCAGCCACGGGAGCGCGGAGCGGGGGACAGGAGGCGACAGGGGAAGTGCCCAGGGGCACGGGCAGGGAGCGGACCAGGGCACGCGCGGCAAGGAGCAAGCGCGCAAGCACGGACGGGGCGACACAGGGCAGGGAGCCGGGCAGGGGCCAGGGCACGGGAAGGGCGCGCAGGGGCGCGGGCAGGGCGCCCAGGTGCATGGAGCGGAGCGAGGGACGGTGGGGGAGCAGGCAGGCCAGGGCGTGGGTGACAGGGGGCGGGACCCACGGCACGGGCAGGGGGACAGTGGCGTGGGGGTTGGAAGGGGGCCCAAGGGCAAGGGCAAGGGCGCCACGGGCCCCCAGGGATAGGCGGGACGGGGCATGGGAGCCTGGGGGGGAGGGCGGGTCGAAGGGAGGGGGGCAGGGGGCGGGGCGCCCCCGCAGCCTGATGTGCAGCCGGTGAGGTGCATCCCCCCCGGCATCCAACAGACGCCGGCGCACCAGACCCACCACCACCAGCACCACCACCACCACCTCTACAACATCAACCCCGACGCCGGAGAGCTCATCCCCCCCCAACCCCCACGACCCCAGCACCAGCCAGCCCCCCCTGCACAGAGAGCGGAGCCGGCGCGGATGGCCTCGGCGGGGGGGGGGCGGGGCGCGGCAGCAACGCCGCAGGCACAGGGGCAGCAGGGGGAGCCGGTGCGAGGGGCAGAGGGGGCCTGTCCCTGGGACCGGGACTGGGGCACGGTCCCGGACCCTCTGGGGGATAAGGCCCTCCCCCTGGTCGGGGAGGTGTACGGGTGGTTGAGCTGGGCCAACCAGGGGACCACCAGGGGGCTGAGGAACCGGCCTTTCGATGGCGTGCTCCTCCGGAGGGACGGAGGAAACCGAGAGGTGCCCCCGGGGGGGTGGGCAGCCCCAGAGCACCACGAGAGGGTCCTCAGGTCAGTGACCCGGGCAGCGTGGCCCGACAGGGGGCCGACGTGGCCGGCCTTCCTGGAAGGGGGGGGCGATGCTCCGCATCACAGACGCGGACGCCAACAACTGGCTCCCCCGGGCCTTGCGCAGCGCCCTCGCCCACTGGCGCTACCGCCGGCGCAACCCACCACCGCCACAGCCCCAGCCCCCACACAAGCAGCGGCGCAGGTGACGGCCCAGACGGCGGACGTGAGAGAATGGGGGGGGGAGCTGGGCCCCCCGACCCACGCCCCCCCCCACGATACGGCGTGACAGGGGAGCGCGCGCCACCTCGCGCGGGCGGGAGGGCGGAGACAACGAGCTTGGGGGGGAACCTACTGCCCCGCAGCCCGCTAACCGCTGACCGCTAACCCTCACGGCCGCCCCCGGCCGGCCAGCGCCGCGCGGCGACGGCGGGGGGGACAAGGGGCCCCAGCGAGGGCCTGCACGAGCGTCCGGCTCTGGGTAGAGGGGGGCGGGGGAAGAGTGCGACCCCCCAGCCGACGGCTGGCCCCCTGGGCCGGGACCACCAGGCCGCCCCCCCTCGGCCGTCAGGGGGCGGCGCCAGGGGACCAGAGGGCCCCCCCCACTCCCCCCCCCCCCTCCCCCTCAGGCCCAAGAGCGGACGGAGGCAGACCGAAGAGACGGCGGCCCCGCACCCCCCCCGAAGAGGCCGCTGCACCCGGCGTGAGGGGGCACCGCGGCCGCGGCAAGCGCCCCCGGTGAACCGCCCGCACGCTCCCTGCCCCAGCTCCCTGCCCGCTGCCAACCGACGGCGGACCGGCGGCGCCCAGGACGGCGCAAACGGAGCGGCCCCTTAAGAGGCCGGCCTGAGGAAGGCGGGGGCGCGAACCAGGGCGGAGGGGTTCCCCCCCCCAGCCCCCCCCCCCGCCGCACTGACCCTTTGGCGGCCGACCGGGCCGCGCCCGACGCCCGCGGCCGCCCGGCAACCCCCACGGCACGAGTATACCCCGGGGGGGCACGCCGGAGACAACGGATGGCAGGCCGACGCCCGACGGGACGGGGGGGCGGGGGGTGGCGGAGCGGCCCCCCCACCCCCCCCCGCTCCCCCCCCCCTGCTTGAGGGCCACAGGAGCGACCCTCTGCCCCCCCGGAGCCGAGGGGACGCCCCCCCTCCCCCAGAAGGGACCGCGACGCGGGGGGGGGGGGATGCGGCCGGACCCTCACACCGCGCGCCCCAGCGCCCCCAGCCGCCTGCTCCCACGGGGGTCGCGGCCGACGGGCGAGCCCACACCAGCGCGCCGGAGCGGCGCGCGGACCAAGCCTGGGGACGGCGCACGGCGGCGCACCAGAACAGTATGGAGGGCGCGCCCCCCATGACCCCCCGCATGACCATTGCCCACTCGGGGGGGGCAGAGGGGGGGTTCAGGTCTGAAGAAGCCCCCGGGGGAGCGGTCCACGGGCCGCCCCTCATCCCCCCCCCCCCGGGGCGGCCCCGCGACCCCGACCGAACGCGCACGCCGGGGGGGAGTGCGCCAGAGGGGGGCCAGGGTAGGGAACCGCGGGCCGCCCCCCAGAGGGGGAGCAGGGAGGCCGCAGCGCGACCCCCCCCCCCACCCCCCCCACCGGTCCGCAAGCCGCGGGGGCGCCAACCCCCACCCCCCGAGGCAGGGGGGATGATCCCCCCTCCCCGCGCCCGAGAGAGGAGCCGGAGCACGGCCCGCCCCCCCGCCCCAGCCGCCGGCTCCCAAAGGAACCGCGGGGAACAAGCGAGCCCGCGCCAACGCGCCAGAATGCCGCACAGATTGCGCCCCGAGAAGGCGGGCGAGCACGAACCGGAGTGGTATGGGGACCACGCCCCCCATGACCAGAACGACGCCAGTGACACCCGCTTTGTTGCCTGCCCAGGGAAGGCAGAGGGACGGAACGAGGCAGAGCGACCGCCCGCCCTACTGGCCCCCCCGGCCGCACAAACGGGGGGCACGGCGCATGGGCCGCCCCCCCCCCCCCCAAAAACCCACCCCCCGGCACATGAACGCCACGGACCCGCCCCATAGGCGGCGCACAGGCCCAAGCCAGGTAGGGGAGAACCGGGACCGGACCGCCCCCCCCCAAGCACGCCAGACGGAGCAATGGACCGGGGCAGGACACGCGGAGGGGCACGAACCACGTGGAACAGCCCTACCAGCGCCCAGTGCCGGGACCGCGCGAGGTGCGCACGCCACACCACCCAGGGGGGGGGGGGAGCGGACGCCGCGGGAGCGCGAGCGCACACACACGCAAAGGGCACGCGGGGACTACGAGAAGGGCAGCCGGACGGAGCTCGCGGAACGCACAGACCGCGTGGAATGGCGTACCAGCGAGCGAGGGTAAGGGACACGTGGACGGGACGGCCCGCCACACGCAGCGCGGGACACGCGGGGCGGGAAGGGGGAAACGGGAGAGACACAACACCAGGTACCGGCCCGAGCCCCCCGAACCGGCCGCGAGCGCCGCGCACACAAGGACGGGGCACTGCACCCGCCAAGGCAGTAGTGGCGCACTGCGCCACGCCCCAACCCCTAGGCTAGGCAGCCTCCGCGCCAGCCCAAGGGGGTCCCACTGGCGACAAGCCAGTAGCACGGGCCTGGCGGCGCCGGTACCCCGGGCGACCACGCATTAGGGGGGCGACGCGGTGGGTAAGCGCCCGCAGCCACGGCTGCGAATTGATGCACTGACCGGGGAGTGGCAAAACGGGGAAGCCGGGGAGGGACGGGGCTCCGAGCCCTGTGAACCCGGGGGACTCCGCCACCAGGCAGGAGGTGCGTCTTGGAGGGCCGCCCACTAGGACCCGGTGGGGAGGATATCACCTGGCCCGACCAGGTGGCCCCCCGGGGCCGAAGGGCGTCTAGTACCCGCAAAATCAAACTCAAACCTCAAACCTAATGGTGCAGGAAGTTTAATTTTCTGCAACAGAAGCGATAGCTCTGAAGTCAACCATTTCCCTTACCCTTACATGTCTGTGTTTCCTCTGGTTTCCACATTGTCCCTGCAATGCATAGTGCAGACGGCACCAATGATATCAGTTGCTGGGATCATGTTTGCACAGCCACAGACTGATGGTGAGCCTGACCAAGGTCCTTGTTTTAGTAGAAGGTTCCATGTTTCCATTGGCACCAGGGTGCCAAGATGGTGTGAGACTACCATTGGAGATCCGAGTGCTTGTTCTGGGGACAGTTAAAGCTAGTTGCTATTGTCACTTCATTTCCGTACAGAAATGCTACAGCTTACAGAAGTACGATTGGGGGGGGGTCCTCCGCCCCCCACCTGATAGAGTGCATTTTGTGAATCCTGATGGGGAAGGCGCCCCCCTAAGACACCCACAGTTTCGATTAGAGGTCTGGGGGGGAGTAAGAAAAAACAGATTTTCCTTAAGGGTGCGCCTACTTCAGATGCCGATTGACTACGGATTGTAGTTTATCCATAACTCTGTGAGGAGGAGTGCGTACTGCAGATCGCCGGGCTGAAGACCGCGATCTGGCAGAATTGACGTGTGTCGTCATTTTTCTCTAAAAGATTTGATGAAGAGACAAATTGTCATTTCCCCGTAAATGGTTCTGACGGATTTGTCCCTGAGCTGATGTAAAGAGAAGGATTGTCATTGTTACTGTCGCCAGATTAAAGGGACGTCTCGCATGTGTCTGTACATACTCGCCGTCTTTCCCCGTGATTATGCTTTCTTTCACGTATCTCAGTGCATATCACATTTGCATACGTGAGTGTAGTTTATCACACCACATCCTACCTTTCTCTTTGCAGCCATGAGGTGTTAAGGTGCATGGGGATTAGGACTAGGAGTAGTTCGCGTGTTGAAGGTACGATGTGAACCTTGTGGGAGACGAGTAGTAAGAAGCTTGTGCCACATGAGATGTACATAGTATCTTGTGCAAGCTACGATGGTGAACAATGGACTACGAGTCACACACGATATTGGTTTGGCATTTATGTGATCCATTGACAGTATGCTTCGCGTCTTTGATTAGCTAAAGCCTTTAGACTTGAAAGTTTTTATGAATCTTTTCGCAATTTTTATAATGAAACAACACCCTGAAAACGGAGCCACATGGTGTTTTTCTTTGTGAGAATGACAGAAATGCAGATCATTATTGGCATTTCTTTTGCCCTTTGTTTGGTGCATGGAGAGTTACCTTTGTTGTGATTTTCCTCCCCTTTTCAGTTTTTCCATGTCTTCTACTGATGAGTCCACAACCCCCACGCAACAAAAGTGAAAGGTGTGGCCCTGGGGCTCCACGATGAGTGCACACACCCGAGCACAACGATTTCCACGTATCATGTTTGTGGTACCCTGCGACGGCCCCTGCGATTGAGCGGTGCTTTAGGTGTGCTGGACGGATTGAAGTAAAAGTCAGCAGAAAGTGGGTAGGGAACTGCCTGAAGCTGGCGTAACAATGTTCTGCAATGATGCTGTGGAGGCATGATTCGTGAAGTGGCAATGATTTTGTTTCGTTTTGGCCCTTTGCATGTGTTCACCTCTCATTCTCTCACTCCTTCTTGCACAGGATGCCATGCCTTGTGGCAAGTGGGGACAAGCCAACAAATTGCTTGCTCTTGAGACGATGAAGGCTAGATCTTCAATCTAAAAGAAGATTTTTGCTGCCATGGAAATGCCATGGGAAAACTCGGAAAATCACGGAAATTCAGGGAACGTTTTTCGAACAAAATCACGGACAAGCGAGAAACCCTCTTAAAACAATGCGAACCTTGGAGAAATTCCGCCTCATACCCCCTACAAGCCTTCGGTTACACTGGATGCAAGTGGAAGCCATATCATTAATTCGCAACCCCGGCGCCCCCAAGCGTGTGTATGCCACGGCAGAAGACCTTGATTACCTAGGCTGTGCCCGCATCTACTAGGTTGACCCCGTATATTCTTCTTCGCATTGTGCTCAGCGGTCTTTCACATGCATACAGGCTGGGTAGGGATGGGAGTACGGATTGCTTGGAATTTTAAGGGGATAGAACGGGTCCTTCCAAGTCCATCTTGCGCCCCCCCCCCCTTGAAGAATGTGTGCATGGACACACCATGTCTTTATGGCACAACCACATACCGCTCTTGGTGTCACGTGTGTTTTGCTTTGCACCGTGATCGGTGTTTCTCATTCATGTAGCGTTGCTGCATTGCGTGCCTATTGCACCGCCCCTGCCTGTGAATGACCTATCTAAGCTGGAACGTTAGCGCGCCGGGCATCTTTTGTAACCCGTGCCCCATCGGTGGACTGTTGCCGTTGTTATGTTGGGCAACATTATATGGATTTGCCCCTTGGCCCCCGGGACATCAGCAGATGTTTTGATTTGGGATGGGTATGGACCTTCTCGTACCCGAGGTGATTTCTTTGATTCCGAAGCTGGGGGCCATGATGGTGCTTATAAAGGCCGGATTCATGTCATTGTGCCATTCATTGGAAGAAAGAATGGCACTTTGACAGCCCGCCAACAATGTTACCATGACGTGCACGAGTGGTATAGGGCACACATTGAGCAGCCGTTTGCTCGGTTGTGGAGGCAAGTCCGACACCCCCCCCTACGGACCATGGGAGTATGCCCTGTCTCATGTTTGGACTGACCAAAGCAACTCGGCCGCCACGCAAGATGAAGCAGAGGATGAGGCAGAAGTGTGTGTGTTGTGTTGCCAGAAGCGAGAAAAGGTTTCTGGTTTGCTCATACTTGTGCTTGTTCCTTGTATTTGTTTTAGAAAACCTTGATGATTTTCCACAATTCAAAATGAGTCCAACACAAAGATGAAATAGAGCAAGTTGAGGCACCGGATCAATCAAATCAGGATAAGTCCTTCCACAATCAAAACTTGTGTAACAAAGAGGGGCTGCAGATGGACAAATGTAGATCTAAATACAAAGCTCTAATGGTTTATAAGCAAAGTAGTTGATTTTATGTGAAAATTGGCAAGACTCAGGTCCCCAAGATAGCACCAAGCACTTCATGTGCACTCTTTTGGATACAATGGAGTTGGTTAGGAATCTGGGGCAAAGGAGTTAGGCCAGACACAGGATATGGCTTGGCCAGCATGGCCAAGCAACTGAATTCAGAATCAGTTAAAAGGTAGAACCACAATAAGTGATAGAAACAATTGAGTATAGTGTAATAGGACTGTGCTGTGTATGGGTGCGCGCGTACGTGAAGGAGATCTAAATCAGATTTGTGATAGACACATATTACCGATTTGATTATGAAATTCAATGTTATTATGTGTTACTCTTTAGAGTCCGTGGGTGAAATTATGTGATGGAATTGTTGTGATTCCTTGATTCCCTTGGTGCCTATCTTTTCTTGACTTCCAGATCTACCTTGTCACTCACTCCCTTGCGCAGCACTTGAACTCCACGGACTCTAAAGAGTAACACATAATAACATCGAATTTAATAATCAAATCTGTAATCCCTGTCTATCACAAATCTGATTTAGATCTCCTTTACGCACGCGCGCACCCATACACAACACGGTCCTATTACAAGGCAAGCTTTTGGATCACTTCACTTTTAGAAAACTCTTTTTTGCAAGCATGGGGTTCACTTTCACATCGGCGGCTAACAAGGGGGAACAATGATTTTGAAAACAGGAAGATTTTTCAATCACAAGGTCGAAAGTTGTGTTGTCCACATTATTGGATATTTGAATCGACTTGTAAACTTGTCCTCTTGCTCTTTTGCGCCATCATGCGATAGAAAAAGCCAAAGGCGTGGCTTGAGCTCCCCTACTACATCCTTGCACAATATCGTGGCGACTATAGTCGTGGCGCTTGAGTGCTTGTACACCTTTCCGTGCGGTGCTTCTGCCCATCCATGCAATTTTGAACAAGTATTTTCTAATTGCATTATCTTGCGGGTTGCCTTCTTGCTCTTCTTTTGCCTTCTTTCAATAGAAAGAGGTGAAAACATGGGTTGAGCTCCCCGGGTTGCAAGGGCTCCGGGCACTCAAGTCGGGATCAACGCAAACATAGCTGTCCACAGGTTACAAAGCAGTCCTCCCTCTTGTCACGACAAAGCAAGAGCAGTGCGATCTACAGACGCACAAGTCGATGTAGCCCACGTTGTTTTGATATTGCACACGGCTATGACATGATACTATTTGGGGTAGCACGGCACTGTACAGATGTTAGTGACGTGTGCTCGGCCCCGCCCACCCATGGCCCTCACCGCAGTTGTGGCCTGCAAACAATTGTCGGGAGGGCGATACTAAAGAGGCGGTGAAGGATTCCCGGCCGGGGTATCAACAAATGGGCATTCAGGCGGATTCCAGGCATCAACGGTCGACACATTTGAAATGGGGCAGAGCGTTCCCCCAAGACGCTCCACTGACAACGGGTGTGGCGGTGATCCACGAAGTGGGGGCAGCAGCAGCTTCGACAAGATAAAGACAGAGGGACCGGCAGAGGACATACCCTTGCAACTCACGGGAGCTCAGGGCTGTGTCTGAGGACCAATGGGGCCAAGTATGTGTGCCCCGGTGGAGGGCGCAATGATTGCTGTTTTGCAGGAGCCTTGGGGCAGCTCCGCCGAAGGTGGGCGTGCCCGTCCGCCAATATTTACAAAAATCTTTGCACAAATGTGGGCGCCACGGCGGTTAGAAGAGGGGAGGTTGCATCCTGTGGAAGGTACGCCCGTGAAGGTCTGTGCCGCTGTTGTGTTGTGAGGCCACGTGGATGATGTGGAATGATAAGTGCGGGAGCGGGCGTGCGCTCGAAATGTGGTGGGCGACCGCCCAAGGGACGCAAAGGGGCGCACTTCTTCTCCTGTCGTTGGCGCGCTATGCACAGGACGAGTGCAATGGGATGGGATGGGATGGGATGGGGTGCGATGGGGTGCGATGGGCTGGGAGCGTGTCCAGCCCCAGTCTGGACAACGTCTGGAGATCGGGGCACGCTCAAATTCAGAAGTGTCTTACGCCATCACGGTAACAATAGCTATGCTTCATTCCGCAGCCGGGATATGCACCGCCAAAACGCCAAACGCCAAAACGCATTCATGTGCTCCATCATCTGGATGGCAGTCCCCAGCCTCAGCCTCGAGAGTGCGTCTCGATCCACCTTCGGTCGTTGACATTCTTTTCCCCACCCCACGGTCATGTCCACGACAAACTTCATGACGTGTTCAGGCCACATAAAATCGTCCCCAAGCAGCCGGTCCACTGCCACGACGTTGGGCAAATTAGGGGCCTCTATGACCAAGTCGACCACCAAATGGAGAACACCCTTGGCATCATATTTCTCAATGAGCCCCACGACCTTCGTGGCATCCAAACCATGTGCCAAGTCTCCAAAGCTTGGGGGGCGGTTGCTCGGGTACTCGACCAGAGCGAGGAACCGCGCGATGTCATCTGCCTCAAAATCCGCCATCTCCAGAGATTTCGTGTCCCCCTGGGACTCCAGAAACGCTTCATCGGCAAACATCTTCTCAAAGACCACCGAAGCAGCAATCAATGCTCCGAAGGGGACCCTCCACTCCTGACCACTGGGCGGGTGCGTGATGACGACCGTCTGGCCGGCTACAGGCGGAGGGGGAAGCGAAGGGACACTCGCCATTGTGAAAATGCTGCCTATTGCGGCCTATCACAGAGGGAAGACGATACAGTCCGTAGGACAGAGCAGAGGTCAGCACAGCACAGCACAGCACAGCAAAGTACTGCCCAGCACAGTACAGAGCATCACCGTCGAGCACAGATCATAATCTGCCAATGCCATCATGCAACTCCTGGGTCTCAGACACCTAAAAGGGGTCCGCAACACGTCACACGGGTGCCACAGAGCACAGATGCCACAGAGCACCGCTCAACCTACACCCTTTCCCCCTATACCTCCTCTCCTCCTCCATCGAAAACTCCTTCCTGCTTCCCACCATGGGGGGCGGGGCGACTACAACTGGTCCCCATGCGACCCAGCCCCCAGCTATCTGTCAAAACTCGGGGGGGGGGGTTTCCCGGAACCCTGAAGGGGGAGCTGCAATAACTTGACAAAAAGTCCCGAATTCAATTTTGAGATATTGTGTCGGCAGGTATCACCGCACTTCATTAAGAAAGCACTTGGCTCTCGCACCAAGCCATACCATACCATACCATGCCAAGCCAAGCCAGCCATGCCTTGGCTTGACGAGACGAGGCGAGCGAGCGCGCGCCTCGCCATAGTCTCCGTAGTGTATCGCGCCAAGTATCGTCATGGCGCTTATCCCAAGATGTCTTGGTGTTTGTCTCAAATGCATCATAGCGTGAACACGGGGGACTAAGCGATGCAATCCGTCGTGGATTGGGATAGGGTTCCGGATCATGGATCCGACATTGAGGTAGAAACCCGCCCACCCCCCTTTCCTACCTTCCGAAATAGATCAAGCCTCCGAAAACCCTCAAAAAAGCCGCGGCGCACTGCGCATACCACCAACAGCCCCAACCACACCAAATCGTACACCAACCTTCCAATGTAGAGCCACTATGGGCATGCACATACAAAAGGTGGGCACATAACAAAGCAAAATGAGATGGCATTCGGCACATCACTCGTAAATAGTGCTCAAATAAAGTGCAGAAATGCAACAAGGTTGCCAAAAAATAGCAAAACAAATACTTAGCAAATTGTTGATTGGTGACAAACTCCATGCACAATATTATTGTCCATTTGCAAGCAAAGAACAAAATCGAGTTCGTGGGAAACTTGTTGCTAGTCAACAAAAAGTCTGAATGTAGCTTGGGGCACAAAGTTGCGAAGCAAACAAATACAAAACAAACAAACGCATAACAAAGTTGTGCATCCACAATTTGCAAGCAGCTCAAATCTTGATCCAACAAAGATGCTACAAAGAACAAATCAATTCATCTTACAAAGAGAAAAAAGAGACAAAGTAAATATCGGTCACATAGTTGTTACTATGTACTGCACCAATTAGCAAACATACAGCACATATGGATCGCCTCATTGAAAACGGATCGGCATGGATCAGGGTCATGGAAACCCCCGACCAGAGAATGGTCCGGATTGTACACAGCACGGGGTTGGTGAAATAACCCCCCCCCCCCCCTACTCCCAAGAGGCTTCAACCTTTCCTTGCGGCGCTTCTCCCGATTTGGTCAATTTTGAGTGGATAGTTTCTGTCTACCTCGTTGGACACAGCCAACAAACACAGCACCTTCAATGGACACAGTAGCAAAGCCCGCACACAACAGATGCCTGTTGAATGCGTCCTGCATAACACGGAGTTTCCTGGATCGGCGCACATTGCAATTTGTAAAATACACTAAGAACCATGCAGTAGAGCACCCCAATATTGCACTCTACAACGCCAACATCTACAACCAGATAGGCTTCTTGGGAGCACTTTCATTCCAAATTTGCGTCGGAAAACAACATGGATGTTGCACTCCTCACCTCCCTCGTGACTTGCGCAACGCACATCAACCGTTATACATTATGTTCAGACGCGAAAGTGTATCAAAAATGTAGCGTGCACCTCGAACAAAACTCCTTTTGTGACTGAGAAAACTCTCGGGCGCTTTTTGGGCCCTATGGTTCGTTGCCATGTGCTTCGATTCCTCATTGCCGTGTGCTTGCTTTCCTTTCGTCTTCCAAGAGAGTAGCAAAAAAGATGAGTGGGAGGCACAACAAGGTGGGGTTGCGTGCAAAAAACGTGCTTTGTGCGTCATTGTTGAAGGCTCAAGGCTCAGGGCACCCAGTTCCTTAGAGCTTCTTCCTTTGAAAAGGTATCCTAGGTAGCATCCGGTGTGGTGATACACTGAACAATACCCCAACCGCCCCTTGAGTTTCCGTAACCGTCAGGCATTGGGAATGCAACCTTTAAATTGCCCACTCTGTAGTATTACTTCAGATGATGTTGTTGCGGTGTTTTGATTCCCTTAGGATGATGCACTGTGCAATTGTGGGCGCGTGTGTGCTATGGAGCAAGAACAAAGCATCAGGGAGCAATCAACGAGGTGAGCAGTTGACAAGGCGAAACAATGTGTTCGACCACCATCGGTCACACACTCACTCACACACACACACACACACACACGAACACACACACACGCACACGCACACACACACACACACACACATATGGACATATGAAGCACCAGCCCTTTTGACCGTCATAACAATGTCCATACGACGCTGGAAGAAGTTTATTCCTATGGTCATGAGGTCCTTGGCTATGCATGTCTCTTGTTACCAGGAAAGAATAAATCCTAACCCTCAATTCATAAAAAACATGTATGTGTAGAGTCCTGCTGTGTATCCGCAATCGCAAGGCAATATTGTCACTGCATCGCACTGAAGAAGTGTGCCAATTCCCTGGAGTGTCTATTCAATGTGCTGTTGTTGGTGCAGTCCATGTTCTCATTTGTTCTGTGAAACAATGAGCACCATGCGGCTGTGATGGGAGCAAACCCAAATTGTTACGAAGGTGGGCAAAAACAAAGATTATCCAGGGGAACAGGGCACATCCTCAAAAGACCCAGGAAAAAGAACACAAGCACTCGCCGAATCAATCCATAGAACCAAGGAGGTGATTCAGGCAATGGAAAGGGATGCAATTGCAAATGCTTACACGAGCGCTCAACATTTGGGTAACCGAGGTCCAGGCGGTCCCTTTGAGGGAAATTGTTTGACACTCTGTCCCACATCCTGTCACCTCAAAACAGAGGGGGGGAGAAGAGATGAAGAAGATGCAGCGACATGAAATGGTAAACACCCATGAGACCCACAGGTGGGGGTATTTTCTTCGAACGAACCCCAAACTTCGTTCGAAGATTGGAATCTTCGAACCAAGATTCGAATTCGAAGGTTGCATTCAAAGATTTGGATTGTTTGGTTTTGCAGTTCACACCCATTCTAACTCTCCGTAACAGGCCGCCACCGGGCCTTTGACTCGGTTGCCTCACAACAGGGCCTTGTCCTCCCTGAAATCCTGCCTGTGTGATCACACAGAGGAGGGAGTTACCCCTTCGCACTGTTGCATCAACCACCAAGGGTGGTATTGACATATTCCCAATCCTATCGCACGTCATCAAGCCAATCTTCTTCCAGAAAGGTTCCCAATTACACAAATTCAACAAATGGTAAGTCAACTAATTCTCGCGTTTGGTGACAACACTATTCGATGATGGTTCCATTGGGGAAACAGACTGCGACAATCTCTGCATCCAGGTTGCAATCTACATGCACACAAAGATTCGCAACCCCCCCCCCCCCCCCCCCCCAATCGGCATGGAAATCCCAACAAATCGACGGACCGAATTTTCGACAAAACAGCTTCCCACTGACCTGGATCGCGGTTCCAGGCCCAAATACACGTTCCCTTTGGTTGTTGTGCAATTAGAGTCATGTGGAAACTCAAAGTGCCTCTCGATTTTCGAAAATTAAACTCACCCCTCGGTCTGTACATGGTCCTTGAACAGTTGCATATCTGGCACAGTCAATACCCTCGCGGTCACCCTACACTGTGCACAGACTGTGCAGGCACTTCCCCCATGTATCACAGGACATCTGTTCTGCCCCGTCCTCTGGGGCTGGGCGACCGACCCTAGCTGTGGAGAACAGCTATGCTGTGTACCAGGGGGGGGGGGGGTGATTCCAGTCATGGTTTTGCCTGTCCCTCCCCCCCGGCTGTACAATGAACTGTGACAGCACACGACACATACAAAAGTCCAGGCACCCCACCCCTGACCATGCAAGAATCGGCACTGCACTCAGCTCAAACACTGAATGGGGATGCCCCTCAAGGCAGCCATGGTGAGCCATAGGTGTTAAGTCAATCGGTGATAAGAGTTCCAGCTGTTTGGAAGTTGGCAGAACAAATCGGCAAAATTCAGAAACCCAACAAATCGGCAGAACAATTTGGCGAGTCCGGCCGCCGATTTTGGGGGCAGTGCACTCGTGCCACAGTTGAATGCTGCGGGTTAAAAGGGGGGGAGGGGGGGCAGGGGCACCAACAAAGGCTGCCCATGTGCTGCTGTGGAATCCAAAATCGCTAAGTTATCACTCGAAGTAGCGAAGCTGAGACACTGAGTGGCATGCCGGGAGCAGAGCTGCCGCCGGCGGACAACATGTGCAATTGTCCACACGGGGGGGGGGGGGGGGGGTGGATTCATCTCGTTTCTGGCAAGAAGACCAGTGGCTGCTGCTCATGACCATTGACCACTTAAGCGCCAATCTGTAGAAAAAATACTTGTAAGGCGGTCAGGGGGCCACTTTTTTTTTAGTACATCAGGCCTGTGCTGAGTAGCAGTAAGGCGCTCGGGCTGACTGCCAGGCATCTGCACCAATGCTGCAGGGCACAGTGCAGTCACGGATGAATCATGTGCCCCGGGGGGAGAACCTGGACCTTTGCCTGCAGGTTACTCCAGTGCAGTGCCACGCTGAAGCAATCCAAGATTAATCTGTTGCATATTTAGTCGAGAAAAACTAGATGTCACAGTTCTATGGAAATGTTACGTCAAGTCTAGCATAAAAGGACTCGCAAAGCCAGGCAGTGTGGCCAACCAGCAGGTCTCCTACAGAGGTTTGGCGTGCATGATCACGCCTGTGCCCTGCGGCCAGCCACACCAGTGTCAAGTGCCCGTTCGTGACCTCCTCCCCCTTCAACTCCGCGATCGTCTCAGGTTCATCAGCCACTCCCAAGCAACTGCGCTGCATGTTGTTGGCACCTTCTTTTGGCTGCCCAAGTTTGTTATAAGGTGTGCGCTGTCCAGGGTCTGACCTAATCGGTGATAGTATGCACCAAGTCGCCCCCCCATACCCCCCCCCTTACCCCCCCCCCCCTACCACCAAGGTAGGGGGGGGGGGGGGGACTTCGTGTGATATATGACTCGGTAGGTGCGTGGACAACACAGATATGGCCACACCCAGCCAGTCCTTTACAGCGGGTGTCATCAAATATTGCGTTGATCAGCACCCAATTTGTTGTTGCTTCAAGAGGGTGATATGGCTGCTCAGCTTGTACGCCTTGAGAACCTCCGGCTGGATGTGCCTGGCGCCGCTGATATGCTGCAGGCAGTTGGGGGCTCCACACCAACATTGAAACGGGCTTGTCATGTCCCATTCAAAGCTGGGATAAAAGGCTGTCAGCTCATCCCCGGCCTCAATGTCCTTCAGCATGACCACCTCCATGGCATCCAGGTCAAAGAAACAATTTGGGTCGCAGCAGTGGTTGGTGTAAGCAAAGTCATTCAAGAGGTCTACGTGACTATCCAGGCCCACCTGTACACACATGTCATGCTTGGGCCACAGTCAGGGCAGGGCGCGGTTCCGATTGCTTATTGGGGGACAGGGAATACTCCTCAGCACGTTTGACACCACCTCCCTCTGAAGGAGGGCACACCCCTCCTGTCAGGACCAAAGGAGGGATCCTCTCCACCTTCTGGGCGAATTCTTTCAAGCAAAGGGACATGGGGGGGCTGGACAAAGGGGGGGTTTTGGCATGACGCCATGGTGTGATGATCTCGTCTGCAGCTGGCGGCGCCTATTGGCCGATCGCCATTCGCTGCCCTTCCCTTGGACCCTTTCCCTCCATAGGCGGTGGTGCCCATCGGCTTCTCACCACCCTGTGACCTTCCTCTTCCTCCCTGCCCTAACTGTCCCTCTCCCCTGCCCTTTCCTTTCCCTTGGCCTTTCCCTCCGTAGGCCGCGGTGCCCATCGGCCTCACACCACTCCTTCCCTTCCCATTCCCTTGGTCGGTTGTCCCAAAGGGGAGGGGGGGGGGGGGGGTACATGTGGAACACTTGTGAGTTACAATTGATTTCTGTTGTGCCAAACTGGTGGACCGTCCAATTCAGACCACGCTGAAATGTGCACTACCCAAGGCTGTCCCAGGATATGGCGGGAAGAAAATTGCTTTGCGGGGGGGGGGGGGGGGGGTGGCACTGAGGCCCATTTGCCCAACCCCCCCCCTCCCCCTCCTTGGTCGCCGTGCCGGGAGGGGGGTTTGGGCTGGGGCCCGGGGGGGGGGGGGGGACCCCTCAGTTCTGGACGCCAACTGCCCCCCCAACTAACTGTTGGCCGGAGGCCCCTTGGGGGGGGGGGGGGGGGGGGACGGGTAGTTGGCGTCCTAGGACCCGCAGAGTCGCCCCCCCCCCCCCCCGTGGCTTGACATTGTTGATGTCACGTGTGGTGTTGTTGGGACGCCCCCCCCCCCCCCCCCCGGGGGGCTGGGGCTGGGGCTGGGGATATGGACTGCAGTCATTCACTTTCCATTCTCCATCTTTTGACTTCTCTGCGCATTTGACCCTTTTCACTCCACACAGCTGCACCCTTTTTTCATACATGAGAACAACATTGCTTGAACCTTGTTGCCCCCCCCCCCCCCTCCTTCTCACTCTAACTCACCCTGCCCCCCCCCCCCCCCCCCACCCCCCCCCCACCCCCTAAGCAATCTGAGATGGGGTTCCCGCCGGAGTTGGGATCTGTGTGTTTTGTACAAAGCTACAGGACAGCGCCTGTGGACTCCTCAAGTGGGTACCTTGGACAAAGATGTCCGCACTATTTGGGGTCCAGAGGGCCCATAGGGGGGAACGGATACTTAGCTACTGAATGCCCCCGCCCCTGTGTCACGGGCGACCGGTCACTGCTAATCAATGTTCTGCTGCATTGCAGCCCTTCCAAACCAAAGGGGGGGGGGGGGGGGGATGAGACCTAATTAGATTGAATGAGATTGATTGAAAAAACAGACAGACAGTGCTGCAAAAAATGCAAACTTGAGGCAATGCACTCCACAGTCAGGCATAAGTGCATCTTTATTCTCTATGCCTGACCTGGTTAAACCTCATGACCCAACCAGAGGGGGCCATAAAGCAACGGATACAGAGCTCACATATGCCCCCGTGTCACAGGCATATGGTCTTCGCCACAAACTTCAGTTCAATGTGTGACCTTCTGCTTTGCAGTACCCCTCAAACGGGGGCCGAATGTTGCCTTGAGCTCACCGCAGTCAGCGGCTATCGAATGTTTCTTGGCCCGTTTGGATAGGCCTACAAGCCTACACCCCCCATTGGGTTGGTTTGGCAGGCATCCCAGTATTGCAAAAAGCAAAGACCAAACCAGGGGGGGGGGGGGGGGCTGGGTCCTTGGATTGGCTGAGGCGGGAATCCCGTCTCGTACCCGAGGTGATTTCTTTGATTTCGAAGTTGGGGGCCATGATGGTGCTTATGAAGACCGGATTCATGTCATTGTGCCATTCATTGGAAGAAAGAATGGCACTTTGACAGCACGCCAACAATGTTATGTTATGACGTGCACGGGTGGTATAGGGCACGCATTGAGCAGCCGTTTGCTCGGTTGTGGCACGCAAGATGAGGCAGAAGATGAGGCAGATGTGTGTGTGTTGTGTTGCCAGAAGCGCTCCACCGTCGCAGTTTGTGATGAGTGTAAGGAGCACTATTGTACTGAATGTATTGACACCCACACTTGTGGGACCAATGTTGTTTGTTAAGTACAATACAGATGACAGTTGGAGTTGCTGAATTCACAGATATTGCTTTATTATGCAACGTGCTTTTGCAGGGAAGGTGCGCAGTCCATCATGGTCTATTTGGAGGGCCTTCTGGGGCTGAAGTCGGGATAGTTAATAGAAAGGTAGCGCGCCGGGCGCGCGCCGGGCAAACATTCCCCCTCAAGCGCTTTCTGAATATACCCCACATACCCCCCCTCCGGAACACTCAGTGGGCACAAATGAGTCAACAAGGGCACCGACCCCCGAAAACCCACAAAGTTGGCACAAACGGCGTAGTCCCCGAGAGATTACTGCAGCAATTTCCCCACATACCCCTTCTGCAATATGCTTTCGGTCTTTGAGTGGATGGCCGGCCAGCGGCGGACTAGGGGTACCGGCAGCTCATGGAATAGGCTGGAACAAGGCAAGGTCCATACCCATCCCAAATCAAAACATCTGCTGATGTCCCGGGGGCCAGGGGCAAATCCATATAATGTTGCCCAACATATCAACGGCAACAGTCCACCGGTGGGGCACGGGTCACAAAAGATGCCCGGCGCGCGCCCGGCGCACTAACGTTCCCCCTGAAAAGGGCTATTTGGAACACCCTGGGTCTGCATGCTGTACTGACGACATGTTTGAGATTTTCGTCCGTTTTGGACTGTGTTGCTTGCTGCCTCTTTGTGTCAACAGGCAGCCATCATGTCTACATACAAATTCACTCCACGGGCTGTTGCTTCCCCCGATGCACCACAAAAGCCTTTGGTGTGCAAAAGGGCTCGCTCTGGGGGAGCACAGTGGGTGAGGGTGCAACGGCATGAGCCTGGTAGCCGCGCAAAAAAGCCCTGTACCACCCGTTCACAGCCACCTGCATGCACCACAACAGGAGTTTTTGGCCACATGCATTGACGTTGATGTGTATAAAAATGTCTGCCCTAATGGGGTCCCAGCCCTGCCTCAAAAAGGGAAGGCTGATGATGACGATGATTCAGAATAAACATGATTCAACGATGCAGTGCCATGTTTGTGTGCACCGTCCAATGTATTGCGCTGTGCTGAAAAATGTGACCACCTACCCCCCTGTGTGACTTTCCGTCTGGTTGTTGCTCCTTTACGGGGCCCTGGACGGCCACCCGTTCTTCCCTTCGCATGTTGCGCCGGGTCGCTGCGTTCTGTCGGCTGCTGCGGCCGGTGCTCTTGCTGGTGTCGTTTCCGCGTTCACAGAGCCCAGTAGTTGGTGTGTTGGGGCTGTGCTGAATGTGGCGGGATGTGCCGTGTGCGCGTCAGCGGCGCCCAATAATTGGCGTATTGAGGATGTGCTGGTTGTTGCCGGGGTCGTTTGACTGTTTTTGCTGTCCACACACCTCTGTCCACAGGCCGTCCATAGCCTGCCTCGCTGTGTTTCTGTGAGGCCCAGGTGCCCTGTTCCTCCACGCGCTGTCCGGGCCGACCTGACCCCCCCCCCAAACCATACATTTCTGAAATGGCCTTTTCTCACAGATTTCAAAAAGTATACACATACCGCCCCCATGTGTGATGACATGTTTGCGCATGGAAGCAAAACTTGTAAAACATCCCAAAAAGTGCCAAAACCCACAAAATTGGCACATTATGAATGTCCCCGAGAGATATACAAAGTATATACAAGGGGCTAAGATTGTGGCTCTAGGCCGGCACGCCCTCTATGCCCTCAGGAACATCCCAAGCGGCCCTGCAACAGCACAGCTCTTCATGTATTGGCCGATTTTTCTGGCCTCCCCGGCTCTACAATGCCTTACAGCTTGACTCAGAACATTGCAATCGCCTGCTGTGGCCGCTTGTCCACCAGGAGTCAAAGCAAAGCTGAAAAGGGGGGGAAGTGTCAGGGTTTGAAATGACCAGCAGGTTCCTGCCGCGTGGCACGCAGTTCAGTCCATTCCAATGTTCCGCAGTCGCAATTGTTTTGCCTTGCTGCTCCCGCAGCGCGGGCTGAAAGTGGGGCCGCAAGCAGGTCACAAAGCGCTCCACACATGCACGTCCTGGTAAGGGGCCGAAAGTGGGTGGGGGGGGGGGGGTTGTTCAAAGGCACCTGCACTGTCAAGTAAGTTTGCTCACGGGTCTTCTGAGTGGGGGCGAGTGCGCACAATACGGAGCCTTTCTTTGCAAAGCGCTTGGAGCAGAGTTGGGCGGTCCGCCCTTCGGTCCCCCAAACCACCTCAACCAGCGCTGGGTGTGAAGGAGTATAGCCAGACACCTGCCCTTCACCACCAGGACTGCCGCTGGGAGAGGCAGTGGCATTGAAAACGGTGGAGATTGAGCGTTGGCCAATGGGCATTTGCAAACGCCGTTGTGGTGGCCTACCCAGAATGTGCCTGCCTCTCATTCGTTGGCATAGCTGAGGCGCTCCGTTTGTGATATGAAAGCTTCGCTCGCTACGGCCCTCCGCGCCGCGGGGAAACCAAGGGACTTCGACGCGCTCCCAATCCACACTCTCCTGGCCCATGTCCACTGCCCGGCTGCCCCGCTCATACCGCATTCCCAGCATGCTTACGTCCTTCCCAAGGCTTTCCAGCTGCGATGCTCGTGTGGCCAGAGTCAATGTCGCACTGTTAGGCTTGCCCAGCCTAGCCAGGCTGCAAATCGCCGCAGATATCGGTGGCATGATGCTGCTGCGGGGGAGGATGGATTGGGACACAATGTTCTACCCGGAGCGGAAACATGGCAATGCCACAGTCCATAATGGTAGTACTTGCTGATCTGTCCGGGGCGTTTAACAAAACAATCCCTCGGATTCCCAGTAGTGGTACGTGCAACCATCAGGGTATGCCTTATCGGCCACGCATCCCAAGGAGACGCTGTGGGCTGAGTCTGCCCTGGTCCCTGCAATGAGGGAACCTAAGAAACATTCTTCCATCAAGTGTATGCTGGTCCTTACTCACTCTCTCTACATCCTACTCAACTGTCCTCTCACATAGTCCCTCATCTCCCTCCGATATTGCTCTTTTACCCCATGACTGAAGTAGTGTTCTCCCTCTCTCCACGACCTGGGCAACTCTCTCGGCCTTTCCGGTGCCTCTCTCCGCTCTTGTCCACTTGACTCGCGTGCTTCCTTCTCCTCATACCACCTCCAAAAGCGGTCGTGCGCTGGATGCAGCTGGTCGTGCGTATGGCATGGCTGGTCGTGCATTGAGTTTGATTGGTCCTCTAACTCACCCTGTTATTTTTCCTTTCTTTCCTTTCTTTCTTTTTTCTTTTTTTTTTGGACTGACTCCAGAAGTTCAAAGAGTTCTCAGGACTGTGCTTGGGAAAGTGGGCGACTACAGCATATGATACTGTGGATCCCCGCAACGCGGGGTACATGGCAAAGACCCAAAGCTCACATGCGTACACCAAAGAGCTCTCTAATGCGGTAGGTAACCGCCACGCCATATGGCAAACCTATAATGCGTAAGAATAAAGACTCGCCCTGTTATTTTCCTTTCGGTACATGTCTTTTTTGGCATTGGGCAGGGGGTAAGTGCTGCCTAATGGCTCCTCTTTAAGCCTCTGCAAGCTTTTCATGACAAAGGCATACCGTAAGGGGGAATCCTTGCACTGTGCGCGCACTGCGCATACATTGCGCGCTGTGTTCCCCCTGAAGAGCCCCTAGGCACACCCCTTGGAAACACCCTTAGAATTAGGCGACCCAAACTGGACTGGAGGGGACCTTGAGGAGGACCTTCCCGGTTCTTGTGGCATGGTGAAGGACCAGGGGCCTTTGGGGGGGAACTTGACTGTGTTGGGCAGCAGAGATGGAGGGCAGTCAGGTGGCGAGTCTGAACTGGGGTTGGCAAAGGAGATGGACTCAATCTTGCATTGCCGATTCACCACTCTCAACCCATCTTGGTAGTATTCCAAGTGGAGGAGTCCGTCTTCAGCTGTCCCAACCAGCGTGGCAGGAGGTCGCAGGCCATTGGAGCGGGTGTAGAACACTATGTCCCCAATACTGAGATCCATGGAGAAAATGGGCCTGAGAAATGAGGAAGGAAATATGATGTCCTGTAGCAAGCACCCTCAAGGTGTATCACCATATCAATCAACCGAGAAAAAGAGTAGATGTGGTGGAAATGGGCAAAAAATGTGTGCAAAAAAGTAGTTTGCACAAGCAGAGCACAAGAAAAACTGCACAGAACTTGGGCACAGAACTTGGGATGGCAGTACTGAAGTATCACCAAGGCCGGACGTACCGGCGGTTGTATGGACGGGTGCGTCGCGGACCACTCCGCTGGATGCGGGACCCCACTCTGATACTGACCCTGACCCTATACTCTGGCCCACACGCTGCAGCACGGTTAGATCCCCCACTCAAACCCCAGGGAATCGGTTTCAAAACGCAAAGATATGGGTAGGAGGAACTCTCATGGGGTCCGCCTGTCAGTGGGTGGGTGGGCGGGCAAAGACAGGAAAACTGCCTAAACATTGGAGACGCAAACAAAAGTTGAGACGAGGCACAACTAGTGTTTGCACAAGCAGAGCACAAGAAAAACTGCACAGAACTTGGGTATTCATTCTCCGCTGAACCCCCCAATCGCGCCACTGACCCCACTACCGAACCCCACCCCTTGAGGAATGCAAACTGAGGTAGTCACAGTAAAACAAAGAAAAGCGCCCAGCGGCAATGCCGTCAGGGATGCCCACAGCAAGGGCTGGAACAGACGACCACGACAGTCGCTGAACCTCACGGATTAAAAAGGCGGGCAAACCGCACCACCAGGCCGTACCCACCTTGGATCCATATATAGGGCACAGCAACCCTGTGACCCTTATTCCAATCCGTCAGGGAGACGACAGCGACTCCCTCCGGCAGCCTCACCTCCCAAACCTCGCAACATGCATGCTTTCCCGGGGGCTTAACGCTGCGGCCATCAGGGGTCACCCGGCGGCGCGGCGTGCCTCCCAATCGTGCGGCCACGTCCCGGACCGCTTGCTCCAAAAACCCATCCCTGTCTGCAGGGAGGGGGCACTGGGGGCACAGGCGCACCCCGTTGCCGAGCAGCACCCTACGGATGGGCAGGTGCGCCACTCTGCCGCGTAGGCGACCCCGGAGTTCGGTGGTCCACTTTGCAGCCCGTCGTTGCTTGGCCTCCGCGGATCGTCGGTGACACCGTCCCCCATGGCGACCCTTCCGGTGGGCGCCACGGGAACCCCGCCGCTTGCGGGCCCCACGCGAGCCCCGACGCTTGGGCATATGTGCGGGAAAAAGGTGCTACACGGAGGGCGTATGCACTGCCGTCGTGGGACTGCTTGGGGGGCGGGGGCCGCACACAGGTCAACAAGCGCTCCACATACGCACGTCCTGGTATGCATATGCAGCAATGTTCGGCAGTTCCAATCATCGTGCTTTCTTTCTCTGACCGATATGTACACGTAATGGATCACATGCTGTGCTATGGCTGCCGTGTTTTGTCGACCACCACGGGTAGTCTGCATGATACTACTGGGGTAGCTTCCGTGTTCCGTTTGACCCTGCTCGACGGCTGGCACGCAATTGGCCACAAGTCAGTCGGTTAACGTTAGGCTGTAGGATGAGGGAGTCGGGAGGCAGGCAGATTTATCGGTAATTCCTACGTTTCCTGGTAGAACTTACATCTGTACTAAACTCCAATGCAGAGACTTCATCAGTGGACATAAAATCAGGCTCATTCTGACAATCTGGCGACTCAATGGTGGACACCTGCGAGAGGACAAGTGAGTCGTTGGATAAGGGGTCACTAGGTAGCACTTCAGACTGACTCTCTGCCCCAAAAAGTCGCCTCGCTGGCAGATCGTGTTGCTGTGGCTGTGGGTCCTGGAGGGCCCGCAGCGTGAAGGGCGTGCACAGATCAGCGTCACAGAGGGGGGTGACCTCCACCCCTGTGAGTCTCGAGCTAAGCTCTCCATCCAAGGGGTCCCTTGGGGGGGTAGCCAGGGGGGTGAGGGGGGGGGGGGTACCCTTGCCCGAACCGTGGCATACAATGGGGAGGCAAGTCTCCCCGATAACGCTAGTTCATCTGCTCTGTCATTCCCTGGTATTCCTGCGTGACTTGGCACTTTGACCCATGAGAATTGGGCCAAGGAGACATCTAAAATCTGCATCAAATCAATCCAGAGGTCTACATTCGTGACTGGAGCTTGGGCTGAAACCCAACCATTAGCACGCCACCGCATGGCATTGCCTTGTAGGCCCGAGTGCACATAAGAAGAGTCTGTCATCACAGCTACCTGTACCGTCTGCTGGCCAAAGTGCATTACTACCTCCAGCACCGCTCTCAGCTCCGCTCGATTCACTGTTTGTCTGGTGTGTGGTGGTAAGTGCGAGGCCGACTCCCACCCCTGTGGGGAGTGACACCCCCACCCACCAATCCATTTAGCTAAAACTAGAAGCAAACACGCAAACAGGAGACAAAACACGCCCGTCTCTTGCAGTACATCTCGTCAGTGTGCCGCCTCCTCGTGGGGCCAACGAGGAAGCGGCGAATGCACAGCGAAGGTCGGGAACCACCGCCCGGGCGCAAAGCAGCCCGGTCAGCCCAGGGCAGTCCCCAGAGTCCCGCACCAGACCCAAAATCAGTGGGCGAGCGCTCACCACAACACCAAGCCTAAGAAAGCATGGACCCCGAACCCACAGCAATGAGGAAGTGGCGTAGGCCAAAGGACCACTGCTCGGCTCACAGCCACACAGACGGCCTCCAACATCAGCGCAGGGCAGAGCCACCTCTACAGACAATTGCCCGGAGGGCCCCCGCCTGCTCATACTGGATCTGCCATCGCAGAGAGAAAACGTCCCACGCACGACAATTACAACACCGGCGCGGCCATGGAACCAAAACCGCCGGCAACAGCGAAAGCACCGCCCGGGCGCAAAGCAGCCCGGCCACCCCAGGGCAGCACTCAGAGACCCGCAACAGACCCAAAATCAATGGGCCAGCGCCCACCACCACACCAGCTCCCGAAGTTAGGCTTATCCCAAAAAAAAAAACTACACCAACGGTCTGAAGTGGCCTGCTATTCTCACCACCAAGGGGTAAGACCCCTGCACCCACAGATACGGCACGGGGGTGCGACGACCCCCGTTCCAGTCCGTCAGAGACACAACCACCCTCTGCCCCCCCCCCCCCCCCCCCTTTCCCGGCCACTACGTCCCACATCCCCCCGCAAGTGTGTCTGCCCCCGGGCTTCACCCTGGGGTCCCCGACCGTGGTGGTTCGTCTTTTCGCCTGCCCCCGAACCCTCTTGGCGAGATCCATGGCCGCGGCACCCAGAAAGTCTTCCCTCTCCCCGGGATCGTCAGGCACGCCATACTCGACGTACAGCCGCACCCCATTCCGGAGGAGCACCCGGTGACAGGCCCGGCGACCCACTAAGCCACCCAACTTCTCCCGCAGCGTGGCGCGTCGTCGCGCCGTGTGCCGCTGAACGGCCTCCTCCGAACGCTTGCGCGAGCGGCTCTTGCCTCGCCTCCTCCTGCCGCTGCGCGCATGGCGATTACGGCGGCGCCGGGTCATGAACACATGGACCAAGAAAACGAGTGCCACAAGCAGGCGCCGACACCATACAACATCACGTCATCGCACCCACCGACTCCTCCAAGCGGTACTGCAAAAAGACCTCGTGGAACTCTGCCCCCCCCTCACCACCCCCCGGGGACCACAAGCCCGCTCTCCACGACTGCGGCAGCACAAAGGGTCCCATAGGCACTCCCAGGGTCCACAAAAAAACTGTTCGCCTATCAGGGAAGGCCCAGAGATCCCCCACCCTGCGCGTCGCCATCTCGCGCGCCAAACCCAGATCCCCATTGAAGTTGTCACACAATCTACTGATAGGATTAGCGGGATTATGGGAACCACGTACCCGGTGCATGTAAACCGTGAAGCCCGGGCACGAAGCCCACAGGTAGCGGAAACGCTTCAAAACCGACTGTTGGAACTTACGCCCCACCTTAGCTTTACACCTAAGGAACTGCACCAGCGCTGCCGCATTATCCCCAAACAAATGGGCCTCACGGACGCCTACATTGAGTATGAGCTTCAAGCCCCAGAGCAGCGCCGCGGCCTCCGCACACTGCTGGTTGGGCGGCTGCTCCGCGGGCACAACCGACCGAGAACCCACATCCATGGAAAACAGGCCCAACCGGTACTTACCTGCGCCCATCGCCGCGTCGACGTAAATAACCAACGGCGACCACTTTACCACTCTGGGGAGGGACACCACCGACCATTGCCGCCTGGCCATCACGCACGCCACGCACATAGACTTAAGCAAACGCACAGGGGTAAATGGCAGCCGGGGGGGCGCCCAGAGCACATGAGCCCACACCCCAGACAGATGCGGACTGTGCCCAAAACCCGGGCGACAGATCCACTGCGCCCGCCCCAAGAACTGCTGCAGCCGCTTTACCCTACAGGGCCCCACAGACAACCTCAACCAATGCGCAAACAGAGCCTCCCATGCGTTGCCAGCAGTCCGCACCTCCCCCCCCCCCCCCCCCCCCCAAATCAATGTCCTTCCCCAGCCACACCAGCCGCTGCACAGGCTCTAACGTACTCTTCGGGCTGACCACAGCTCCCGCGCGTCGCAATGCCTCCGTCGCCCTCGCCGTCTGTTTGCGCACACGCGCTCGGCCGCGCCCCACAACCAGTACATCATCCAAGTAAATTAAAACCAGCACCCCCGATAGCCCCGCGTCGGTCACCAGTCTCTCCAACACGGGCTGGCACAAGAGGGGGCTGTACTTCCAGCCGAAGGGCAAACACCGGAAAGCCAGCACCCCCCCCTCTCCATCCGAGACGCGAAAGGCCCCCCAGAACTCGCGTGGCAGCTGAAGAGACCAAAAACAATTGCTCAGGTCAATGTGGCACATACAAAGTTCATCTTCCCCCTCCCCCCCCGGCAGGGACAGAACGTCCCACACCGGCCTCAAGCAACGTGCCCGGGCATGAAAAGAGGGGAGGAAGAAAGAGGACCCTTGCTGCGCCACCTGCGCCAAAAGGGCCAACACCTCCACAGAGGGGAGGGAGAACGTCTCCGGCCGAGACCGCATCTCTTCATTAAGGGGCACAAGATTGACAATCAAACTGCATTTTTCCTCCGTCTTGGGGATAGCAAAAACTCCCCCATTGGGCCCAGGTGACCCCGGCGGCAGGGGGAAAAGCAAACCCTGGCCCCTGCAACGCCCGCATCATGACCACTGCCTCGTCCGACGGGGGTACTATCCCAGAAAACTGCTTGCCCGCCAAGTCCGCGAAGCAGTCCGGCACACAACTATCCCAGACCTCACGGGGGATATCCACGCGCCCCACCACCCCCAGGCCCCGCTCCAAGACCTCCTCCCTGATACGCTGCATAAGCAATTTTGGCGACGTAGAATCATGCAAGAGAGACTTCCAAACGTCAGGGCTAAACGAGGACAAAGCCACAGCCAAGACTCGCAGAAAATCCTGTTGCTTGAGATCCCGGGCAGCCTCACGGCCCCACTCAAGAAACTGTAGGAGGCGACGCTCCAACAAACCAGGCGGCGCGCGCGGCAGACAAGCCCGCAGGGAACACAACCAGTCGTCCCACTCACCGGTCCGAAGGCGCTCCCGCACCCACTGACCCAGCCCCGACGCGGCGGGAAATCGCCGCTTGGGCAGCCGCACCCACAACCCTGGCCGGGCCTGCGGCCTTCCGCTTGCCCAAGACGGACGCGACCTCACCCGTTCTGCGGGCCGCGATGCGCAGCCGCTTGATGGAGGAGCCGGCTGCAGAGGCAGGCGGGGGGTCCGCATCCACGTCAATGACTTCCCCCCCCCCGTCTCCCCGCGGCCGGCGCCTGCGACCTGAAGACCCCTCAATAGCCGTAAGGGCCGGAGGGGCCCCCGGGTCTCGTGCGCCGGCCCGGTCCTCCCCCCCAGCAGTCCCCTCAGTGGCAGAGCCCGCGGACTCCCCTGGGCACGATCCACCCCGACCCCCCGCCGACCCATCTCCATCATCTCCCCACTTGGGGGGCTCATCGGCGTCAGGGACACAGAGTTCCAGGAGTTCCCGCGGGAAAACGTCCCGGAGGGATACGGTGCGCCATTCGAACTCTCCTGTCGGGTTGACAGTGGGCCACATAAGACATCATGCAAAATGCGGAAAGACACACACATATCCTCTTTTCTGTTCAATTGTCAACTAAATAAAAAATCAGAATGCTTCGGAGTGGCGGCATTTGAAAGCTCACTCACCCTACCAGCTAGTGCCAAGGCCTCATATGTGTCCACCTCATCCTCAACTGGACCGGGGGGCAAAGTGGCTTGTAGGAGGGAATCCACCTCAAACTCCGGTTTCCACTTGTGGTACAACCACGCATCCTTATCAGCAGTGATGCGGCCTCGCATAGGGCATTCGACTGTGGTCAGGCAAAAACCGGGGAGTCCGTCACCCCAACTCAAGGGCCCACACCAAAGTGTGGGAGTCCATGGTGGGGATGAGCAAAAAAATGTGAAAAGGGGCGGAAATGGGTGAAAGTGGGTGAAAATCCAATCCATATCCCCAATGTGGAAGAAGCATCAAAACCTACGCTAGGGGCAACAATGATGCCCCCTAGTATCACAAAGTATGGGTCTCCAGTACGGCTAGACGCCCAAATAGTTGCACTGCGCCCGCACTGCGCTTAAGGCGCCCCCCCATGAGGCAGTGCATTTGAAGCTTGAAATGCCCCTTTTGCATTTATCCAGACAAGGACTGCAAGACCTGGGTGCCCTACTCCGAGCAAATGTAGGAAGGCAGCAAGAACTGGAACAGTGCCCATTGAAGAATGGGCTTCAAGTACGTGCTACAAAAGATCCAAAACTTCATGTGCATGCGTTGCACAAATCTACTTGTTGTCGAAACAAACACCAATGCTTCCCGCGAGCAACTGTTGCACAGGCAGTGAGCAACCGTTCAATGTGAGATACCCAATAATTGTATCGATTTCAATGTTCAGGCACAAATACGTACTTCTTCAGGAGAAACCATGTGTGACACAAGCTTCAGCAACGCTACATCTTTTATGGATGGGACTGCTCGGCAGAAAACTGTCGCCAGTAGGTAAACATTGCTGAGGGCAAAGGGCATAGCTGAAGGCTTGTGCAGTGAGATCCTAAGATTACTCATCAATTATGTTCCGCAACTTTGAAATGAATCCCAACAGAACGGCTGCCCCCAAAAACTTGAGGCGGGTGTGTGTTGCATGGCCTGAGGAGACTCGGCGCACAACGCAGACGTAAGTGTAGTCAGGGTCAGGTAGACGCTGAAGCCAAAGCTCATCCGCAAAAACATGGTACGGTGATGACCACCATCCCATTTCAGTCAATACCGTCCATGGGGATTCCGGATTGTAGGGTTATCCAACATTTCCCCTTCCCATCCCCCCTTCCAATTCTATGCTGGAAGGAAGTAATGGTGTGTCTCGAAAGGAAGGGATGTTCAATGAGTGGTTTCCGATTCAATGCACATGCACGTTCCCCAACGCAAGCACCACCTCAAGCTGTGGCTTCAGGCGTGTGGTGCTGTGCCAAGGGCAGTGCTTGTTCCATGTTGCCGGATATGCATCAACTTCGACAAGATGGCACTTGCCATTCAATGAGGCTCTAGGCTCTCATATTCGGTGGGCCTCCACTGTTTGATTGATTCCCTGATTCGGTTCTGTTGACATCAGACGTTCTCTTTGATGCAACGAAGCGCAGAAAGCCCGTCCATATTTCTGTGATGCACGTTTTCATGCTTTGCCCGCCGGAGGGGGCGGGGTGAGGCCAGAACAAGGGTTAGGGCGGTGGGAGGCAGTCTCCAGTCCATCTGCCTCCACAAACCGGTGTGCCACACCCAACCGAAACCCAACAACACAACACAACACAACACAACACAACACAACACAACACAACACAACACAACACAACACAACACAACACAACACAACACAACACAACACAACACAACACAACACAACACAACACAACACAACACAACACAACACAACACAACACAACACAACACAACACAACACAACACAACACAACACAACACAACACAACACAACACAACACAACACAACACAACACAACACAACACCGGCTCCGACAACACATGTCCACATGTTGTTCCTGCTTCAAGCCCACAACTCAACTGCAACTTCACGTGTGACCCTTGCCTCTGCAGTGCCCCCCCCCCCCCCCACTGTGCCTCCAAGGGAGACTGAGTGGTCCACAGCAAGGCCGAGGCATTGAAGGCGCTTTGCGTGGGCCCTTCTCACTTTGTTGTGGCATGAAGCCCTCATTGGACACCCGTGGGACCCGCGGGTGATCTAGCGACAGTGACAGAAAAGCTTATCTGTGGACAAACACAAGTGGGGACGCAACTGCAAAGAAACAATCCCTCAACGCCATGCGGCCTGCAGCGCTATTCCAGCGCCGATGGATGGCCAACACGAGTGCTCTCTGAATTCCCTGGGTGCACTTCAAGGAAACAGAGGGTCCGTAGGTGGGAGGCGCCCCCCCAAAGCGTCGAGATGAGCCGGTCTATGTGACATCTGTGGCGCGCGTGCACAGGAAAGCCTTTCAGGTCGGCAACAAAAGGCCGGGCCGACTGGATGGGGCATGAGCTCCGGCGACGCGTTCAGACTGCACAGCGGCACAGGGCCCCTGCGCACTGAAGACTGTGGGACCGACTTCCACAGTCCAGACCCCCGTGCGGTCGCCTCAACGGGGGCCACGTTGGGCTGGAGGACGCCGGGCGGGCCTGAGCGCACCGAAGCGGGCGAGTGTCGCCTGGTCTGACTGCGTGTCAGGGGCTGTGCCACCCCCGCGATCGCGTCTTAGGGCTCTGGGGTTGGATGCCCCGTTGTCTGATGTTGCCCCTGAAGAGTGGCACTTTGGTGGGGCAGAGGGTCTCAAACGCTCCCCGGGATTTGCACACACCCGCACCAATGAACAGGGTCACCAGACGCTGGGTTCCCTGATTAGTGCCGTGAGCCCAAGCCGTGAGCCCAAGCATTGCCTTTTGACGCCCGTTGCGGTCGCTGTGCTTCGCTTGGACTCGAGGGAAAGTTCTGCCGACATGAGACAGGCGGACCGCAGCGGCCCATGAGCCCCGACGGGAGTGAATGACCTGAATGCAAAGGGGGCTTCTTGGTTGACCCCCGTTGGATGGCCCACCGGATCACTGCCCAACAAGACCCGCCATGCGCCAATCACGCGGGCTGTCCCACTCATCGGGCGGTGCGCAACACAATATCGTGAGGTGACCACCAACCGCCGGCATTACATGACTGCTGCCAGTGAAACGCCAGCCACCTGCCAATCTGAAACACTGCCGCATGTCTTCAGAGGGGGGAAAC
The DNA here is from genome assembly GCA_964036045.1 of Eutreptiella sp. 'Long Island Sound 2002'. NCBI lineage: Eukaryota > Euglenozoa > Euglenophyceae > Eutreptiales > Eutreptiaceae > Eutreptiella > Eutreptiella sp. 'Long Island Sound 2002'. The sequence continues at coordinate 54,521,286 of OZ038382.1, read as the reverse complement.
AAAGATCTATGGGGGCCGGCTTTTTGTTTTTGAAAAGGGAAAATGGAAAAACTGGAAAACCAACATCTTGGGTCACTGAAAACTTTCCCCCGTGCGTTTGGGGCCGCTGCTACACCCGCCCCGTCCAAAAGAGCACACTTTGACACACGCACACAGGGCCATGCTCGGACAAACACATACTCAGACACAACCCACACACCCATCAGCCGCAGCAACGCAGAGGTGCCTGCAGGTCGCAGCCACGGAGTAGTGCTCCCCCCCACACCGTATGGAGACGTGTAATGTGCTGGTCAAAGGAGGCAAGCACACGTCAGCACAAGAAAAGCCTCGTCAGTGGTACCATAGGCGCCTTTCGGCTCTGCAGTGACGAACGAACCAGTCGATGCACCTACAGAGAACACAGTGTCAAGCTGAAACCGTGCCTCTTTCACTTGAGAAGTTCAGCACTGCAGGTATTTGTGACTAAGATCCCTCAGCCCTGCAAAGTCACAGCGGTAGTATTGCAGCCGCCAAGCAGGCTTCGCAAATCAAACAACAATGCAACATCAAACACCAAAATCTGCAGTCCCCCCCTCCCCCGTGTGGCAGCGAACAGCCGGTCTTCTCTCCCAACGCACCACGGAGCGGTTAGAGTAGTGCACTGGTGTCCAGTGGTCAGACCTCTGCTTATCGAGGGCGAACGCGGAAAGGGGCGGTCAAAGGGGGGCCGCCCTCTACGCAAAGGTCCGCGGGCGAGACAGTGCCAAACCCTTGAACAGGACCGATAAGCCGCAGCAAAATGCTGCCCAAAGCCCTGCGCCGCACTGCCCCGCGCCGCGCCCGGGACCACACGGTCCGCTACATGACCATGCGGTACGTGACGTACGTCCCGGCGGTCTCGCTCTTGCGGATGATCTTGAACACCTGCCCCTTTGCCATCCCGAAGTAGCAGGCCACAGGGTCGGCCGCCTGGATCCGCGGCAGGTCCTTCTCCTTCAGCTTGTGCTTCTTCAGGAAGTCCTTCTTCTCTTCGTCGCTCAAGGGAATGTGCTTCGGCACGAGCTCGTGCTTCGTCACGTTGACCATCAGCTCGTTCTCGCCGAACTGCTCAAACTTGAGGCCCTGCATCGTCAGCGCCTGCATGGCCTGCAGAGACGGTGCGGCAGCAAGGGGGCCTCAACAGGTCAGGTGTGGACCCGCCACTTACCTCCAGCCGCGCCTGGGGCGGGAAGAAAATTGTTCTGCGGGGGGGGGGGGGGTGACACGGAGGCCCATTTTCCCAACCCCCCGCCCCCCCTCTCCTTGGCCGCTGTGACGGGAGGGGGGGTTCAGGGCGGGGGTGCCCGACCTGCCGTGCCGGGGGGGGGGAGGGGTCAACCCAACATCTATGGCTCAAAATGATACCCACGTCGCGCTGATCATTTTGACTACTCAAATGTGTGGGGGGGGGGGGGGGGAAATTATTGGTGGAAAAAACTTTTTCAGGCCAAAATTTGTGTTCCTGCGCCTTCAGCACCAACATCCGTTCTCACACAAAACAAAGGGCCCGACACGGAACCCCATTTCTCCAACCGCCCCCCCCATTCCTTCGGCGGGCGTCCATGTCAGCCCCCCCCCCCCCCCCCGCAGAGCAATTTTCAGGTCGCCCTGCCTCACGGCCTTCATCGCCTTCACAGTTCCATTCATGTCCGTGTCGCTTGGACAGTCCCATCCAGTGCTATTCCCTCGCCTCCCCTGAATAGGGCTGGGGTCAGCGGTGGTCTATTGGGTTCTGGGCATTATCGCCGGGACTGTGTTTGGCCGTGGCAGTTAGAGAGTGTTCCACTTCGGTGTTGACCTCACCTGCTGGTGTGCTTTGCTGTTGCTGGCCCCTTTCGGCCGCACACCGCGGCTTCCGTTATCCCGGCTCGTGGAGGGTACGGGGCGGTCAGAGGCCAGCCAGACTGGTCGCTGTCACTGACCCTGGCGCTTTTGGGGACCTTAGGAATGAAAAACCCCAGTGGGTACAGGCGTGTCGGAGGTCAACATACCACCATACAGATAGCTGGGGCGTGTGTGTGGGGTGTGTGTGTCTGTGTGTCATGGCGTGCAGAAGAGCTGTTGTTGGGCGTCCAGAGTGACGCACCTGGACCCTTCTGTGCTACGAGAGACAGTGGAGGCTGTGGCTGGTGAACGCAGTGCCGGCACCTCTTTGTCCAGGTCGATGGAGGAGTTGGTTCCTGGGAAAAGCACTTGTGTCGTGTGGTGCATCTGGAGGTTCCCGTTCTTATCAGCAGCAGAGGGGGGGGGGGGGCAGCAATGGTCAGGTTGCACTGGTCGCGCCTGCTCCCCACGACGGTCATTGCCTACTGTCCACTGCGGTCGCTTCCAGTGCATTCAGGTCCACCGATGTGTTCTGGCCTTGTCCCTCCCGGAATGGTTGGGTTGCAATCTTCAGGACTCTGTCGGGTCAGGCGTCAGGGGCCTCAATTGGTCAGGTGTGGACCCGCCACTTAGCTCCAGCCGCGCCTGCCTCACGACCTTCATCGCCATCTCAGTTCCATGGTTGTCTGTGTCACGCAGACAGTGCTTTGCAGTTCGTCCCGTCCCTCGTCCCTGGATGGGGTAAGAGTCGGGCTGCTTCTACAGGGTTCAGGGCATTGTCGCCTTCGGACTGAGTTTGGGGCGTAGCGTTTGTTGTGTCCCACTTTGGCTCCCACCGTCGCACTGGCATGCTCGCTTGCGCTGGCCCCTCTCGGCCACACACCTGTGTTTCCGGGTCATCTGGTCGTGGGGGGTGGGGCGGTCAGAGGTCACCCTTGTGGGCCAGGGGTCAGGGGGGGGGGGGGGGTGGCCATAACGGCCGGTGGGTACTTCCGGGTGTACGTACGTGTTCGCCGGTTGAGGAGGGTACCCTCCACTTGTGGATGGGTGGGGGTGTGGGGTGCCTGGCCATTGGGTTGGGGGTGAAGAGGGCGGGTTCAAAAAACTGCGGGAGGCGGGGAGCCCGCTCAGCCACCCCTGACAACCAGGGGAAATGTTAGTGGGTGAGAGTGAGACGGTCGTACTGCTCCCACAAGTGCTGCTTGTGCCCTTGGGGTCCCTCCCACGCCAGCGCCAGCGTGCTCTGAGGAGGGGGGGGGGGGTCACATGTGCCATGCAAAACCATGAAAATAGTCCGTGTGAACTCACTGGGCTTGGGAGGCCCGGGCCCAGTGGAGTGCGTAGGCCGGGAGGGCGTTGTATGAATCGGAGCTGTGGAGCTGCAGGCAGGCAGGGGGCAGGCAGACAAACACCAGCTTGTGGCTGGGGCAGGCAGGCAGGCACTATCTTATGGCCAGCCCCACAGTGGACCGATTTCGGCCGTTCTGTGGGTGCCCAGCTGGAGTCAGGCACCCCAACAACCCCCTCTGCAGCCCCCGTCCCCAGCCAAGACCAGGACCAAAAGTTCAGTAGACTTTGGTCAATGTGCCATCGCATACGATGGAGAAGAAGCAGAGAGGAGTGACGTGGTTGCAAAGCAACTACGTGTACGGTGCATTGGCCAAACCCCTCAACTGTGACCGAACACCCTTTCGGAATCCGTTTGCACAGAAGGTCCAGTGAAATGCACGACCGCCGGTAAAAGCTTTTGCAATGCTGACTTTGGGGGCATGGTCTGGTATGATTGGGGAGGTCCGTTCTATCTGTACTTGAAGTTATGTGCCGGTTTGTCCATGGTACAGTTTGTGGTATTGTGTACAATCAAAGTATGGCTGACCAATCCAATGCTGTGTTGTTGGTGCAAATCATGTGTCCAGCAGTGAGGAGGGGGATTCAAGCTCTAATGACTCAAATTTTGACGTTGAAGTGATTCATGATGGTTCTAATTCTGGTGATAAAATAGAGAAAAAAATTTGGCTCAGACCAAGATGAGCTAGCGTAGCCTGCTCACTTCACAGTACTCGAGGTAACCCCTCGGAATCAAGGTTCAGAGCTGTCCAGTGCTACGATCATCCCACAAATGACTGTGGTAGCTGGTGACAAAATAGAAAATGAACATGAAAATGCAGAGACTACATTGGTGTAGACCGCTTGGATGGAACTACTTCATCCGAGGAGCAGTTGCTGCAACGACTTGCAGCACCTGGGGGCGTTTTGGCACAGCACCAATTATTACAGTGTCTATCCCGGGAACACCCCTGAAAACCACCCGCCTACAGAAGTGTGCATGATCCATTCAAAAAAAAATCCCTGGTGTACCAGCAGAGGCTGCAGGGTGCACACTTCACCTTGGACCCTGGGGCTGGGGCTGGGGCTGGGGCTACCGGTCATGGAAAACAGCCGACGTTTTGCACGGCGCGCCCCCACTGTCTGTTGCCTCATTCTTTCAATGCAACAAAATTCAGCCTTAACGACGCATTCGAAGGGTCCTGTACATCTTGGGGGCGTCCATTCTAGTTGAGGGGTACGTTCAAAACAGGGCCAGCTGTACATGAGCATCTACTTGCATAGGTTTACAAGCCCACAACCCCCTAGCCTTGAGCACCTGCATGTCTCTTGAGCACTTGCCCCGGCGCATTTCACTCCAAAAAAGGACAGACAACAGAACGGCCATCGGCTCAGTATTAGGGGCACGGGCTACGCATGCAACGACGCAACCTCCCATCTTCTGCTTTAGTTGGTGATGGTGCCACAGTTGGGGAACTTGGATATTCCCATTTCGCAATTCTTGAATACGAAGTGTTGCTCCCCTCAGGCCCACCGTTGATGACTGTTACTACACACCATATGTGCAATGTGCTGCCACTGCCTCTTTGGGCATACAAACCAAAATGGATGGTGTGCATAGTTGGAAAGGGATTTTGGACCCCCGAGATGGACCGAAATCAGGAGTTTGCTGAGTGCAGTGAACAGGGGGTGGGTGGATGGGTGGGTCTGATGGCTAAAACAAGTTTGTGTCCCTGAAATGAGCCTCCAAATCTTGACTCTCTATTCAAAATTTCGTTTTTGCCGAGAGGCAAATTTGTTTGGCGGGTGCTTTGGCCATGGTGGGTGACCCCCCCCCCCCCCCTCTGCCGCCGCCGCCTTTGCTGAGTGTCTAGTATTTTCCCAACACCATTCGCACCAGTCTTGCCCAGGGGCCTGCCTTGAGGAGGTTGTTATGGTCTTCAGGTAGCGCACAACAACCCCTTTCTTTCATGACCACGCGTGATTGGTGCCCCAACCATTTTACTGACCATTTGTGTAGCACTGGTGTCCTACAACCGCCACAGGAGAAACACCAGCCGGTACTTCACCTGCATCTTGCATTCCCCGCAGGGGCGTATGATTCATGTAGCTTAGCCAGGCAATGCGACATCGGGTTTGGGCCTGCAGGGACCGACCATCATCAGAGGACTCGCTATCATACAGATCCGGGCCACCTTGGGGGACACCGCGCTGCTGCAGTGGGATCGGGACACAGGCCCCGAGTTGCTTGAGTAGCGCTACATGATCCCTGATTGCCGCCATAGATTGGTGCACTGGGTATGAAGCCAGCTCACGCAGTGTGGAGTGTGGTGAGCATGCAGCACCGTTATGTAGCAGGAGCCGGTACACGTGGTGGAGCCTCAGGCCTCCGATGTTGACCGGGTCTGTGGTGTGTGCGACATTATGCTGCAGCCCGATGCGCTGTTTGGCTGGTTCCCTGGTCCCCGCTCCCTCAAGGCACGGGCACAGTAGAAGTCGAACAACCATCTGACGGGCAGGAGCGCATACTGTGAAGAAGAGAGGCAGTGAGGCCAAACTGGGGTTTCTGGGGAAACCTGGGGTCGGTCCATTTCGTAGGGGATACAGTCATGGGCCATGAACAGGGACTCGGAAAACCATTTCGGAAAAAGTACCACGTCTTGAAGTGGTGCACTTAGTGGCCCAACACACGTTTGGGGAGGGCCGAAAATGTGAGACCATGGGTTGCCCTTGTTCGGGGTCCACACACGATGAAACACCCCAACCCCCTGCCCTTCTCTTCCGGCTGCCACGCGCATCCAAACCGCCGGCCATGGAACACCGCCCCGGCCACGCGCGCCCCGCGTGACACGCCCTGAGGACCTGCTTGGCAAAGGGCGTCGGGTTCTGCTGGGTCACCACGATGGCGCGGCTGACCTTCTCCTCGATCATCTTGTCGTGGTACTGCCGCACGGGCTTGACCCCCATCTTGGGCTCGTCCGGAAAGAACACGAAGACGCCCTCCTTGTCCCCGCCGGGCTTGCGGTGCAGCAGCCACAAGCTGCTGCGGGCCTTTAAGCGGAACTGAGCCTGGTCGCCCTCGCCCTCCAAAAGGCAGCGGTCGTTCTTGAAGCGCTCGACGGTCAGCTCCAAGTCCTGGTCCTTCACGAGGTACCCGCGGTCGTACAGCATCTCGAAGAGGGTCTTAAAGACCCGGAACATCCTGTACACCTCCGCACTGTGTGACATGGTGCGGCCTCTGCGCAGAGCAAGTCGCCGATCCAGTGGTACACATGCACTGGTTGGCTGCCGGGGGCTTCAGGCAAGGCTGGCGGAACCCTTCTCCCGTCTCTCCTACCACAGTCCTCCACCCCCTGCCTGCCGTACATCTGTATCCACAAATCCACAATTACAATTACAATTACAATTACAATGCGACAGTAATTGCTCCTGCATCAAGTGATGGGTCAGGTATTTGGCAAATTCGCCCAAAAGATCCCACCCCAGACCTTTGGAAGAATGCCCCTGCCCTCTTGGGGTCGCCTAATTGGGGAGCAGGCGCTTGGATGATGCATAGCAGTGATTGTTGTTCAGGATTGAGTGTTGGGGCTGAGCTAGAGTGAAAAGAGTGCACACAGTGAGGCGATGGCCCCACTCACCCCAGGCCCCCGGGGTGATGTATGCCACACCCATATTTATATTGGGCCCTCCCATTATCTCCAGAGGCAACACAATGACATTTGTGCGTATGCATGCACCCAAGTATGCCGAATTTGCCCAATTGGTTGCCCCGTAAAGAGAGACTTCAGGTGTCTTACCGGAACACACAGATCGCATCAATCAATCCTTGTCTTACGTGCCCAGTGCCAATGTTTGAACAACATTCAGTGTGTTCAGTTTACTATTTGTGCCGCCGAATTTATATCACGCAGTGCACTGCAATGCCCATGCCGCGTGGGCAGCACCCTCGTGCTCAACGGTGACACCTTTAAACAGCTTTCCATATGAGTCAACATCATTGATGTTGCTTCCACACTGTCGCGGCCAGGCCACGGTTTTATTTTTGTTGAGAACCTCCAATAAAAAAGAATTGGAAGCACAATGTGCACACACTACACTCCGGCACCCTTCCAAACCACACACATCACTGCATTGTTACATGCACGAAGACTGACTCATGCAGTTTTCAATTTTCCACACAACTGCATTGATGATGCATCCCATCCTCAAGATAACTCCCAATCTGCAATCAAACATGTTGAACGAGGTGGTCAACAACGCGCTCCGAATCCATACGCACCTGCAGCTTCATCCTTGTTCGCAATGTAAACCAAACTATACAACTTGTGCGGCTGTCCTCTGTGTTGAGCGCCAACACATGGATTGTTTAGAGCAGACAAGCCGAATCAACCGTTACAACACAGCACCTCTCCCTCCCTGTGTGTTCGATTGCCTTCCAGATCATCTGCTCGTGTGTCTGTATGGCCTGAAAATATGCTGGTCTGCCTGCACACTGTCTGCCTGAATGGTCAGATTTACATATCTGCTGACATATCTGTGGGTTGGTTGTATGTTGTTTTGTGAGCACACCCACTTTGCAACACAGACTTCCCACAACATGTTTATAACTCTAATCCCCAGGCACTTGCGTGCCCCCAATGGGACAAACCCCAAGAAATGGTGCGAGAGAACCTCATCCGCAACACGTGTGTGCCGGGAAAAAATAAGAGAAAACAGTGTGACCTCCACACCCACCCAGAAGGGTCGTGCTATCAGCCAATCTCTCCTGCAGTGGAGGGGGAATTGTGAGGCATATGCCTTGCCCAGACTGCCCAGAAACCATTAACACCTTGTGGAGAAAATATGACAAAACTTTTGCAACAGTGTCGTTACCACTGTCCATAAGGTGCTGCTGTGTTGCACTGCTGGGAAAACTGCAGCACTCTATGAATTCCCACGACGCAACATGAAAGAAGGAGGACGGCCGCGCTACTACGCAGACGGACAGGCAGCAGCAATCCAAGGGCAGTTTCAAAAAGGTTTGGCCGCAGGAACATGCATCCGATCTCGAAACCACCCACGAACGCTCGCACTGCGCAACACCATGGGTCTCAACAGGAAGACTGTTGGTTCAATGTCAAACGAAAACTTGAATGTGAATAACGGCCACTTGGTCCTTGCGGCCAATTACACATGTTGTCCCTTCAGGGCTGCAAAAGCAATCGGATGTGTTGGACATGGCCAGCGGCCAGAAGATTGTATATTTTGGTGTCAATTTCTGTGTTTTCCACCTTTTTTTTGTGAGAAATGTGAAAAAAGTTCTACCATTTTTCCTGCTTCATGCCTCTTTCTTCCTACCACTTCCCCAAATGTTTCATAAAAAAAGTAAAGTGGCACCTTTGGCCCTGCCCGTTGGAATTTTCACTCCACTGCTATCACACACCCACATTGCCATTGCACCCCACGCCCCCTCCGCGCGCGCGCGCTCGCTCGCCTCGTCTCATCAAGCCAAGGCATGGCTGGCTTGGCTTGGCATGGTATGGTATGGCTTGGCGTCAGACCTAGTTGCTTTCATAATGAAGTGCGGTGATACTTGCCGACACAATATCTCAAAATAGATCTCAGGACTTTCGGCCAAATTATTGCATCTCCCCCTTCACGGTCCCGGGAAGGCATTAGGGACGATTTAGAAGGGGCATGTTCCCTATTTTTTGCAAAAACGTTTCATTTTGGTACGCCACATTCATTTAGTCAGTTCGTGCATGTGACCTAGACACCGCTCTGGTTGGCTACTATTTTTTACAACTCTGGTTGTGTGCTATTTGTTCCTGATTGTGATATGGACATCACTGTCTATTTTTTTTTACCTCTGGATCACAGAGCACAAAGCACCAAAACAATTCAACAATTCACCTCTGGCAGACAAACGAGTCAGAGTGTTGCTGGCGACATCATCGCCTGCAAGAGTATCAAGGCAGTACTCGCCAATAGCGCCACAGGCCTTAGTAAGCGCTCTCCAAAGGACCCCGCCGGGCCTATGGGACACAACCCTACGCGGACTCACACCGGCGATCAAAACACGTGAAGCAGCATAAATACAGATCTCAGCCCCAAAGATTATAAACACCCGGCAGAAGTATACAGCGGGAATCTCCAACCTGAATCCAATATAACACCAAGTCCCACCATCACCGACGAACACAGTAATGAGGCGGGCGTGGGGGCGGGTGGCGGGAACACAATAAATTTTCAACAAATCTGTACACAAACAGTAGAAGTGATCCCCTGTTCGTAAACGAAAAGGGGACAATACAAACAGGGGATCACAGAGGACAAAGCACCAAAACAATTCAACAATTCACCTCTGGTACCCCTCATCCTTGATCCCAACCAGTCGCCATACAACCTCACCACACTGAAACCGGTAATCTTCACAAATCTACAGCGGGGACAGTGCCAGGCGCCCGCAGCCAACCAGCCACGGCGCCGGCGCCAGCCTCCGCGTGTAATGTATGCGCACAACGGTCCCAATCCTCTAGTCCTCACACACAGGTACCATCCCATGGGTCAGAAACACTGCACGGTCTCTGTGCACCGAGACACAGCTTACCGGAACCCATGAAAACCGCATATCCAGAATGGCGGTCGCTCACAACGTGCGGAACATGAAGCACACTCGCCTAACCAACACCTGCTTCCCTTGGACCCATATATAGGGCAGACGCTGGTCCCCAGTCTTCGTGTTCGACGGGAGACCCAGGAACAACCTACTACCCCCAACCCTCACGATCCAACGATGGCGGCACAAATGATCCCCGCTCGCGCCTTTAACATTCACATCACCAGACGGAGTCGACTCCTGCTCCGCAATCCCGCGCAAACGGTTCGCTAGGTCCTGTGCTGCTAGCTTCAGAACGCCCGGAGCATCATCCTTCGTGCAAGGCCGCAAGAAGACGAGCCTTGCAGCCAGACCCAGCCAGATCCGCCTCACCGGCCGCCACGCCAGGCGCTTCTCCAGCACAGCTCTGAGGCGTTGTCGCGCACGGTCCCGTCTGCGCTGCAGCGCCGCCGCCGACCGGCGGTGACAAAATCCTCCGCGCCGGCGGCGGTGGCGCTTCCCTCGTCCAGGCATGGCACAAGTGCTGAACATCGCGAACGTGCGAAACATGTGACTTCACGAAACCAAGCAAGCACACCTCACAGGACCAACCCACCCACCTGCAGCACTTCTTGGGGGTGCGCCAATAACACCCGCCAGAGCTGAAATGCCCGGCTACACGCCCGCTGCATACTAGATTAGTAATTAGAATCCAACCTACTCGGCGGGTCAGCCGGTTGCGACGCGCCTGGCACCAACCTGACCTCCACAACTAACCCGTTCTGCGGCAGTCTCAAAACCAATGCCCTCAGCAACTTCTACTGCCTTGACAACCACGTAGAGGCCCGCAGGGACAAAAACTGGCAAGCAGACACCTGCGAATCCGTGACCAACACCACATAACCCCAACCCAGCCGAACTGCCAACCTCACCAACCACACCAAGACCCAAAGCTCCGCGCTTTGCTGCGTGTGACGTGCAGGGGGAATAACTTGGGAACGGACACCCGACAACCGCGGAACGAATGCCCCCCCCCTATACCTAATGGCGTCCAAAGCAGCGTCCCCGAACATCACACAATGGCGAACGGCCCACAAATCGGGCGTGGCAGATAGCGCACGAAACACTGCAAGTCGTGCCGGCGTTGGCGGCTCCCAAGTTTCCATACACCGTACGATGGCAGTACACAGTCCATGTAAAACCTTCAGTGGCGTAGGTCGTTCAAACCCCCCCCACCGGTCACAACAATAGCTCCCAGCGAGCAGCGGACCCCTCCCCCAAACGGGGCCTAAAGTGCCAATGGATGAAGCCCAATGCTTTGGAGAGCAACCGGGAAGAAGGTCTCGACCGCGTGGCTAACCTGAGCCAAATATTGAACATCTGGAGGAAAGCCCGTGGGTGTGAACGGATCGTGCGCACTCCTAAATTAATGTACTTCCCTAGGAAAAATATTTCCGTAACCGGGTCCAGTGTACTCTTGCCCGACACAATAAACCCAGCCTCCTCCAAAGCCCGGACCACGGGCGCAGTGACAACACGCAACCGCACTGGATCCGGCCCCGGGATCAAAAAATCATCCAGGTAGTGGAACAGGATGTACCCCTCCGGGACCAGGGGACGCACTATCCTCCCCAACGCCGTCTGACAGAACAGCGGGGAGTGCTTCCACCCAAACGGCATCTGCGACATACAAAACACCCTCTCCACCCCCTCCCAACGCATCCGGAACCGAAAGGCCCTCTCGTGCCGTCTAGGCAATTTAAAACTCCAAAAAGCATTTTTGAGATCCACGTGTGTACAAAACAACGGCCTATCGGCCGGCCATTCCGCCAACCTCTGGGAGATTTGTTCCCAACCATCCAGCGAGAAAGACAATGGCTTATGCAAGCTCTCATTAAATTCAACTAAATTAAAAATGAGGGACACCTTCTCCGTGGATTTCGGGATCACAAACGGCCAGCAAGTCGCCCCCATGGGGCAACTTTCATCCATGATGGAAACAACTCCCTCATGCAGCAACCACTTAACCATGGGCAGCACCAAAGCCTCCCTATTAGATGAGCGACTTTCTCTCTCCAAATGAAAATCCGACACAGATGCTTCGAAATCAGGGGGCGCCAACTCACACCACAGATCGTCGGAAATTGTGTAGCTACCCACTGCTCCCAAACCCCTCTCCACCAATTGTGGGTCAACTTTTCCCACCTGTGGCACCGGGGACGTAGAAAGGTGCAAAAGAGCCTGCCAGGACTCAGCTGTAAATTCGGACGAAGCGCTAAAAGTTATATCCGGTGCGGACCGTAAACGAAAATCCTCACACATAAGGAACAAACGCAGCACAAACAAATGGAGTCGCCGGATGAGCAACAAAACCCCACAAAACAATGCCCGGTGAAGCCAGGGCAAGAAAGAAAAGAATGCCCGCAAAAAGTGGACAAATAACGGAACTGGTTCCGAACGCACATACAAAAGGTCTGCCCTGGTCAGAGGGCGGGGCCCACCATCCGCCAACGTGATCACCCGCAGCGATCCCTGCGCCGAACTCAGCACTGGGCCACCAACCGACGTGTCACAGGCAGATGGGGTTTCGCGAGTCACCCCCGCGGGGGGCGAATTTCCAGGCGCCCCCCCCCCCCACCCCTGCCGGCCTCTGTTCCGCCGCCCTTGCCCTTACACTCCGGCGGGGAACGCACAGCCACTTTGCTGGCAGGCCGGACTGGAGGCCCATCAGGATGCCGCCTCTTGGAGGCAGGTCGTCGGGCTTTTGCACTACCCAGGCCCACCTGTGCGCTCGTCGCATGATGCCGCTGGACAGATAAGGGACCGCCCAGACCAACGACTCGCCGCTTGGGCCTCGGTTTATCAGCGCCGTCGACCTCTGCTGCGCCGCCTCTCGGTGCCTTGCCGGCTCCTTTCGATCGCAGCTTCCTCCTGCCGCTCCCGACGACCTGAGGCCTGGATCCCGGCGTGAATTGTTGAGGGCGTTCCCCTGGACCAGCGGACGGACTGGGTCCTGTGGTGATGTTACGGGCACTTGCTGTGGAGACATCTGAGTCCGAAAACTCCGAGGGGACGGACGAAGAATCCGAATCAGACCCCACGTCGTCCACTTCCTTCCGATTCGTCGCCACATCCATATCAGGAAGAGATACCACAGGCCCCGCAGGCACCGGGACTGAGATCTCCATCGTCGCCTTCGTGGACTTCCGCTCAGGGCTTGCATACATGGGGTCACGCCACAGGGCGGCCAACAGCACAGCCAAACGCTCATCAGAAGCCTGGCCACCAACAGGCCATGGAAGCACCAAAGCCCCAACCACCGCAGGGTCAGAATAGCCCAAAGCGTACTCCAACGCTGTGGCCAGCCTCTTCCGGCGCCCCCACCAGACGAAGTAAGCCACATTGGGGGATCGGTGGAAGGCGGCCGCAGCGCCCCCCCGCCGCAGGGAATGCCATCGGTGGCCACTATATGGGGAATCACGGAGGAGGTCTGCGAAGATCCTCTCCGCTGCCTCAACCCCTCCCCTAACCAACGGTTGACCTTCAGGGATGCAGCTGGCCTCGGCGTAGCATCTGAGGAATCGGACCCACGACCGTCCCCACTCATAAAGCGGCCGTCGCACTTCTCTGTGGCCACCAACTTTGGTAGTGACGAACAGGACCACGGAATCACTCCCCAACCCCGCTAGCGTGATGGACACCGCTTCAGAGACTCGCAAGAAGAGGAGCCAACTGAGGCTCGCCAATGCTGCCACTGCCTGCTCAACCGGCGAAATTGCTCTGGCCCACAGTAGACAGAGACCCTCCGGCCCCAGGTATGGTTGCCCCGGCGTCGGTTTTCCAGACTTTGCAATCCTCCAGTGGATGGCCCGAACACAACCCGGGAGTAGTCTGACATCTTCTGCCGCCCGAACCCCGGATACATACCCCCTGAGGGTGGATCTGGCCTGTCCCATGGAGACCCTTGACGCCAAGAATTCAGACAGTGTGTCAGTAAGCGGCGTCCGCAACGCTCTGGTACCCTCATACTTCGCCACCGCGGACAGAGCGGAACGGTATCTCGATTGCGTCTTGGGGACCCAACCACGAACGCCCACGGCCGCCACCCGAAACGATCCAACAGCCGCCATCGCCATTGCCCACCCCGCCGCCGCCGCGCTGAAGGTCGCTCTGGTGGCAGGTGAGGCTTCTTGGGTGGGGGTTGGACGCGTGGACCGGGAATCCTCACACCAACAGGGCCAACCCCACTCCGTCTTGCCGCAGTGGCGGCAGTCCCGTCAGGACCGATGGGGACACTGGAAATGCCAGTGCCTCAACTGCTCCGATGGGACGCCCTCTTTTGCGCATCTCTGGCAGTCGCCAGACGGGCGGGCTGTGACCGGTACCCACCTTCCTTTCTTCGACATCCAATGAATGACGCCCTGTCTCATGGCGAAGCCGATGCCTATATATACTTAAAGGACGGTCCTCCACTTTTGACCGCATCTGGCTAGCTCATCGCATCCAGTGGGTTGGACGGGTCCGCTCGACTGTTGGAGTCCGACGTGAACCTCTGGGCGTACGCCTGCTGGGAGTCGAGGATGATACCCCAAATCCTGTAGGCCAGCCTGTCGCCCCTCGGGCATTCCATCGCATTGCCCATCACGTCTGATGGCCTGACCGGTGCAGCACTCGCGCTTTTAACGTAGTCCCGCAGCGCCTCACCCGACTGGCGCATCCAGCTGGCCACTTTGTCGCCCCCCACCAGCTGCTCGACTGCCTCCGTGGTCAGGTCCGGTACCGTATTTCTCTCCGCGACGGCCAGGCTCTCCAACCGAGCTTGTAGATGTCCGATCGCCTCTTGCTGAGACTGCAGCAACGCGCGCAGCTCCTCAGGCGACATCTGGCTGGTGTCTAGCGCCGGCGCGTCTGCCCTAGAGCCCGAAGCTCCTTGATCTGGGGCCTTAGACGACGCACTCTTAAACGGGGAGCGGAAGACCAGCTATGGGTATAAAGTCTGAAGTCTGAAGTCTGATTTGGCATCTCGTGTCAAGGACATAAAACAGGACACATCTCAGCAAAAGTCTGATAAAAGTGTGGTACCCGCCCCCTCCCTTCCTTCCTTCCTGTCAGAAAGGGACAAGAAAAAGTCTGGCACTCCCCCTCCCCCAACACAGCCACCCACCACAAAAAAAACCATCATGAAAATTGAAAGTTGGGAAGAATGGGAGTCCATGCAACACAGGGGAACACCCCCCCCAAAAGAAAAAAAAGGGTGGAAAATGGGGCATTGGGGAAAATGGGAGGCTGGGAAAAATATTCCACTGAGGTGGTGTACCCCCCCCCCCTGTGGATTAATATTCCATTGAGGTGGTGTACATCCCCCTCTAGATAAACATTCCACTGAAGTGGTGTACCCCCCCCCTGTGGATAAATATTCCACTGAGGTGGTGTACACCCCCCCTCTGGATAGATATTCCACTGAGGTGGTGCACCCCCCTGCTATGCGCCAATTCCTATGGGGGTCTGGACCCGAAAAATAATTGACGCGACCCTATGCGTCAATTCCTATGGGGGTCTAGACCCCCAAAATAATTGACGCGACCTTATGTGTCAATTCCTAGGGGGGTCTAGATCCCCAAAATAATTGACGCGACCCTATGCGCCAATTCCTACGGGGGGCTGGACCCCCAAAATAATTGACGCGACCCTATGCGCCAATTTCTATGGGGGTCTAGACCCCCAAAATAATTGACGCGACCCTATGCGTCAATTCCTACGGGGGTCTAGACCCCAAAAATAATTGATGCGACCCTATGCATCAATTCGTATGGGGGTCCAGACCCCCAAAATAATTGACGCGGCCCTATGCATCAATTCGTATGGGGGTCTAGACCCCCCTAAATAATTGACGCGACCCGATGCGTCAATTCCTAGGGGGGTCTAGACCCCCAAAATAATTGACGCGACCCTATGCATCAATTCCTAGGGCGTTCTAGACCCCCAAAATAATTGACGCGACCCTATGCGCCAATTCCTATGGGGGTCTAGACCCCCAAAATAATTGACGCGACCCTATGCGTCAATTCCTAGGGGGGTCTAGACCCCCAAAATAATTGACACACACACAGGGGTCAAATGATTCACGGAGGGGTGAAATAATTCACGGAGGGGTCAAATAATTCACGGAGGGGGGTCAAATAATTCATGGAGGGGTGAAATAATTCACGGAGGGGGGTAAACAATTCACAGAGGGGTCAAATAATTCACGGAGGGGTCAAATAATTCACGGAGGGGGGTCAAATAATTCATGGAGGGGTGAAATAATTCACGGAGGGGGGTAAACAATTCACAGAGGGGTCAAATAATTCACGGAGGGGGGTAAACAATTCACAGAGGGGTAAAATGATTCACGGAGGGGGGTAAACAATTCACGGAGGGGTGAAATAATTCACGGAGGGGGGTAAATAATTCACGGAGGGGTAAAATAATTCACGGAGGGGGGTAAAAAATTCACGGAGGGGTAAAATAATTCACGGAGGGGGGTAAACAATTCACAGAGGGGTAAAATAATTCACGGAGGGGGGTAAATAATTCACGGAGGGGTAAAATAATTCACGGAGGGGGGTAAATAATTCACGGAGGGGTAAAATAAATTACGGAGGGGGGTAAACAATTCACGGAGGTGTCAAATAATTCACGGAGGGGGGTAAACAATTCACGGAGGGGTAAAATAATTCACGGAGGGGGGTAAACGATTCACGGAGGGGTAAAATAATTCACCGAGGGGGGTAAATAATTCACGGAGGGGTGAAATAATTCACGGAGGGGGGTAAACAATTCACGGAGGGGTGAAATAATTCACGGAGGGCGGTAAATAATTCACGGAGGGGTGAAATAATTCACGGAGGGGGGTAAATAATTCACGCAGGGGTAAAATAATTCACGGAGGGGGGTAAACAATTCACAGAGGGGTCAAATAATTCACGGAGGGGGGTAAACGATTCACGGAGGGGTAAAATAATTCACGGAGGGGGTAAAATAATTCACGGAGGCGTGAAATAATTCACGGAGGGGGGTAAACAATTCACGGAGGGGTGAAATAATTCACGAAGGGGGGTAAACAATTCACGGAGGGGTCAAATAATTCACGGAGGGGGGTAAATAATTCATGCAGGGGTAAAATAATTCACGGAGGGGGGTAAACAATTCACAGAGGGGTCAAATAATTCACGGAGGGGGGTAAACAATTCACAGAGGGGTAAAATAATTCACGGAGGGGGGTAAACAATTCACGGAGGGGTGAAATAATTCACGGAGGGGGGTAAATAATTCACGGAGGGGTAAAATAATTCACGGAGGGGGGTAAATAATTCACGGAGGGGTAAAATAATTCACGGAGGGGGGTAAACGATTCACATAAAAGGTAAAAGAATTCACGGAGGGGGGTAAATAATTCACGGAGGGGTCAAATAATTCACGGAGGGGGGTAAATGAGTCACGGAGGGGTCAAATAATTCACGGAGGGGGGTAAATAATTCACAAAGGGGTCAAATAATTCACGGAGGGGGGTAAACAATTCACGGAGGGGTGAAATAATTCATGGAGGGGGCTAAATAATTCACGGAGGGGTAAAATAATTCACGCAGGGGGGTAAACAATTCACGGAGGGGGGTAAACAATTCACGGAGGGGGGTAAATAATTCACGGAGGGGTAAAATAATTCACGGAGGGGGGTAACCAATTCACGGAGGGGTAAAAAAATTCACGGAGGGGGGTAAACAATTCACAGAGGGGTAAAATGATTCACGGAGGGGGGTAAATAATTCACGGAGGGGTAAAATAATTCATGGAGGGGGCTAAATAATTCACGGAGGGGTAAAATAATTCACGCAGGGGGGTAAACAATTCACGGAGGGGGGTAAACAATTCACGGAGGGGGGTAAATAATTCACGGAGGGGTAAAATAATTCACGGAGGGGGGTAACCAATTCACGGAGGGGTAAAAAAATTCACGGAGGGGGGTAAACAATTCACAGAGGGGTAAAATAATTCACGGAGGGGGGTAAATAATTCACAGAGGGGTAAAATAATTCACGGAGGGGGGTAAATAATTCACGGAGGGGGGTAAAATAATTCACGGAGGGGGGTAAACAATTCACGGAGAGGTAAAATAATTCACGGAGGGGGGTAAATAATTCACGCAGGGGTCAAATAATTCACGGAGGGGGGTAAATAATTCACGGAGGGGGGTAAATAATTCACGGAGGGGGGTAAACAGTTCACGGAGGGGTAAAATAATTCACGGAGGGGGGTAAATAATTCACGGAGGGGGGTAAATAATTCACGGAGGGGGGTAAATGATTCACGGAGGGGTAAAATAATTCACCGAGGGGTAAAATAATTCACGGAGGGGGGTAAACAGTTCACGGATGGGTAAAATAATTCTCGGAGGGGGGTAAATAATTCACGGAGGGGTCAAATAATTCACGGAGGGGGGTAAACAATTCACAGAGGGGTGAAATGATTCACGGAGGGGGGTAAACAATTCACGGAGGGGTAAAATAATTCACGGAGGGGGGTAAATAATTCACGGAGGGGTAAAATAATTCACGGAGGGGGGTAACCAATTCACGGAGGGGTAAAATAATTCACGGAGGGGGGTAAACAATTCACGGAGGGGTAAAATAATTCACGGAGGGGGGTAAATAATTCACAGAGGGGTAAAATAATTCACGGAGGGGGGTAAATAATTCACGGAGGGGGGTAAAATAATTCACGGAGGGGGGTAAACAATTCACGGAGAGGTAAAATAATTCACGGAGGGGGGTAAATAATTCACGGAGGGGTAAAATAATTCACGGAGGGGGGTAAATAATTCACGGAGGGGTAAAATAATTCACGGAGGGGGGTAAACGATTCACATAAAGGGTAAAAGAATTCACGGAGGGGGGTAAATAATTCACGGAGGGGTCAAATAATTCACGGAGGGGGGTAAATGAGTCACGGAGGGGTCAAATAATTCACGGAGGGGGGTAAATAATTCACAAAGGGGTCAAATAATTCACGGAGGGGGGTAAACAATTCACGGAGGGGTAAAATGATTCACGGAGGGGGGTAAATAATTCACGAAGGGGTAAAATAATTCATGGAGGGGGCTAAATAATTCACGGAGGGGTAAAATAATTCACGCAGGGGGGTAAAAAATTCACGGAGGGGGGTAAACAATTCACGGAGGGGGGTAAATAATTCACGGAGGGGTAAAATAATTCACGGAGGGGGGTAACCAATTCACGGAGGGGTAAAAAAATTCACGGAGGGGGGTAAACAATTCACAGAGGGGTAAAATAATTCACGGAGGGGGGTAAATAATTCACAGAGGGGTAAAATAATTCACGGAGGGGGGTAAATAATTCACGGAGGGGGGTAAAATAATTCACGGAGGGGGGTAAACAATTCACGGAGAGGTAAAATAATTCACGGAGGGGGGTAAATAATTCACGCAGGGGTCAAATAATTCACGGAGGGGGGTAAATAATTCACGGAGGGGGGTAAATAATTCACGGAGGGGGGTAAACAGTTCACGGAGGGGTAAAATAATTCACGGAGGGGGGTAAATAATTCACGGAGGGGGGTAAATAATTCACGGAGGGGGGTAAATGATTCACGGAGGGGTAAAATAATTCACCGAGGGGTAAAATAATTCACGGAGGGGGGTAAACAGTTCACGGATGGGTAAAATAATTCTCGGAGGGGGGTAAATAATTCACGGAGGGGTCAAATAATTCACGGAGGGGGGTAAACAATTCACAGAGGGGTGAAATGATTCACGGAGGGGGGTAAACAATTCACGGAGGGGTAAAATAATTCACGGAGGGGGGTAAATAATTCACGGAGGGGTAAAATAATTCACGGAGGGGGGTAACCAATTCACGGAGGGGTAAAATAATTCACGGAGGGGGGTAAACAATTCACGGAGGGGTAAAATAATTCACGGAGGGGGGTAAATAATTCACAGAGGGGTAAAATAATTCACGGAGGGGGGTAAATAATTCACGGAGGGGGGTAAAATAATTCACGGAGGGGGGTAAACAATTCACGGAGAGGTAAAATAATTCACGGAGGGGGGTAAATAATTCACAGAGGGGTCAAATAATTCACGGAGGGGGGTAAATAATTCACGGAGGGGGGTAAATAATTCACGGAGGGGGGTAAACAGTTCACGGAGGGGTAAAATAATTCACGGAGGGGGGTAAATAATTCACGGAGGGGGGTAAATAATTCACGGAGGGGGGTAAATGATTCACGGAGGGGTAAAATAATTCACCGAGGGGTAAAATAATTCACGGAGGGGGGTAAATAGTTCACGGATGGGTAAAATAATTCACGGAGGGGGGTAAATAATTCACGGAGGGGTCAAATAATTCACGGAGGGGGGTAAATAATTCACGGAGGGGTCAAATAATTCACGGAGGGGGGTAAATAATTCACGGAGGGGTAAAATAATTCACGGAGGGGTAAAATAATTCACAGAGGGGGGTAAACAATTCACAGAGGGGTAAAATAATTCACGGAGGGGGGTAAACAATTCACGGAGGGGTGAAATAATTCACGGAGGGGGGTAAACAATTCACGGAGGGGTAAAATAATTCACGGAGGGGGGTAAATATTCACAGAGGGGTAAAATAATTCACGGAAGGGGCTAAATAATTCACGGAGGGGTAAAATAATTCACGGAGGGGGGTAAATAATTCACGGAGGGGTAAAATAATTCACGGAGGGGGGTAAACAATTCACGGAGGTGTAAAATAATTCACGGAGGGGGGTAAACAATTCACGGAGGGGTAAAATAATTCACGGAGGGGGGTAAACAATTCACGGAGGGGTAAAATAATTCACGGAGGGGGGTAAATAATTCACGGAGGGGTAAAATAATTCATGGAGGGGGGTAAACAATTCACGGAGGGGTAAAATAATTCACGGAGGGGGGTAAACAATTCCAAGAGGGGTCAAATAATTCACGGAGGGGGGTAAATAATTCACGGAGAGGTAAAATAATTCACGGAGGGGGGTAAATAATTCACGGAGGGGTGAAATAATTCACGGAGGGGTGAAATAATTCACGGAGGGGGGTAAATAATTCACAGAGGGGTAAAATAATTCACGGAGGGGGGTAAACAATTCACGGAGGGGTGAAATAATTCACGGAGGGGTAAAATAATTCACGGAGGGGGGTAAACAATTCACGGAGGGGTAAAATAATTCACCGAGGGGGTAAACAATTCACAAAGGGGTAAAATAATTCACGGAGGGGGGTAAACAATTCACAGAGGGGTAAAATAATTCACGGAGGGGGGTAAAAAATTCACGGAGGGCTGAAATAATTCACGGAGGGGGGTAAACAATTCACGGAGGGGTAAAATAATTCATGGAAGGGGGTAAACAATTCACGGAGGGGTAAAATAATTCACGGAGGGGGGTAAAGAATTCACGGAGGGGTCAAATAATTCACGGAGGGGGGTAAACAATTCACCCAGGGGTAAAATAATTCATGGAAGAGGGTAAACAATTCACAGAGGGGTAAAATAATTCACGGAGGGGGGTAAATAATTCACGGAGGGGTAAAATAATTCACGGAGGGGGGTAAACAATTCACGGAGGGGTAAAGTAATTCACGGAGCGGGGTAAACAGTTCAAGGAGGGGTAAAATAATTCACGGGGGGGGGTAAATAATTCACGGAGGGGTAAAATAATTCACGGAGGGGGGAAAATAATTCACGGAGGGGTCAAATATTTCACGGAGGGGGGTAAATAATTCACTGAGGGGTAAAATAATTCACGGAGGGGGGTAAACGATTCACGGAGGGGTAAAATAATTCACGGAGGGGGGTAAATAATTCACGGAGGGGTAAAATAATTCACGGAGGGGGGTAAATAATTCACGGAGGGGTAAAATAATTCACGGAGGGGGGTAAACAATTCACGGAGGGGTCAAATAATTCACGGAGGGGGGTAAATAATTCACGCAGGGGTCAAACAATTCACGGAGGGGGGTAAATAATTCACGGAGGGGTAAAATCATTCACGGAGGGGGGTAAATAATTCACGGAGGGGTAAAATAATTCACGGAGGGGGGTAAACAATTCACGGAGGGGTAAAATAATTCACGGAGGGGGGTAAATAATTCACGGAGGGGTCAAATAATTCACGGAGGGGGGTAAATAATTCACGGAGGGGGGTAAATAATTCACGGAGGGGTAAAATAATTCACAGAGGGGGGTAAACAATTCACAGAGGGGTAAAATAATTCACGGAGGGGGGTAAACAATTCACGGAGGGGTGAAATAATTCACGGGGGGGGGGGTAAACAATTAACGGAGGGGTAAAATAATTCACGGAGGGGGGTAAATATTCACAGAGGGGTAAAATAATTCACGGAGGGGGGTAAATAATTCACGGAGTGGTAAAATAATTCACAGAGGGGGGTAAATAATTCACGGAGGGGTAAAATAATTCACGGAGGGGGGTAAATAATTCACGGAGGTGTAAAATAATTCACGGAGGGGGGTAAACAATTCACGGAGGGGTAAAATAATTCACGGAGGGGGGTTAAATAATTCACGGAGGGGTAAAATAATTCACGGAGGGGGGTAAATAATTCACGGAGGGGTAAAATAATTCACGGAGGGGGGTAAACAATTCACGGAGGGGTAAAATAATTCACGGAGGGGGGTAAACAATTCACGGAGGGGTCAAATAATTCACGGAGGGGGGTAACCAATTCACGGAGGGGTGAAATAATTCACGGAGGGGTGAAATAATTCACGGAGGGGGGTAAATAATTCACAGAGGGGTAAAATAATTCACGGAGGGGGGTAAACAATTCACGGAGGGGTGAAATAATTCACGGAGGGGTAAAATAATTCACGGAGGGGGGTAAACAATTCACAAAGGGGTAAAATAATTCACGGAGGGGGGTAAATAATTCACAGAGGGGTAAAATAATTCACGGAGGGGGGTAAAAAATTCACGGAGGGGTGAAATAATTCACGAAGGGGGGTAAACAATTCACGGAGGGGTAAAATAATTCATGGAGGGGGGTAAACAATTCACGGAGGGGTGAAATAATTCACGGAGGGGGATAAAGAATTCACGGAGGGGTCAAATAATTCACGGAGGGGGGTAAACAATTCAGCGAGGGGTAAAATAATTCATGGAGGAGGGTAAACAATTCACAGAGGGGTAAAATAATTCACGGAGGGGGGTAAATAATTCACGGAGGGGTAAAATAATTCACGGAGGGGGGTAAACAATTCACGGAGGGGTAAAGTAATTCACGGAGCGGGGTAAACAATTCAAGGAGGGGTAAAATAATTCACGGAGGGGGGTAAATAATTCACGGAGGGGTAAAATAATTCACGGAGGGGGGAAAATAATTCACGGAGGGGTCAAATATTTCACGGAGGGGGGTAAATAATTCACTGAGGGGTAAAATAATTCACGGAGGGGGGTAAACGATTCACGGAGGGGTAAAATAATTCACGGAGGGGGGTAAATAATTCACGGAGGGGTAAAATAATTCACGGAGGGGGGTAAATAATTCACGGAGGGGGGTAAATAATTCACGGAGGGGTCAAATAATTCACGGAGGGGTCAAATAATTCACGGAGGGGGGTAAACAATTCACGGAGGGGGGTAAATAATTCACAAAGGGGGGTAAATAATTCACGGAGGGGTAAAATAATTCACGGAGGGGGGTAAATAATTCACGGAGGGGTAAAATAATTCACGGAGGGGGGTAAACAATTCACAGAGGGGTAAAATAATTCACGGAGGGGGGTAAATAATTCACAGAGGGGTAAAATAATTCACGGAGGGGGGTAAATAATTCACGGAGGTGTAAAATAATTCACGGAGGGGGGTAAACAATTCACAGAGGGGTAAAATAATTCACGGAGGGGGGTAAACAATTCACGGAGGGGTAAAATAATTCACGGAGAGGGGTAAATAATTCACGTTGGGGGGTAAATAATTCACGGAGGGGGGTAAATAATTCACGGAGGGGGGTAAACAATTCACAGAGGGGTAAAATAATTCACGGAGGGGGGTAAATAATTCACAGAGGGGTAAAATAATTCACGGAGGGGGGTAAACAATTCACGGAGGGGTAAAATAATTCACGGAGGGGGGAAAATAATTCACGGAGGGGGGTCAAATAATTCACGGAGGGGGGTAAATAATTCACGGAGGGGGGTAAATAATTCACGGAGGGGGGTAAATAATTCACAAAGGGGGGTAAATAATACACGGAGGGGTAAAATAATTCACGGAGGGGGGTAAACAATTCATGGAGGGGTGAAATAATTCACGGAGGGGGGTAAACAATTCACAGAGGGGTCAAATAATTCACGGAGGGGGGTAAACAATTCACGGAGGGGTAAAATAATTCACGGAGGGGGGAAAATAATTCACGGAGGGGTAAAATAATTCACGGAGGGGGGTAAATAATTCACGGAGGGGTAAAATAATTCACGGAGGGGGGTAAATAATTCACGGAGGGGTAAAATAATTCACGGAGGGGGGTAAATAATCCACGGAGGGGTAAAAAAATTCACGGAGGGGGGTAAACAATTCACGGAGGGGGGTAAACAATTCACGGAGGGGTAAAATAATTCACGGAGGGGGGTAAACAATTCACAGAGGGGTCAAATAATTCACGGAGGGGGGTAAATAATTCACAGAGGGGTCAAATAATTCACGGAGGGGGGTAAACAATTCACGGAGGGGGGTCAATAATTCACGGAGGGGTAAAATAATTCACGGAGGGGGGTAAATAATTCACGGAGGGGTAAAATAATTCACGGAGGGGGGTAAATAATTCACGGAGGGGTCAAATAATTCACGGAGGGGGGTAAACAATTCACGGAGGGGTAAAATAATTCACGGCGGCGCGCGTGGACACTGAGGGTATTTAGTGAGGGGGCATCCTTCAGCGCTGCAAGCGCCTGTGCCCCACTGCCTCCCATGGAATTCCCACTAAGAACGAGGGACAGGGTATTCAGTGAGGGGGCATCCTTCAGCGCTGCAAGCGCCTGTGCCCCACTCTCTCCCACGGAATTCTGCCTAAGATTGAGGGACAAGGTATGCAGTGAGGGGGCATCCTTCAGCGCTGCAGGCGCCTGTGCCCCACTGCCTCCCACGGAATTCGACCTCAGATTGAGGGACAGGGTATGCAGTCAGGCGTGTTGGGTGGCACACTGAGGCATGCTGACAAGGAACAAATGCACAATCGCAACCACAAACAGGAAATTCAGGGGGTCTCGGTTTCAGTGCAGTGAGTGTAGTGCAGTGTGGTGCGGTACAGTGCAGGGGCTATTCCTAACTAAAGCACCAGGGCAAATCACAGAAAATTGTATTGTCTGCAACATCCCTACCCTGTTAAAGTCCTTAAAAATGTGTGGAAGCCGAAGCCAGGAGGGGTTGGTCCATGTGGACCGCCCAGGCGGGGAGGGTGGAGAGGAACTTACAGGTTTTTATTTCTACATCCCACCCTGCTCTCTCTGACCCCTTGGGTGCCCGGGCGTCCTCTCCTCCCCCCCCCTGTAGGGCAGTGAAGGCAAGCCTGCCTGCCCAGGCACCCCGCCATCAGACAGCACCGTTTAACAGGCAAGAAAGTGTTCTCCAAAAATGAAAAAAAAAATTTCCGAAAGCGGTGCTGTCAGTGGCCCCCTTGTGTTTAACTGACTTTTGTTTGTGCTAGTTGTTTAACAGAGGGTCGGGGAAGGGGTCGAGAGCAGAGGGGAGGGGTTTAAGGGGTATAGCTGCCCAGCCGATGAGTCCCCCCTTGCAGGGGGACCCAGAGCAAACATACAGACACCCACGCATGCCCACACATACACACATACACACGCATTAAAAACAACATCATGCACCCGCCGGCAATCAACCAACGTTCCCGTCAGCGAAGCAAAGGGCAGAATGGGGTAAGATGCAAAAATAGTTCAGGGTAACCCTACAACCAATGTTCCTGAAAAGAAAAAAATGTTGACCTTTAACTAACTGACAGGGTCCCCCCTCGCAGGGGAACCCGAGCAGCTAAGCACAGGCACAAGCACAGGCAAAAAGAAAGTGGCTCCCGTAGTGGAAAAAAAAAAAACATAACTGTTGCGGCCGCTGTGGGGGTGTCCCAGTGCCGTGGGTGGCTAAGGGGGGGGGGGGGGTCGGTCCTAACCCCTTCCTTTCTCTTAGCAGCAGCAGGCAAGTAAGCAGGCAGTACCGGGGGTCATAACCCCGGGGTAACAGTAGCCGGGACTCAACGTGAGTCCTCTTAACCATCAACAACCCCAAATTCCGCCGGGGCTTAACTCCCGAACGAAACGGTATTTGGGGCCCCCGTGGGCCTTATAAGCCCACGGAGTGTGCTGAGGCGTGGCTACCAGCACTTAAAGTCTGGCCTGCCATACCCATTGCTGGGCTCGCCTCAGCACGGCCGGTCGGGTCCGGCTCTGGGGGGTGCGCACGAAACTAGCCCCGGGAGAAGGGCCTTTTACCCGGTTAAGCATTAATTACAGCAGTAAGCACTATTTATTACGTTAGATGTTTACTAAGCGCATGTTTTTACCCCGCAGACATGCCCCTTCCAGTGGTGCGCTCACCTTTGGGGCTGCCGTTGGGGGGTCCGGGGCTTCTACCCGGACCTCCGGCCCTCCCTGGCTGTTGGCCGGAGGCGTACATTATACAATACTGTGGTTCTTTCAGTAACGTACGTACATTACTTGATACATACATATCTGGGGCCTGGGGGGGATGGCGCCCCCCCTTGGTTCCAAACAAATTCGTGTCTGGGGGGCCTCCCCTTGATTCACTATCGTCTCGGGACCGTTCCGAGGTCGCCGTGCATGGCAGAGGCAAGGACGGGGGGCCACCCCTTATTTCAGAACTGTATCGGTGCATCAATGTCTTTCCACCCTGCCTGGGCGGAAGACCAGGGACCGGGGGGCCGGCCCTAATTCAAAAATGAATCGGCATATCAAGGCCGTTCCACCCTGCATGGGCGGAGGACCCGGGACCGGGGGGCCGCCCCTTATTTCATTCCCGCTTTGGCATCTCAAAATTCCTCCGCCCCTTGTAGGCAGAGGTCCAGGGATCGGGGGGCCTCCCCTTATTTCAGTACAGCCATTCAGGTACGGGTCTGGGGGGTCTCCCCTTATTTCAAACCACAACTCCAAGTATCGGTTCCTCGCCCCGACGGGCAAATGACCAGGGACGGGGGGCCTCCCCTTTTGTCACAGCACTTCCTGGGGAGCCAGATGTCGAGGCTGCAGGCAGGTGCCATTACCCCGGCGCAGTGAGCACCGTAGCGGCAGGCGCTGGCCCTTACCTCCGCCCCGGCGCTGACTCCCCTTTATTCCACCCCCTCCCTATTCCGGTCCCGTCGGATAGGACGAGATCTCCACCCCATGATGTACCTGTGCAGAACACAAGGAACAGTGGGTTGGGGTAGGGGAGCGCACAAGAGCCCTGGAGAGGGCTGGGTCACAGGGGGACCCGGGTTACTCCTGCATACCGCCACCCCACGGTAGAGCCCGCCCTATGCCATCGTGGCTCCCGGTGCTCACTGGGTAAGTGGTTGTAAGGTCTGATGTCACTGTTGTCCCGCATTGCACCGCAGGGCAGGACCGGTAGCCCCCCGTGACATCAGACCCCTGACCGAAGGCCATTGTGTTGTAACCCCAGACCTGGCCGGGGATTCTCGTATGCGGCCCCCACCCATGACGTACCTGTGCAGGGACGCACGGTGTCGTGAGTGGGAGCATTGTGGGGGGGGGACACACAAGCCCTAGAGAGGGCTGGGCCACAGGGAGACCCGGGGCTCACTTGCTTACCGCCACCCCCCGGTGGAGCCCGCCCTGTGCCATCGTGGCTGACCCACGGTGGTCGGCGAGGGGTGAGGCGCTGAATCAAGTGACCCGGCCGCCGCGGCTAGGCCAGGTCACCCCCCAGATTGCGTGTTAGCCCGGGGGGGGGAAACCCCCCCGGTTACACCCCCACACCACGGTGAGGTCACGCGACCCTGGGCAGCAGTGGGGGTCACATCACATCACATCACATCACATCACATCACATCATATCACATCACATCACATCACATCACATCACATCACATCACATCACATCACACCACACCACACCACACCACACCACATCACATCACATCACACCACACCACACCACATCACACCACACCACACCACACGACACCACACCACACCACACCACACCACACCACACCACACCACACCACACCACACCACATCACACCACACCACACCACACCACACCACACCACACCACACCACACCACATCACACCACACCACACCACACCACATCACATCACATCACATCACATCACATCACATCACATCACATCACATCACATCACATCACATCACATCACATCACATCACATCACATCACATCACACCACATCACACCACACCACACCACACCACACCACACCACACCACAGCACATCACATCACATCACATCACACCACATCACATCACATCACATCACATCACATCACATCACATCACATCACATCACACCACACCACACCACACGACACCACACCACACCACACCACACCACACCACACCACACCACACCACACCACACCACACCACATCACACCACACCACACCACACCACACCACACCACACCACACCACACCACATCACACCACACCACACCACACCACACCACACCACACCACACCACACCACAGCACACCACACCACACCACACCACATCACATCACATCACATCACATCACATCACATCACATCACATCACATCACATCACATCACATCACATCACATCACATCACATCACATCACACCACATCACATCACATCACATCACATCACATCACATCACATCACATCACATCACATCACATCACATCACATGACATCACATCACACCACACCACACCACACCACACCACATCACATCACATCACATCACATCACATCACATCACATCACATCACAACACATCACATCACATCACATCACATCACATCACATCACATCACATCACATCACATCACATCACACCACACCACACCACATCACATCACATCACATCACATCACATCACATCACATCACATCACATCACATCACATCACATCACATCACATCACATCACATCACACCACATCACACCACACCACACCACACCACACCACACCACACCACAGCACACCACACCACACCACACCACACCACACCACACCACACCACACCACACCACATCACATCACATCACATCACATCACATCACATCGCATCACATCACATCACATCACATCACATCACATCACATCACATCACATCACATCACATCACATCACATCACATCACATCACATCACATCACATCACATCACATCACATCACATCACACCACATCACATCACAACACACCACATCACATCACATCACATCACATCACACCACATCACATCACATCACACCACATCACATCACATCACATCACATCACACCACACCACAATACATCACATCATATCACATGTGCAAGTTGATGACATGCACACACCAAGCAGTTCGAAAAGGGGGGGGGGGGGTTACTATACCCAGGGTCCCTGACTTTCCCGCATGTTGAACGTTTTCCTAGGTTCCATATTTTCCCATTTTCCACTTGTTCCCAGTAGCATGGCAGTTTCTTGCCCGACCTCGCCCCCCAACAGCACTTGGTGGGTGGGTGGGGGGGGGGAGAAAAGCCTGATGGGGGGTTTCGGGTTGAGCGTTGGGGTGGCCCACCATCAAAACTGACCCTGTTGTTATTCACATACCTAGTTCATGCCTACGGCCATGGTCAAGGAAGCAAAGTGCAGAATTGGGCAAGAGAAAGGGGGGGGGGGGGGCAAGTCTGATATGGGGGGCAAAGCGCATGTCTGATATTTGGGCATCAAATGGTCGGTCGGCTGAACTGGATGTCCCCGCCATAGACATTTCCAGCCATTGTTCATCAGCATGTTCGCACAGGGTCCGGGTTTTTGCTAGGCGACTGTCCCGGTGCTTCCGCCAATGTTCATTGTGCCTCGCTTCCGTATGTACACTGGTTCCTGACCTTGCAGAGTGTTCGTGCTGGTCATGACTCTACCGGGTGAGTGGCGTTTATGCTGGTCAGCGGTCAGTCCCTTGGTGTACCTGCTGGTAGCTGGCCCCACTCGGCCAGTACCCCTTGGGACGGTTATCGTGGTCCTTAGGTTGAAAAACCCAGTGGGTACAGGTTTGGTTAAGGTTACTTACATTCAACACACAACCATTCAATGCATGGGGGGCCGTGGGGGGGTGGAAGACCTGGACCCTGCCGTGTCACAGGATATTGTTGATGCTGTGTCCTCTGGACTGCGTGTCCTGCTGGATGCATCGCTGACATTAAAATCAAGGGGGTCTGGGGGGTGTCCTCCATTGGGACTAGGCACAACTCCTCTAACAAGCAGAGCGAGGCCAGCGGAGTCATCGGAGACTCTCGCACTGGCGTCCTGAAGGTTTGCCGGTTCGGTCCCACCACTCTGGGAGTGGTAAACTGGTCCAAGCCTCTGCGGGGCGTGACACTCGTCGACCGTGCCATTCCCCTCTTTATGCTGTAAATTGGCTCGAACTCTGGGGGGGGGGGGGAGCTGGGCTTCGCTCTTTTGTTGACATGCACTGGTGTGCATATTTCCACATCCAGGAGCGGCGTGCCCCTGTCTGGAGCCCTGTGCATCGGCGGAGTCCCTCTCACTGGTGTACCCGGCTCAGCTGACACCTGGCCCAATGGTGTGGTAGGGGTGTCTGGGTCTTGGAGTTCCTCCGATTCCTCTGCACCCCTGCCCAAGAGTGACAGTTCATCAAACTCCTCTTCCTCATCTCCCGCTCCCTCCACCCTGCCCACCATGTTTACAGAAATGTGTCCAAACAGCAGGGGGGATGTTCGGCGTCCCACGTCCGCCAACTCATCGGCCTTGTGGTTGCCTTTGATTCCAATGTGCGAAGGCACTTGGATCCAGTGGACCTCGTGTCCACAAACATCTAACTGTGAGAGGACCTCTTCCCACAAATCCACGTGACTCACCGGTCCGTTTGATCCCACCCACCGATGTCTTTTCCATTTTTGCGCTTTTCCCAATGCTCCATTCACCACCAACAGGGAGTCGGAACATATGAGTGTTCGTTTGCCTCGTGTTCTACTCTGCAGCGCTCTCAGTGCCGCTCGGAGTTCCCCTCGATTATTGGTCTGTTTTTCGTGCACTGGGATAAACTCCGCCGTGTCCCGGCTGTCCCCAAAAAACACTCCATACCCTCCCACCTGCCCTGCTGATGTGTGCACTTCCGAGGATCCATCTGTATATATGATTTCCCACCCTGCCTGGGCATATCGTGCTATGATCCGTTCGTAATACTCGCACAGTTCTTTCTTGTGTAGTTCTTTCTTCCTGCGCTTGCGCTGTGGCTTCACCAGCCGTGGCGGCGTGCGATCCGCTGCCTGTTGCACCCTGGGGTGCCTCAGGCATTCCCCTTGTCCCAAGGACTCCAAAGCTTGTATCATGAGCTGTGTTTCTGTGTGGGGGAATGAGGGATTAGGGTGCTCCATCCAGCCCGTGAGTATCTCCACCCATATCCGTAGGAAGTGTTGCCATTGGGGGGGCGCATGGATGTGGAACTTGTGGGCCGATCGGAGGTGCCAACTGGCCCTCACTGCCGCCCAGTACATCAACCCCAGGGGGGAGGATACCGACAGTGACGGTTGTTCCCAGAGTATTACCTCCGGGTCATCCACTGAACCTTCATCCAAGTAGACAGGTCCAATGCATTGCCTCGCAATGTGGAACGCTGCTGGTAGATATTTACATGATAACATGGCGTGTTTCATTGTTTCCTGAGCCCCGTCCAGTGGACATGCAGTGCCGTTGGGGTGCCAGGATGCCAGCCGCACTCCAACTGTGAGTTTCTGCCACAGGGCTGTTTGCATGAAAGTTACATCCCTAGACGGCATCCGCAGTTTGGACCAGTGAGTCCATGTTTCTACTGTCTGCCTGGGGGGGGGGGGGACGAGGTTCATGAGGTACCGCAGCATATGTCTTTTATTCCACGCCAGCCAAAACATGGGCGATGCCTCTTCTTCCTTTTGCTCTGGGGGGGCAGGGGCAGTGCAGAGCTCTGTGATGACATCCTGGTACACAGGGTACCACGTCGGTGGTAGGCGTTCCATATATTCATTTCCCACCAGCAGCTGTGGGACCAACGTTATCCCTTTCCTGATGAGTGCTGGGGAATAATAGGTGTTCATGCGTGTATCCCTGAACAGTGTCGAGTGCCAAGCTGGCAGCCTCTGCAACACCTCTGGTGAAGGTTTCGGCACTGGTGCATGTTTGCGGAGCAGTGAAAATGCTTTGCAGGATGTACCCAGGAAGGGGTACGTGCTCCAGGGTATTGGCCCCAGCTGGAGCCAGGGTAAATGTCCCGGGCAGAGCGAAACGCCAAATCTGTGTGCCCACTCCTGAAAATGCGTCTTGGACAGTCGCGGGACTTTCAGTGGCTCCGCCTGTGCCAGTACGAACGGTGTGGCGTGCTGCCATAGCAAAAACTTGAGTGGTGTGGGGAGCAGCGCTCCTCCTTGTGTTGGCGGTAACTGCAACATGGGCAGTGTCAGTCCCCAACTGCTAATATTCAGGGCTGTTCTGTAAATCACATTCAGTTTACTGACCACTTCATCTGTGGGAAAGTATGCTCGTGCCGGAAAAATGAAGAGCGGCAGGACCCACTCTTGAAGTAGCGCCACTCGTTCTGGCAGATTCAGGGGCAATTGCTTCATAAATGTCGCTCTCTTCAGGGCCCTGGCAATCAATGGTGCATATGCCTCATCCGAGGTCACATGCCCGATGAGGATGCCCAGATATTTAACTCTGTCTTTGATTGGGATTCCAAATGAGTGTAGTGCTTTTTGTTGGTCTTCTGTCCAGCATCCTTTAATCAGGAAGGCCGACTTGCTGAGGTTCGTGGTTAAACCCACTACTACTCCATACCGATGTATGACCTCAAAGATTGCAGGCAACAGCGCGCATACTTCCCTGGGGGGCAGGGGAATGTATAATAGAAGATCATCGGCATAAAAGAGCACCTTTATGTGTGCGGAAATGTGCTGGATTGTTTTCACTAACACAGAGCATACCATCACAAACAATGCTGGCGACAGGGGGTCTCCCTGCCTGACCCCTGACTCCGGGGTGAGTTGCACCTCCGGGATCATTCCTTTTCCTACCGCAAAAATAAACGGTGATTTAAAAATGGACATCAGCAACGCAATCAACGGTAGCGGTAGCGCAATCATTAGGAAAAAGGCCGCAAAGTAATTATGATGTACAGAGTCATATGCTTTGGAGAAATCAATCGAAATGCAAATTCCTTCGTTCATGGCTGTCCACCCCCCCCTCACATCCCATATATGATCAAAAATGAATCTGCCCCGTATGAACGCTTTTTGTTCGGGGGGGGTCACAAACCTGACAATGTCTTCGATCATCAAATACAGTGTTCCTGTCACCCACTTGTACAGGACATTCTGCAAACACAGGGGCCTTAATTCTGTTACTGCAATGGTTCCCTTCTCCTTAGGAATCGGGGCCAGCAAACCTGTCGTCCAGCTCGGTGGCATGAAGCCCTGCCGGATGAACTTGGACAGTGTTTCGTACATTCTGGGTACCATGATTGTTTCAAACGCCTGGAAGATCTCTGCCGGCAGGCCATCCATGCCTGGGGATGATCCTCTTTTCAGATTCTCCAGTGCAGTGAGTGTCAGTTCAGGCGTCAGCTCTCTCAGCAGCAGTGGTGCTACTTGTCGTATATTGGCAGGAAGGGGGAGGGATTCCAAATAGCTCATACATTCTGCCACTGATTTCGTTCCTGCCTTCATTATTCCCGCCCAGTGCTCGTGCAGTGTGCGTGCCACTTTCAGCGGGTCCACTACCAGCCCTCCCTGCTTGTTTCTGACCGCTGTCAACCTTCGTCTGTTCTGTAATTCACGTACCAGTCTGGATATTTCCATTTTGCGTTGCTGTTTGTCATAAGGTGAGGCCGGTTCTGCATGCAGCGCCTGTCGCAGTAGCCCCAAGACTTTGGTTCCTGCTCTGTCTGTTGCCTCCTGCTCCGCAAAGGCAGATAGCATAGCATATCCCTCCTCGTGGGACTTTGGAGTCAGCCCTTTGGAGGCCAGAAAATTCATTGCCTCTCTGGACAGTTGTTGTCTGGATGACTCCAACACCAGTGCCTCTACTTCATACCTCCCTCGTGGGTTCCTCTCCCTCTCGTACCGCACTGCCGTTTTTTTGATTGCCTGACACGCCTCCTCCCACCACCGCTCTTCGGTCGCTGTGATTGCTGACAGGGTTCTGTGCAGGACGTGCATTGTGTGCTCGTCCTTCAGGAAGGACGTTGGCACCCTCGGTCGGGCCTTCACTGAACTGTAGTGCGGGGGGGACAGAGTGACCATCACAGCTTTGTGGTCTGAATAACCCAAATATCGAGTGTATATTCTGGACAGGGCTCTCAGTGCACCTGCCGACATATGTATTTTGTCGAGCCTGCGTCTGTGAGGAACCCCTGGCTGTTCTTCCTGGGTGTCCTCTTCCTCTGACTGAGCCTGCAGTTCAGGATCCTTGACCACCTTATGCGACCTGTCTGTATGGAAGCCCCATGTCCATCCTTTTGGCACGTGGGGCTCCTCTTGATGCATGGCTGGTTTGAATGCATGATCCCAGGCATCCTCTACCCTAATACTGGCCAGAAATTCAACCTCTGCCTCCCTTGCCCTCATGGCCTGAGGCAGTTCGTCGTGCACCGTCACAATTTCAGAATCAATTCCTGGCACGATCACAGAGTTGTGATCCGCCAGGAGTACCACGTTAGGATGCAATCCCAGCGTCGGTATTTGTTCCCTTAGTTCCTCGAACTGGCCCAGCCTCAAGCTGGGTTTATGATGGAAGTGCGCTGCTATCACTGAAATATGCAGACCCGTGTCGCTACACAAATTTGCACTTAATATTCTCGGTGATAGTGAGATCGCTGAGGTACAGGACCAGGTTTTGGTTTCCCAGAAAAGTGCTACACCCCCCCTCATCCCATTTGACGTGAGTTGGATCAACATGTCATATCCTGCCTCGGACGCATACTTCTGTATTTGCTCTTTTTTGTGGACAAATTCCGGTGAATCCTCTGACAAATGAGGCTCCTGTACTGCAAAAATATGCGTTCCCATGGCCTTGAAAAATTTCAGTATTACTTGCATTCTGTGTACTTTCCGTGACCCTTCCTGTACCTCTGTAAGTAGCCCATTGCAGTTGAGCGTGGCTATGTTCAAATCCCCTCCCAGCGGGAGGGGGCTGGGGCTCTGCAGCGTCGGGGAGGCCGTGGCCTCATCAGAGGGCTGTGGGGACGTCATCTTGCGGGTCATCCCTGGCTCTCTTCCCTCTCACACTCGCTATATCCAGCTGCATCATCATTGGCTTTTGACCGGACGGGGTGGGTTGGGGGGACTGCAATGTGCTTTGCGACAACAAAGCTTGCAAATACTCAAGGTTCTGTGGAGTTAGCTGCTGGTTCGGCGCATAAAACATCTGTCCCGGTGCGGGACCATGTAATACATTCGGCAGGTTAGTGGGTGTCTGGGGGGGAGGGTGGGGTATCATGCTTACATTCACAGGCTGGGGGGAGGGTGTTGGCGTGTTTCGTCGGAGGGAGGATGGGGTTGGTTTCGCTTGATTGGCAGCCGAAGCTGCCTCCGGTTTTTTCTTATCTCTGTTTTGCCACGTGTTATATGCCTTTTCCCAATCGGTGTATGCTCTGATTGTGGCCATCGTTTGATGACCCGCCTCTGCTGTCAATGTGAGTGTGGCACCTACTAAAGCTTTTATTCCTGGGGCTTTAACACTCCAGTTTGGTTGTCGGATGCTTCCCATTGACCATTTCAGCCTTTGCAGCTCAATTTTGGTGTCATCGACGGGAATCTTCTTGCTGGCCATCACCTGTTTGACGACCTCCAGTACCTCCGCTGGCGTCAAGTATTCAGGCATGTCGATCATCGCTACGTGGTCATCGCCAGTCGATGTGGCTTTCGACCCCGCTGTGGCCCAACTTCTGCCCGACCGTGCGCTGGCCGTGGTTGATCCTTCTCTGTCCCAGAAGTCCGCTTTTGTCCCCTCCGTCTTGAATGCCATGCCTAACTCTTTAAGGGGCGGCAGCCCCTTAGCAATAAACATATCTGCATCACTCTTTTTGGGGAATCCCTGATATTTGGGGGGGGGGGGGCCAAGGCCTATCATGGGGGGCTTGGGGGGTTAGGGGTTGGGGCTGATGGTCCATAAAAGTCTGAAGTCTGAAGTCTGATAGCCTATTGGGTTACTATACCCATAGCTGCGGAAGACCTGCATGCTGCTTCACACAACACAATAAATTTTCAACAAATCTGTACACAAACAGTAGAAGTGATCCCCTGTTCGTAAACGAAAAGGGGACAATACAAACAGGGGATGGGTGTTCTTTATTCTTGATTGTGATTTGGACATCACTGCTGATTTTTTTTGCAATTTTGGATGGTGCTATTTATTCCTGATTGTGAAATGGACATCGCTGGTGGTTTTTTTCTTGTACAACTTTGGATGGGTGTTGACAACGTATTGTGCGTGGGCACAATTGCCCAACTACAAACATTAGAAATCTGCCGGCCAGTCTCCCTCTCCCTCGTGCGTGGGCCATCATGGGCCCTGCCCAAAAGCCACACAACATCTTCCTCCACCACCTCCTCCTCCGCCTCCTCTCCCACCCCCTCCTTCGGCCTACCCGCTTGCCCCTCATCCTCCATTTCCTCGGTTTGCTCCTCTTCGGTGGCCGCGGGCGAACTCGTTTGCATGAAGGACGCAGCCAAGCTTGGGGCACCGAAGCAAGGAGTGACTAGAGGTACATTCCCTGTGGCAATATGAAAATAATTTTCAACATTAGTGTGCGGTTTGGATGCATATATTATCGGTGCCGCTCGGTATCCTTCTCCCTTTGTAGCACCAGCACATTGTTGCATGGGGGGAGAAATAGGGCCTGCTGGGATTGTTGTGAAACCCTTCAAGTACATCAACTCCGCCGGAATGATGAAGAGGTGCTGCCACGCCTGCCCAATGATGCGACTGAGATGCTACTCGTGCGTAAGCACTGTCTTGATGTTGTCGCACAACTTGGGTATGTCCTCGTTCGCCACATCTGGGTGCCACTGGCTGATTGCCCATTTAAATCACAGGTCATGAGGAAACGGGAAAACTTGGGGGAGAATTCCATAGAAATTCATGCAGTGGATGGGAAGTGGCCATTTTCGTAAAAATTTACGCATATACGCGTAAATTTGCCATTTGGCCAGCGACCTGGCCAATAATCAATTAAAGGCTGTCCCACACGCTTGTGAGCGGGGGAACAAAGTCGGACGTGGCCCACAAGGGGCCGGATTGGCCACAACACCCGTGGCATATGGGGGGTCCCCGACTCTTCGGTGGTAACAAAATCGGAAGTGGCCCACAAGGGGGCGGATTGACTACATCACCCCCGCCGTATGGGGGCTCCCCGACGAGTTTGAGCGGGGAAACAAAATGAGGAGTGGCGCACAAGTGGGCAAATTGGCACATCACCCCTACCGTATGGGTGGTCTCCGAAGCATCAGAGCGTGGCAACAAGGTCAGACGTGGCCCACAAGTGGGCGGATTGGCACATCACCCCTGCCATATGTGGGGTCCCTGACGCTTCAAAGCGTGGAAACAAAAAATCAAATGTGGCCCACGAGTAGGCGGATTGGCCACATCATGCCTACCATATGGGGTATCCGCGACGCTGGAGAGCATGGGAACAAAATCAAAAGTGGCCCACAAGGGGGCAGATTGACTACATCACCCTTGCCATATGGAGGCTTCCCAGCGCTTTAGAGCATGGGAACAAGGTCGGAAGTGGCCCACAAGTTGGCGGATTGGCTACATCACCCCTACAGTATGGGGGTCCCACACACTTGTGAGCGGGGGAACAAAGTCGGACGTGGCCGCCGGATTGGCCACAACACCCCCAGCATATGGGAGGTCGCCGACGCTTCAGAGGGTGGGAACAAGGTCAGAAGTGGCCCACAAGTGAGCGGATTGGCTACATCACACTTGCCATATAGGGGGTCCCCGACGCTTGAGAGCAGGGGACCAAACGAAGAAGTGGCCCACAAGTGGGCGGATTGGCCACATCACCCCTGCTGTAACCACACCAGCAGTGGCCTGCAAGTGGAGGGATTGGCTACATCACTGCTGCCGTCAGGGGGGTCCCGGACGCTTCAGAGCGGGGGACCAACAACGGAAGTGGCCCACAAGTGGGCGGATTGGCTACATCACCCCCCGTACGGGGTGTCCCCGAGGCTTCAATGCGAGGAGACAAAGTCAGAAGTGACCCACAAGTGGGCGGATTGGCTACATCACTGCACCGTATAGGGGGCTGGACACAAGCACGCCTCCCTGCAGAATATTTGTGCATCTGTGAGTCCTTTCAACATGTGTGTGTTTCGTTGTGGGGATTGTTGTGAGCCTGGTAGAGAAGCATTTTACACCCTACCACTTGCAATTGTTCTGGACTAATTTTCCCCGGCGTGACTGTATTACACTTAGTACCGCATTAATCTGGATATCAACAAAAGGATGGTCCCCGCAGGAGGTGGGGATTGGACAAGGCAGGGCTTGGACATGGGGGGCTGGGGGATCTTGACGTGCCGGGAACCAGTCCCTAGACTCCGCACACCATGCATACACATCGGCACCAGTGCACAAACACATATACATACACCCATGTGCACATGCATACACACACAGATCCAGGGGCATAGGCAAGACACTACAAAGCAAATCTCACTGCAAACAAGTCAAAATGGTGCCTTCTCTGACCCTCTTAGCCCAAATGTAACTCCAGCCTATCTCGACAATTCTGTCAGCTCGCTTGCCCCTTGGTGGCCTGAAACGGTACTTTGGGACAATGTTAACCAAGGGCAACGGATTAGGGTTACACCTGCAGTGCTGTTTGAATGGGTGGCAACACTCCTGTTTGGGGCCCCAAAACCCACCCCATGCCTTTGAGGCCCGCGGTATCAGAAAAAGGGATGACTTTTGGACTGCTGAACCTGGAAATGTGCTGGTCTGCAAGCTACGGCTGACAGCAACACGCCTACAGCCATAGAAACAGCCCTTGTCACGTAGTGACAATGTACACACTGCACTTGTTTATGTTCGCGCCCCCTGCACACAGACGCCGAGGTGTGAACTCGGTGGGTACCATGTACCCCACCCCTTGCCCAAGGGCTGGCGAATTCAGTGAAACAATGGCATGCCGCTGTACTTGGACGAGGCCGGTTTTTGCACACAACTCATGACAAAAAACATGCAGACTCTGGACACGAGGACACCTGAATGCGTCAAACCAAAACGTAAAATATTGTGATGCACCAGCAGGGCCTGAAACATGCAGAGTTTGTGATCTCTGGACCTCTTTCTCTCTACAATGAGCACACAGCCCCGTCACATGACGGTCTTGATGGCACAGACTGTGTTCAGAAACACGCCGGTATGACGGGTCACGGTGCTTCGACAAGGTCGCTTTGCGCAAGGGGCCATCATCTCGTCAGCGAATCGCTCGACTTCACCCGAAATGTTCCATTTTACTGGGGGGAGGGGATGGGGGTGCATCACAGCAGCACTTCACAGGGTCGCTGATGGTCCTGAGAACTGCCATGCCTGTAGGAGCCTACCGGTGCATCCTAGTGCTCTGTGCCATGCCATTCAAACAGCAGAAAGATGGCCTACTGGATACAAATGGTGGGAACAACGAGCAGCAGCTGGATGAGCATGCCCCCCCCCCCCCCCGGACAACTCTTTGTCTGTGATGGACCGGAGACACACCACCGTGTCCTTGCCCCTGCCTCAATAACAGATGGTGACCCCAGGGCAGAAGAAAGCAGTCATAAGATACATATTGCAGGCCCCCCGACGCCAGCAGCTTTCTACACTTCGCAGGGGATCAGGAGGGCTTCCAGGCCTTATTCGTTCTTCGGGGACCCTGGTCAAAGTGTAGAAGGGCAACTGAAGCCTCCACCCCCTTCCCAGCACAAAGATACCAAAATGCCTTTGGCCATTTAACCCCCCCCCCCCTTGTCCAAGCGACGGTAAATGACCAGAAATTGACAGAACCAACGGCTAGTGTTGCTTGGACAAGGGAGCTGCTTGAGCGCCACAACTTGCGTGATACACGTGTAGACATGATGCACTGCTCTGAAACCAAGAGGTCAAACACGCTGCAAATGCCCTCTTGGCCAACAGCGCTGCCTTGACACACAATATGCACTCCGTGCTTCTCAAAACCAAGGCATCAGGAGGCACACATGGCAAACGGTAGAACGGATTGAGAAACGCACCGCCAAAATCAATGGTGCAAAAATTGACGGAGCCAACGCCTGGTGTTGCTTGGACATGGGCGTTGCTTGGACAAAGGGGGGGGAGGTTACCTTTTTTGACAGACCAAATCCTGTTTCTGGTTTGCAACTAAAGCCACCCTGCGTCCGATTGCTCAGCACGCACCCAACGAGTAGAGTCCCTATGCCCACAAGAGCCGGCCCAACACAAGTGGGGGGAAGCCTTGGAGCTGGGGTATGCCTGCGTTTTGCGCGAGAAGACATCAGGCAAAGCATGGGACAGGAAAGCGGTGCAGCATTGTGTGGGGGTGCGTAGCAATGAGCGGTCAGTGGAGGTCAGTCGATCGGAGGCCCCAACAGCGAACAGAAACAAGGGCACACAGGATACGCGATGATTCCCAACGACCACAAAATGCAGGTGACCAACTGATACCCCTGCGGTCCCACGGGGGCCTGAAAAGGGCGCTGCCTCAGCATCTTGTGGTGCCCCAGGCGCGCTTTTGGTTGTTTGGGGGTGGTCGGCTTTGGGCCATAAAGCAACGGATACTGGGCTCACACATGCCCCCGTGGCACAGGCATATGGTCACAGCCACAACTCACAGTACATTGTTTTGCCTTGCTGCACCGCAGCTTTGGTTTGCTTTGGGGAGTTTGGCATGTCGCCTTTGGTGTATTGTTCTCGTCTGCAGCGGGCGGCGCCTACTGGCCGATCGCCCTTCGCTGCCCTTCCCTTGGACCCTTTCCCTCCATCGCCGGTGGTGCCCATCAGCCTCTCACCACTCCTTCCCTTTCCTTTCCCTGGTCGGTTGTGCCAACGGAGCCCGGGGGGGGGTGCACCCCATTTTTTTGTGGTTGCTCCATTCATCCGTTTTTCGTGTGTGAAAGTGACCAATCTGCCACCACCCAACACCTCAAGCCTCCCATGAAATGGATTTTGAGAGGAGATGACACTTTCACTGATCATCCCCCTCCGCTGGGGTACATGTTGTTGAGCGCTGAAGAGCAAAACAACATAAAAAACAAACACAAACAAAAGAAACAAAAAAAAACAACAACAACCGGAGAACAAACGACACCAACAACAACCTGCGGCTTCTAAATGGTGCTTTGCGGTGCATCCCCACGGACATCACGGACCTGAGTGGGGCCGTACATCGTTGCAGCCGCTGCATTGCGCAGTCGTCCGCTTGGGTTGGGGTTGTGTGCTACTGGTCTGGAGATCAGAGGGCGTGAAGGGCTGTCCAATCCTAACCAGCCCACCACCTTTGCCCGCCCACGTCAAACAGAAGAACCGTGGCACACAGGGCCCCTGTGAATTCCCCCACAAAGGACGCGTTCCGTACAAAATGCCCCCCAGCCACACTCCACCGTCATGAACTCGTGCATGTGAAGTACCCCCCCCCCCCCGCCCCCTCCCCCGCGTGCCCAACGATCAGTAACGCTTCACCGTTGGTCATAGAGTGGGCGCCAGACCGTGTTGACGGGTCAAAAACCGCCGTTTGACCGGTGCTGCTGGTTGGATAAGACCGTGGGCTGACAGGTGGTGTCAGAAGCAGCGCCGCTTGACCAGCGGCTGGTCGTTGCGCTAGGAGGTCGTTGCACAAGGGAACGGAGGGGGGGGGGGGGGGCAGCACGAATGCAGGGCACGCAGTACCACCGACGCAGTGATACCATGGCGGTAAACAGAACTGCAGGGGACACACGATATATAACATGCTACACATTGGCAGGCGGTGCCACGGCAGGCCTGTGCAGCAGGATTAGACTTGAATGCTTTTTCAGTATAGACGAAGATGAGCTGGCGGATCCGGCTCACTTCACAGTACTCGAGGTAACCCCTCGGAATCAAGGGTCAGAGCTGTCCCAGTGCTGCGATGATCCCACAAATGACTGTGGTAGCGGATCTGACACGTAGTGAGAGGATTAGCTGAGTCTGAGGTTCTGCAGTGGGAGACTGCCACAGCCGTAGGCTTCCCAGTGTAGGAGGCCTAGGGGGGGGGGGGGGGTTAGACTTCAATTTGATCTGGTGTTTGGGGAATTGCTTGCGTCGAGGGGGCATCGCCACCCGAATCCCGGTCCCCACAGCTTCGCAGCCCAGTGCATGTGGGCACAGGGTCGCCTCGGCTCGAACAGCCAGCGCATGGGCCGCTGGGGGGTCCTTGACCCCAGGATGATGCAACGTGAAGAGCACATTGCTTTGCTGCCCAGCCCCCCATCCAGGCCACACCCACAAGCCCCTGGGACTGGATGCCCCCATGCCCCATCCCCCAAGCTCAGCCCCATCCTTGAGCCGCTCCCTCTTGCAGGCTCCCCCCCCCGGCCCATTGCCATTTTTCTGGCACACGCCCACTCCACCGCTCCTCCGGGTCCACTCTGCAGCCACTTTTATGATAGGAACGCCCCAGCCCGCCTCCATCTCCGGTGCCCCCAACAATTGAACCCGCGCCTCCCCCGAACTCCCGGAGTCCCGAAGAACAAATGAGGCGCTGCAGCGCCGCTTTGGCAGTTCAGCCTCAGCACACACACGCACACACGCACCAACAAATCCGTTGACCAGACATAATACGTGCGAAAAATGATGACATGCGTGTATCACTTGCCCCCAAACGGACACCCGAGAGGCCGGGCACTCACTCGATGCAGAAACGGCGCCGGCACAAGCCATTCCAGTCCTGATGACTCTTCCCTGACCGATGGGCCTTCACACGGGGAAGGCCCAACGCTGGCTCACTTTGGAAAGGCGTCCTCATGAGCGGGTGAGGGGGGCTGGTCATGGCGCTCCCATATCCCGAGCTCCCGGAACACAGACCTCGTGGCAGTGGTCCGGCGTCCTTCGAGGGCCGGCAGCCGCAATGTCACACACGCTGCCCGGCCGACCCGCCGCCTCAGGTCCAAGTAGCCCCCCCAAGTGCCACCCGTTCCGGCGAGTGGACCGGCAGGTCTGCCTCTTCGGTCGTGGCGATTTCGCCGACCGCAGTGCGTCAGGCAGACCTCACCGAAGGCGCAGGCCGTGACTGCAACGCCCGGGTCCCAGTCCTCAAGGGGCGTCGCGCGGCGCAGCGGTTCACCGACGATGTGTTGCGGGTACTCGATGCCGGTCGACCATCGGCGGCGGGTGCTCAACCGACACACCGGAAGCGGACGGTGGATACGCACCGCCGCTTTCGCCATCGGGGGTTGATTGGTGGCCCCTGGCCGCCTGCCGCGACCGCTCTTGCCCCCTCACAAAGTTGGCCTTAACACGCACGGCCTCGGGGCCCCCAGTCAGTCGCCCTCAACCGCTGCACCTCCACATATCATCGCACATCCCGCAACCCCCGATCAAGTGCCCCCCCCCCCCAAACGGGCGGCGGCCTTCGGTTCTCCGCAAGGGCCACCCCCCCCCCCCCCCCGGGGCTCCTCCAACGCGGGGCCCGCCCACTCCCTCGCACCCCCCCCCCCCACATGGGCCCTCGGCAGGAATTAGGGAGAAGAGGGTTACGACTGTGACCTGGAATGCGGCCGGCGATCCGGCCCCCCGATGGCGAGATGCGGAGGCTCCCCACGCCCGACACCCACGCATCGGGGGGGCCGGAGGCGTGAAAGGGGGGGGGGGGGGGGATGGCAGACGCCGCGACCCCCTCGTTGCAGCGGCCCATCGTCAACGCGGGTGCGGGACACAGAGGCATGGGCCAGTCTCCACAGGCGTCTCGCAGTCCCAGGGCGCTGCACAGGGGGGGGGACTCCTCCAGACAGAACATTGGAGATGCAGATGGGGTAGAGCACAGCACCCCCGTGGACATGGCCGTGCTCTACCCGGGGGCCTCTGCCCCTTCTTCCCACGTCTCCCCGGGCCCCTCCAGCCGCACCTCCAGCGCGGCGTCCCACACGCCCCAGGCCTCGAGGCCGCGGCGCAGCCGCGCGGCGTCCCGCTCCCCAAACCGCACCCCCCCGAGCCCCTCCGCCGCCATCACCCGCTCCACGACCGCCGCCCCCAGCCCCGAGTCCGACGGCCCCAGCGTCGCCAGCGCCCACACGGTGATGGCCAGCTCCGTCGCAGTGAAGGTCCAGAGGACGTCCCGCGCACGCGCCACCAGCGCCGCCACGAGCCGCGCGTGCGGCACTC
Organism: Eutreptiella sp. 'Long Island Sound 2002'; assembly: GCA_964036045.1. NCBI lineage: Eukaryota > Euglenozoa > Euglenophyceae > Eutreptiales > Eutreptiaceae > Eutreptiella > Eutreptiella sp. 'Long Island Sound 2002'. The sequence goes on along the minus strand of OZ038382.1, from coordinate 54,476,918 downwards.
CGGCGGCCGCAAACGCCCACGCGACCATCGCGACGTGGTGCGGCCCGTACTCGGAGATCTGCGACGCCTCGAGCGCCGCGGAGGCCACATGGTCGAACGCCTCCCGGTCGCGGCACCCGAGCTTCGCGAGGCCCCACACGAGGTTGGCGCCGGCCTGCGGGGTGGCGGTCGCAAGCGCCCCGGGCGCCGTCGCGCGCGCGACAAGCGCGTCGAGCAGGGCGTCGTCGCGGTACTGGAGCTTGGCGCAGGCCCACACGAGGGTGGCCAGGGAGTGCGGGAGGCAGGCGGCCAGGAACGCCGGGTCCCGCGCAGTGGCGCTGAGGGCGGCAAAGAGGCCCGGGTGCCCGACGCGGAGGGTCGCGAAGGCCCACGCGATGTTGGACAGGCCCTGCGGCGTGAAGGTGCGGCGGAAGGCGGGGTCCACCAGGCGTTCCGCGATGCCGCTGAGGAGGGGTGCGTGGCGGTACTGGAGGGTGGCGTAGGCCCAGGCCAGGTTTGCGATGTGCTGCGCGAGGCAGGCGCCCAGGAAGGCGGGCTCGGCGGCGTGGGTCGCGAGCGCCTCGAGGAAGGGTGGCGCCCGGAACCCGAGGGTGGCGCATGCCCATGCGGTGTTGGCGGCAGCCTGGGGGTGATGTGGAGACGGGGGCCGTCAATCACCAATCATCATAATCACACACACACACACACACACACACACACACTCTTCGTGCGGGTAACCGAGGGGCCAATACCAACGGGCGCACCACGTCAGTGAAGACGGACAGCGCAAGCAGGCAGGGCACTGGTCACCAGAACAATCTCATCACTTAGGCGGCCCATACAAACACACATACATACATACAAACATACAAACATAAAGGTAGGCAAGGTCCTTTCTGAAACGGGAATGTGGCCGAGCACAGTAGCATAGTTCACTGGACTACACACACGCGCGCGCGCGCAATTGCAAGACAAATGGGCGCAACTCAGGTTCCGAGTGTCAAAATCCTCGTCAGTTGGATCGTCAAACAAGACAGAGCATGTCTGACGCCAATAGGCGCCTTCCTGCAGCACAGGTGATGGGCCGAGATGGGTACGCATCGGGGGGGATGCACCGTGACCTCCAGGAAGCGAAGGGCGGCCTCTGGCAGCATCGTTGGACACACACACACACACACACACACACACTGCGTGAGGTGAGATCAAGCGCACAGCGAAAGCACGGCAGTGATCATCAAAACAGCTCGTCAGGCCAACATCAACGTAAAGTCATGGAGGCTAGGCGCCTTTCTGACGGACAGTGAAGGAGACAGTGAAGGAGACACACACACACACACACACACACACGATGAGAACCACAAACAAGAACAAAGCAAGAAAAGCGGTGAAAGCCTTGGTACACGGTTGTGGTGACCCATCCTCCTCTCCAATCTCTGCCGGAGGGTTGCCATCTTATTGTAGGTTTTGGTGTTTTGAGGCCGTAAGCGCATCAGCCCTGGCCTGGGGCACATGGAAATCTCCCCCGATGGTGCACAATGGCATGAGCCCTCTGCAGGGGCTGCACAGCGCCCCAGCCAAGCACCAGCGGTCCTGTGCCCTGGTGCACATGGTATCCACAGGGTGACTGGTACCGCTCCTGGGGGTCTTGGGCTGAGATGGCCGGGCCCCTTCTTGGCTCTCCAACTTGTATCAACCAATCAATGCTCCCTGGTGCTCTGCTGGCACCCTGTGCACCACTGCACAGTATTGCCACCGCCCCATCAGCACCCTGCGCACCACCGCACAGGACTCCATCAACTCCACTCGCAGCCCATGCACCACTGTCGGGGAATGCCGCTGCTGCATCCCCACACCACGATTCAATGGCAGTTGGGGTATTTGTGTACTGAAATGGCACCCAAGCGGGGGGGGGGGGGGGGGCTGCACATTGATTTGTTGACACTCTACAAAAAGAGAGACCACAGCCCCCGGCTCCATCTGCAAAGCGTGGCATGCCCATTCCACTGGCCGAGGCATTCCCAAGGCGGGCCGTGGCTCTGCTATGTTCCCCCCAGACAGCGCCCCACGGGACCTTGGGCAGGGTACTCCTGCCAGTCACTGGGAAGCGGCCCATGCCCAGACTCGTGCACGCTGCAGGGCCTGTGCCGTGGCATCTGACATAGAGCCTTGCCGCCCACTCTCGTGGTCGCCGCGGGCTGCCCTGTGCCGGGCTTTGTGCCCGTGCACCGGGGACCCATGGCCTCCAGCACTCGAAGGGCTGTCTGTGTTTTGCAGTCGGGAGGCATGTTCCAGCCGAACCTCCCGCATGTGTGCCTTGCTGCACTACTGGCGTCACAAACAACCTGCTGCTACCAGCATCTCAGCCTCTGAATGCTGCGCCACAACTGCACTAGACCTCTGCGGTTGCCACAGCCAAACGAACGTTGGCTGCCAAAGAACGGATTTTATGAGGACTCATGGGAAATGTATGGGTGTCCCACTGGGACGGCCACGGGCTGACGAAGGGGGCAGAAGGAGGCGGTCTGGGCCAAAGGGGGGGGGCTCCTCAACGCAAATGGACAGCGTCTCTGACACGGCGGGGGGTACATAGCCCGCCCTGACCAGACGGATTGGGTCAAAACAGGGGGGGGGGCATAAGGGCAGTCACTACGGAGGGAGAACGCCGGCAGGCAAGGCAGAGGGGTAGCGGTGGGGGCGGATATGTCTGGTCCCGTGAGGGTCCGGAGGAAGTGAGGCTGGGCCAGGGCGATGGAGCGATGAACGGATACCTGAGGCCCGAACGCGGGGAGCAGGCCGGCTTGGGTGGTGTGCCGGGTGATGGCCTCCAGGAGGGGGTTGCACGGCACCCGCAGCTTCGCGAACGCCCACAGCGTGGTCGCGACCGTCTGGGGCACGAACTGCGGGAGGCACCGGGGGTCGCGCGCGCGGGCGGCGAGGGCGCGCATGAGCGGCGGGTCGCGCACGCCGAGCCGCGCGAAGCCCCACGCGATGTTCGCGACCTCCTGGGCCTTGGCGCGCCGGAGCACCGCCGGGTCGCGCGCGCGCTGCGCCAGCCCCGCCAGGAGGGGCTCGTGGCGGAGGCCGAGCCGCGCGTAGGCCCACACGACGTTGGCCACGTCGACGGCCTTGAAGGTGCCGAGGTACCCGGGCTGGAGGGTGCGGGCGGTGAGGGCGTCCATGAGGAGGGGGTCGCGGTGCCCGAGGCGGGCGTAGGCCCAGGCCGTGTTGGCCGTGTGCTGGGGCCGGAAGTCCGGCAGGACCCCCCCCGCGCGGGTGCGGTCCGCCAGGCCCACCAGCAGGGGCACCTCGTTGAGGCCCACGGAGGCGTAGGCCCAGGCGGTGTTGGCGATGCTCTGGGCCCCGAAGGAGTCGATGGCGCCGGAGCGGACGATGTGGCGGGCGAGTTTGTTGAAGAGGGCGTGGTTTGGGGCGGAGGGCGCCTTGGCCAGGGCCCCCGCCAACATCGACAGCTCCTTGGGGGTGAGGGCCTGCAGCGCCGCGGGGGTGATGGCAGAGATGCATTTAGAAGGGCAGGGGCCTCGGAGGTGGCCCCAGAAGCGGTTAGGCAGGCGGTTGGAGGGGGTTGCCAAAGCGGTTGGGGGGCGGTTACTGTCGGTTACAAATGCCATTGAGGCTGGCGTTTGGCGTCAGGGGGACAGTGGCTGGGCATAGGCTGGGCGCCCTGGAGGGCCTCAAATGGTCAGGTTGCAGTGTCCGCATTTGGCTCTGGCTGCGCCTGCCCCACAGCTGTCATCGCCATCTGTCCAATCTGCCAATGTTCGGCGGAGCCTCAGCTCGAGGTCTGTTCAGCAGTTCATTCCTCGTCCCTGTGTCCGCTCGCTGCATTCGCTTCCTGGGCTCTACAGGGTTATGCGTGCATCCAGGTCAATGGTCACTCCCTTCCCGTGGTGCTGCTGTAGCTGGCCCCATTCGGCCACACTAGGTCGGGCTTTGCTGGGGCCTTAGGTTGAAAAACCCAGTGGGTACAGGATCGGTTAAGGTCAAAGACATTCAACATTCAACACTCAGGGGGTAAGGCATCGTGACCCTTCAGTGCTGCATGACATCGTTGAAGCCGTGGAGGGGGAGCCCGGCGCGGATGCATCCGAGTGGGGCTCCTGTGACGAAGTCTCATAGTTCAGTTCCTTCCGGGGGGACAGGGGTTCTTCGCCCTCCATTGCCACCAGCTCCAACGATGCTAGCAGCTGCAGGGACACTCGGGGGGACATGGGTGACAGGGATTGTGGCGTGTGGAACGTGGTTCTCGCTGGTCCCACACGGTAGGGCGTGCTCGTTCGCCGGCTTGTGGCTGGCGTGGCCTCCGTGTGATTAGGCAACGGGCCGCGTACCGCCGACCACTGGAGTGTGGATCCTGGTGTGGCCTGGCGTTGTTTCTTTTTGATTTGCACCGGTGTACACACCTCGATATCCCACAGTGGTGAGAGGGGGGTTGGGCGTCCTGATGGCGTTGTAACTGGGGTGTACGACTGTGTTACCGGCGGTGTACTGGGCATCGCCGCCTCGTGCGGGGCTGTGAGTGGCGTTAGCGACTGCGAGTACTCGTTTTCCTCCCACCCCCAGATGGAAGTCTCCTCTGGCAGGGGGGCGTCTTCCTTCTCTGTCGGGTGTGGGCGCCTTGAAATGCGCCCGAAGAGGAGCGGTGACCGGCGGCGTCCCACATCGGCGAGGTGGTCCGCCCGTCCATTTCCTTTGATGCCGATGTGGGACGGTATGTGTAGCCACTTGACTTCCTCTCCCCACCGCTCTACGAGCTCCAGGATCTGGATCCAGAGGTCCACGTGCTTCACTTTACCCGCTGAATTGTGCCACTTATGTCGCCTCCAGCGCTGTGCCCAGCCCAGCACCCCGTTAACAACCAGTAGTGAGTCCGGACATATCAGCGACCGTTGCCCTGCGCGGTGTCCCTGCAGGCTGCGGAGGGCGGCTCGTAGTTCCCCTCTGTTGTTTGTTTGGTCTTCTTCCACCGGGATGAACTCTGCAGTGTCCCGTTCGTCCCCAAAAAATACACCGTAGCCCCCCACCCATCCTACTTCTGGATGTTTTTCCGACGACCCGTCTGGATAGATGATTTGCCATCCCTGTTGTTGGTATCCGCGGATGATTTCTTCGCACCTGGAGGGGGGGGGGGGGTACCTCCCCCCCCTTCCAATGCATCCCTGGGTGATGGCAGGGGGTATTGGAGGAGAGAAAGGGGGAAGGGGTCTCGGAGGAACACACCTCCTCCCATGGCCACTGGCCTAGAGGGCGACAGCAAAATTCTGTTGCCTTCGGCGACGCACCTCGCACAGAGACTCTTGGGGGTCTTCGGGGGGCCCATGGCCCGGGCTACATGGGCCTGGCGGCCACTACAGGGGTCCCCCCGGGTGCTCAAGTACCCGTATTGTCACCAAACGACCACCCAAAGCCACCCCACGGGCTACAGAAGGGGGTCCGGAAAAAGTCGAATTTTCGAAATTTTTCAGGTGCCACAAAACAGCCTCCACAACCGCAAGGATGGACGCGGTGCATCCATGTGGACGCTGCGCACGAGACGCCGTGAATAGTCAACGCGCAGCAAACCAGATTGCAGTGTTACCACCGGGGGAATAATTTGAGGGGGTTTTTTTTTTGGGAGGGCTAAAATTAGGGGGGGGGGATATTTGGAACTGGTCCTTAGAAATGAAGGAAAAATTGGGTATAAGGTCCCTTGCTGTTGCTTCATAGGGGATGGCTGCTATTTCCTTGTGGCCTCTGGATAGCTGCTGTTATTTCCTGGTGGCCTCTGGATGGTGGCTGTCCTTTGACACATCGCATCCTTAAAATTGAAGGAAATATTTGGTACGAGGTAGGGCTTCCAAATTTGTCCACATCATTTGTCCCTTTCTAAAATTTTCCCCCGGTGGTACTTTGCACTCCACTGCGCAGTACACGACTGCGCCCCCTCAGTGGTCCAACGCGTCGGAGTGCGTAACACAGCAGCCCGCTACTGACGCATGTGTGGGCCTGGCCCCATGAGCAATGCCAACCGGCCCCGCGGGGCGGCCGTGCCAGGGATTGCACCCCCTCCGCCCTCTGAGCCGCCGAGTGACACGCCCCCTCCAGCCCGGCCCATACCATGAGATGCCCCGGCCGGAGCAATGAGGCCTCCAGGGCCACCTCCCGAATGCCCACCTTCGCCAAGGCCCAGATCAAGCGCACGATCTCGTGCGACGTCAGGAGAGTGATGGTCTCCGGCTGCTGGATGCGAAGCCCCAGGGCGTCGAAGGTGTCGGCCCCTGTCTTCCGCAGCGGCTGCGCGATCACGGTGCGCGGGCCCACGAGCGTCGCGATCGCGTCCATGATGCGGCACAGCTCCGGTACCGGCAGAAAGGCGATGGACCCGGAGATGAGATTGCAGAGGCGCTGGACCTGCGGTCGTGCGGTTTTGTGTGGAGGGAGGCGGGGCAGGGGGCTTTGAGGGAGGCTTCACAAAGGCTGGGTGGTGGCTGCGCAGCACATTCGGTGTCTCGGCACAGCGTCGGATCGCAGGCGTACAGGCAATTCGTACACCGTGTCTACGCCCGACACACAACGGTCACAAACGACGCAAACGAAACGAGCACGTGCATAGCGATGGGGGGCTGGGCACAGGCCACGCCCCCGCTGCTTCACACCTCCGGAGGAAGGCGTCCACCCTCTGGCGTGCGGGCCTTGTGGGTGGCGAGTGGGCGTTGTGTGTGGGCATGGGGTACAGTGTTTTGGACGCTGGGCACGGTGGCGTTGTGCCCGTGTCTTGTGCGGAGATACCGCCCGCCCAGAGGGACACCCAGAGTTTTGCTTAACAACTCAGCATCTCCTTGGGGGGGGGGGGGGTCTGACACCCCCCCCCTCTTAAGTGATTGGCCACATTTTTCTCCGGGCCTTTGGCCAATCAAAATCTTTTCTGGTGCCTTCGGTGCAAGTCAGTTCTGGCCAAAGAATTCGTTCGGCGCCTTTGGCGCATCTAACAACTCAGGGTCTCCTGCAGGGGGGGGTCCCCCCCACAGCCCCCCCCCCCCTCCCACACCCCCTTAAGGAAAACTCTGGGGGCACCCCAGGAAGATGCAGGTACAACCCCCCCCCCCCCCCACCTGCTGCACCCCCACAGTGCGCCAGGCCCCTGTGCCAAACCATTTGCTCGTTTGGTCTTCCGGCTGTTCCCCCGCCGGCGGTACAACGGGTGTCCCTTCCAAAAGTCGGGTCAATGTTCAATGCCGGACGCATTGCCGAGTCCATTTGTATTGACTCTTACAACCCCCCCCCCCCCCCCCCCGAGTCGGCGAGGGGCCCAACGAGTCGGCTAAATTCGGCGAAGTTGCCAAAAACCAAAACTTTGGGTGCAGCACTGATTTGAGGAGTGCCATGCAAAATGGAATGATAACTCCACAGCCCACACCGCATCATCGGCTTTTATTTTGTGCCAACCTCCACAATTTTGATCCCCTCCAAGCCCCCCCCCCCCAAGAGATGCATTGGAAGGGGGGGAGATACCCCCCCCTCCCCTTCAGGACGCTGAGCCTACGCCCAGCCACTGTCTCCCTGACGGCAAGTGCCAGCTTCAATGGCACTTGTAACCGACAGTAACCGCCCCCAACCGTTTTGGCAACCTCCTCCAACAGCCTATCAAACCGCTTCTGGAACAGCCTTTGAGATCCCTCCCCTTCTAATGCATCCCTGCCCCCCCCCCCCCCCCCCCCCTGCCACGCCCCCCACGATCCCAGTCTCACCCGACAGCCCGCACCAGCAACGCCGGCCGGCACCTGCAGCTCCAATTCCTGCGCCTGCTGCCGGTGCAGGCGCCCCATCGGCCACTGCCGCTGCGCCAGCTCCTCCAGCGCCACCGTCACCGACGAGCCCCGGTCATCCGCGTGCCCGAACACTCCGCCGCGCTGCAGCAGCCGGTCCACCGTCTCGCGCACCACCTCCTCGGCCCCGAGCCCCTCCGGCGGCGGCGGCGGCGGCGGCGGCGCCCGCACCGTCCGTCCGGGGGGGCGGCCCCCACCCGCGAAGAACGCGGGTGTCGGGGGCGGCATCCGGGCGTCGGCGGCCGGGGCGTCGCTGGTGGCGTCGGGCCCCCCGCCGCTGCAGACCAGCGTGCGGCACGCCCACGTGGCCTTGCCGCCGCGCCCCGCCCCCACCGCCGGGGGCCGGGCCACGAAGGGGACCGCCCGGAGGGCGAGGGCGGTGGGGGCGGGGGGGGTCAGGCCAGGCAGCAGGCACGCGGCCAGCGCAAGGCAGGCCGCGGCCGCGAGGCGCGGGAGGGGGCCCCACTGGGGGCCCCACTGGGGGCTGCCGGGCTGGCGGGCGGGGGCCGGGGGGGTGGAGGCGCAGACACAGAGGCGGGCGGGCTGCAGGCATGGAACTGCTGCATGGCCCCCGCCTCGGCGAGGCGGTCGCATCCAGGGACACAACACAGGGCTGTGGGAGCGGCGGCGGCGGGAGCGAGAGGAGATGGGGGGGGGGGGGGGGCAGAGGCAACTCCCTGGGCTGGGGAAAAATTGATTTGTGGGGGGGGGTCAAGTGACCTCAAGTGACCCCCCCCCCCAATGAACCCACCTTCAGACATCGTACTGTGGAAACGCCGTACAACGGCAGGATGGACAGAAGGCGATGACAGCCGTGGGGCAGGCACGGCCAGAGCCTAATGCGGAAATTGCACCCTGACCATTCGAGGGCCCCGCAAATGAATTTTTCACCCGTCCTGTGAGACTTGGGGGGGGGGGGGGCGGGGCAATCCCTCCCCCCCTCCGGCCCTGTGGTCCAAAAGCACCTTCGGCAAGCGACTGGGGGACACAGTGGTCGGCGATGGATCAAGGTGGCCCAGGGGCAACGAACCGACTGCACAAACCAGTTTTTCGTGCTGTCCAAAACACTTCATTGCTTTCCCTCTGGGGGGGGGGGGGGGGGCAACGGACGAAGCAACGGACTGTCAGCCATCAAACGCCCCGTGACACACGCTATTCGGTCATCACATGCAATGTTCACTGCGCGTCTGTGTGCGAGGCCGGCATCAGTGCCTTTGCACACTGTGGCTGCTGATGGGCCCCCAGCATTTTCCTTCGGCTGTTTGTCTGATCACAAGCAGAGGAATGTGGCGTACTAACAAATGGGACAAAGATGGGGCAGCAATGTCCGGTGCTGTTGGATGACCATACGGATTTGGCGGCTTGCAGTGAAACTTGAAGGGACCGTCATGCAGCCCTAACCTGGCAGTCAGCTGACGCCTTGAATGGGGTCCGCACCCCAAGTGGCGGTGCGCTGATGCATGAAGCCCGGGGCAAACACCCATGCCCCAAGAGGTGTTTGTGTTCAAGTGGCGTCAGTCCACTGGTCTGGTGGCGTGTGGCTGCCTGCATTCTTGCGCGTGGGTCAACAGCCCCTGGTGAAGACAGCGGCCAGCAGGAGACCCCACACAAGCCTCCAACCAGAGCTTGCGCTGGCTGGATTGCCCCAGTTTTTTCAGACGCAAAAAGCGGTTTGCCTCTCCGTCCTCTTCACGGGGGTTCTGGCAGATGCGTTCCCTGAACATCCTCCGCCCCACTTTCTAGGCGGGGTTCTGTGAGAAACCACCGTGGTGATGGGTGTTGCAATGCCCGGGGGGGGGGGGGGGGATCCTTCAACAACGAAAGCCCTGTCACTACACCCCCTTGTCCACCCGCACACACACTGCAACCCACCACCCCACCACTAACACACACGCACACATACAGTGCAACCCATGTGTTAACATATGGCTGATCCACTCCGCCCTGGAGCCCGAGCTGTGGGCATGACCGAGAGGCAGGGTGCCAGAACTCACATTGGCCCACCTTCCCACCTGTGGACCTCTATACATAAGCCAACAGACATTAATCGGAGATTGCCCGAAAATCGCTGTTTTCTGAGATCCTTTTGTCGCCTCTGGAATGGGTTTGGGTGATCATTTGGTGATTACACGGGTATCATCGAGTGCCCATAGCCTGCATCGGTAGATCTCTGCGGGGCTGTGGCCTCATCTGGATGGTGTTGCCATTGGTACAACGCACATGCACCTGCACATGCACATGCTGCTCACCACAGATGGGCAACGATTGGCGATTTGGAGCCCCCTGGCCCTGTGTTACATCAGTTATGGTGAGAACCTTCTAACCTTTACTGTCCTGGGGAAGACTTTGTGTGAAGCATGCCAGCACCAGCAGGGCCGCCAAGGGGCAGAAGCAGCACTTGTGAGCAGCGGAATACTTTTCCCTAGTGGCTTGGAACAGGCAATATGAAATATATTTTCAGAAACCAATGCGTGCGCCCAGAAACACCAACTGGCACACTTACTTAGCCTTTACGGCAAACCCCGTTTCTAATGCCCCTACCAGAATGAGCGTGAGCCTTGCTTGGGCTGCACCGGGCCCCAGAACAAACTCACCTCCGCAGAACACTGCCTTTGCAGTGCTACCAAATGATATCCTTTTTCTGCACCAGGGAGACCAACTACAACATCAACATACCGGACTGAGCACAGCCTCATCATGCGAACAGGCCCAACAACGGAGGTATGCAGCAGTCCCATGGATGGGGCCAGCCTGCTTTCAACACTCGTTTGTTTTTCGAGGGGAAAGTGGCATGTGCTACAAGACGATACCACAAGGCCACAGAAGACCGAACGGTGGCAACAGTATTACCCATAGCATTACCCAAAGGCATATGCAACTCCCAAGAATAGGAATGCTAACAAATGCACTGCATGCACAGTGCAGGGTTGGAGTCTCCCTGTCTCCCCCCAGATCACCACGCTGCTTCCAAGCCATCAGAAAAAGCGAAGATTGCCGGTCTTTCCCACGTACCCAGGGGGCCCTGCCTTACTCAGGGCTTTGCTGCTCAACACAATCCTCAGGCAAGCCCCATGTAGCAAGGAACCGTGTAGCCATGTCCTTCCACTCACGCCTGTGGGTAAACGCTTGAACTTTGCAACCGTCAGTGGCCTAGGAAAGCTGAGATTGGTTTCGGGGAGAACTTGAGGTGCCTGCATTGCTTTGTGGTTTTGCCCTTGTTGTGGGATCTGCTTGTACACCTCATCACCCGATGGTTATGGTGACATGGAACCATGAAAAAAAAACGTCAAATAGAAATGTATTACACAGCAATATAGAGCATTCTCATCAGGCAGAAAGGAAAAGTATTGGGGGGGGTCCGGGATCTGCACTTAAACAAGACGTTCCCTCATGATAAAATTGTGCCCATATCTCAAAATGGGTACGGTTCAATCCAGGCACCAAAATGTATTGTTTCCTTGCCGACTCTCTTGCAAGCGCTGCAAGGTGTGCTAATGGGGGCGTTTTCGCACAGCGCAGGCACAGCGGGAATTATTACAGTGTTTATCCCGGGGACACTCCAGAAAACCAACCCCCTACAGAAGCGTGCATGATCCATTCAATACAGCCTGGGGTGCAGAATTCAGGACTCTTGGGACCCGTGGCTACCGGGATGAAAAACGGCCAACTTTTCTCACAGCGCGCGCACAGCGCACGGTGCGCAGCAGGTTGTGTACCACTCCATTGGTTGCCTGCCTTGCGTGTTGCGCAACAATACTAACCAGTATGGGGTTGCGAAACAAACAAACAAACAAGTGGAACACCCCACATTTCACATTGTGTACTGCAATTCCACTCCCGGGTTGCCACACGAACACCAAACGCTGGTGGTCACGCGGGTCCACGCTTCGCCCACACTCATTGCTGAGTGGGGCACCACTAGCGTAGCAAGGCTAGCGGCTCCGCTTGGGGAGTAGATGGATCGGACACAATGCTCAATGTGGGTGGCGGCGGCCCGCGCCAGGGGCCCCTTGTCCGCGGGCTGACGATTGCATTTAACAATATCCATTTTTGACCTGCCCAGGGTGAAAAACTACATGAGCAGGGTGGTGTACCCATCCCTTGGGAGACCCCCCCCTGGACCTAATACCCAAATAGGGTGAAAAACACATAAATACGGCCTAAAACATGCTTTACATACCTTGGATGGTCATTTTAGGTGATCACAATATCATAAAAACAAGTTTTGAAAACTTCGATCTTTGAGCTGCCCAGAGTGAAAAACTGCATGAGCAGGTTGTGTACCGGCCCATTTACTAGGCCATTCTTGGTGGAAACAGTCATTTCGCGTCTTTGGCACGGGTTGTGACCGGCCCTAGGCAAGGCTAGAGACTACAAAAAACGTCCTTTCGTATCCTAGTAGGCATATATTGTCACAACATCCCCACTCACACCCCTCAGAGTGGGTACCACGGGGTCACCGAGGTCGCCAAAACCGCCAACATAGCAAAAATGGCTGAAAAGCGCATAAACTGCATGAGCGCTCGTCCCCCTCTGCCCCATACAAACCCCATGGAGTCGGGACCCGGAAACACTTTTTCGGCTCAAAATCGAAAAAAAACCAAAAGATTCATGATTTTCGACCCAAAAAAGGGGGGAGGTCATTTTTTCGACATTTTTGACCCCCCCCCAACCCCCCCCCACCCCCACCCCCCTCCCTCAAAACCTCAAAAAAGTGGGTTTCAAGTGGGGGGGGGTCTTGGGGGTCCGGACCAAAAACTCATTGGGGGATGTGCTTATTGGACAAAATAATGATTTTACAAGGGGTTAAACTAACAATTCAACCCCTCGGGGTAGGGTACACGAATAAGCCCAAAAAGGCCCAAAATGGTGGGGTATGTGGCGTTTTCCCCTATTTTTGCCTGCCTGGCTTTGATCTAACAACCTCTGCGACGTGATTTGAAGCTTTTGGGGGGCTCATGGCTCGGGCTAGATGGGCCTAGTGGCCACTATGTGGGTCCCCCTGGGTGCTCAAGTACCCGTATTGTCACTAAATCATCACCCAAACCCATCCCAGGGGCAACACAAGGGTTTCGGAAAAAGTCGAAATTTTGGAAATCTTGATGGTGTCACTAAACAGCCTACACAACGGCAATTTCGGGGCTTTTGTGGGGGGGGGGGGGGGGCGGCTTGGGCTATATGGGCTTGGCAGCCACTACGTGGGTCCCCATGGGTGCTCAAGTACCCGTATGGTCACTAAATCATCACCCAAACCCATCCTAGGGGCGACAGAAGGGTTTCATAAAAAGGCGAATTCTATTGCCTTCGGCAAGTCCACCTTGCAGAGAATCTACTCCAAGCAACACACACCTATATGCTTTACATACCTTGGATGGTCATTTTAGGTGATCACAATATCAAAAAAATAAGTTTCCAAAACTTCGATTTTTGAGCTGCCCGGGGTGAAAAACTGCATAAGCGGGTTGTGTACCAATCCCGTTTGACCCCCCCCTGGACCTAATACCCAAATAGGGAGAAAAACAGGAAAATGCGGCCTAAAACATGCTTTACATACCTTGGATGGTCATTTTAGGTGATCACAATATCATAAAAACAAGTTTTGAAAACTTCGATTTTTGAGCTGCCCAGGGTGAAAAACTGTGAAAAATGTAAGTCGTGTACAAAAAAACCGTATAGTCGTGTAATTTTTTTTTGTAGTAAATGCGTGTATTTTTTTTTGCTGTAAGTCGTGTGAATTATAAAAAAAAATTGAATTTTTTTATTTTTGCGGTAAGTCGTGTAATTTTTTTTTGCGATAAGTCGCGTAAATTATAAAAAAAATTGAAAAATTGAAAGAAATCCAACCTTTGCAATACATGCGCAATATGTACAGCTGCCGGTTCCGTACGGCACCCCATAGCGACCTTAACGATGGGACGCCGAGTCCACAAAGCACATAGTACTATGCGTGGCCACCAATTAGTTGGGACTCGGCCAACATAACATAGTTTGACATGTTGTCATTGGCACTAGACTCAAAATCAGGCCCAAGAGAAGAGTCCTGACAGGGCCATGGCCAACATCCAGTGTGCCTGCACTAGGAACAAAATCAGGCTCAAGAGAAAGAGTGAAAAATGTAAGTCGTGTACAAAAAAACCGTATAAAACTGAAAAACTGCATAAGCAGGTTGTGTACCAAGCCCTTGGAGAACCCCCCGTTTGGCCAATACCAAATTGGGGTCCAAAACATGTAAATACGGCCTAAAACATGCTTTACATACCTTAAATGGTCATTTTAGGTGGTCACAATATCAAAAAAACAGGTTTCAAAACTTCGATTTTTGAGCTGCCAAGGGTGAAAGTCTGCATGAGCAGGTTGTGTACCAATCCCTTGGGAGACCCCCCCCCCTGGACCTAATACCCAAATAGGACGAAAAACACGTAAATACGGCCTAAAACATGCTTTACATACCTTGGATGGTGATTTTAGGTGGTCACAACATCAAAAAAACAAGTTTCAAAAACTTCGATTTTTGAGCTGCCCAGGGTGAAAAACTGCATAAGCAGGTTGTGTACCAATCCCTTACCCCCCCCCCCCCCTTCCCGGACCTAATACCCAACTCAGGTGAAAAACACGCAAACACGGCCTAAAACATGCTTCACATACCTTGGATGGTCATTTTAGGTGGTCACAATATCAAAAAAACAGGTTTCAAAAACTTCGATTTTTGAGCTGCCTAGGGTGAAAAACTGCATGAGCAGGTTGTGTACCAATCCCTTAGGAGACCCCCCCAACCGGACCTAATACCCAAATAGGGTGAAAAACATGTAAACACGGCCTAAAACATGCTTCACATACCTTGGATGGTCATTTTACGTGGTCACAATATCAAAAAAACAAGTTTCCAAAACTTCGATCTTTGAGCTCCCAGGGTGAAAAACTGCATGAGCAGGTTGTGTACCAATCCCCTAGGAGCCCCCCCCCCCCCCCCCCCCGGACCTAATACCCAAATAGGGTGAAAAACACATAAATACGGCCTCAAACATGCTTTACATACCTTGGATGGTCATTTCAGGTGGTCAGAATATCTAAAAAACAAGTTTCGAAAACTTCGATTTTTGAGCTGCCCAGGGTGAAAAACTGCATGAGCAGGTTGTGTGCCAGCCCATTCACTAGGCCATTATTGCTGGAAACAGTCATTTCACCTCTTTGGCACGGGTTGTGACCGGCCCTAAGCAGAGCTAGAGACTGCAAAAAATGTCCTTCCGTATCCTAGTAGGCATATATTGTCACAACATCCCTACTCACACCCCTCAAAGTGGGTACCACGGGGTCACCGGGGTCGCCAAAACCGCCAACATAGCAAAAATGGCTGAAAAGTGCATAAATTGCACAAGCGGTCGTCCCACTCCGCCCCATACAAACCCTATGGAGTCGGGACCCGGAAACACTTTTTCGGCTCAAAATCGAAAAAAAACCAAAAGATTCATGATTTTCGACCCAAAAAAAGGGAGGGGCATTTTTTGACCCCCCCCCACCCCCCCCCCCACCCCCACCCCCCTCCCTCAAAACCTGAAAAAAGTGGGTTTCAAGTGGGGGGGGTCTGGGGGGTCCGGACCAAAAACTCATTGGGGGATGTGCTTATTGGACAAAATAATGATTTTACAAGGGGTTAAACTAACAAGTCAACCCCTTGGGGTAGGGTACGCGAATAGGCCCAAAAAGGCCAAAATGGTGGGGTATGTGGCGTTTTCCCCTATATACGCCTGCCTGGCTTTGATCTAACAACCTCTGCGAGGTGATTTCGGAAATCTTGATGGTGTCACTAAACAGCCTACACAACGGCAATTTCGGGCTTTTGGGGGTGGGGGGGGCGACCGGGGGTACCCGGAGTTCGGACCCGGGACCCCCGCCATGGGTTAGGGGGTCCATGTACAAGAAAACAGTTGCCCCGGACCTGGGTCCAAATCCACACACAGCACCCAGAATACGCAAAGAAGTGTTGACCCCCCCCCACCAACACCCCCCCCAGCCCCCCCAAAAAGAGGGACCCAGGTACGGGGGGCTAAAGGGGTCAAAAACGAAAAATTCATTGGGGGATCATTTTGTCTCCAAAAATGATGATTTTACAAAGGGGTTGGACATCCGGTACCATACCTTGGGGTATCGTACGCGAATGACCCCAAAAAAGGGGGGTATATGGCGTACGCACCTGCGCTTGATCTAACAACCCTCTTCGAGGTGATTTTCCTCAGGGGCGGTACGTGAGGTTGTTCGTGACAGGGCAGTGGCCTGACCGCATTCACGTTGCAGTCTTGGCCACCATTGC